>CM058079.1:2748497-2856497 GCA_030247045.1 Colobus guereza | reverse complement strand
GCTAACACTGTTTTCGTGGATTCTGGAAAGTGAGATTTGGGAAGCTCCTGTGGCCTATCGTGCAAAGGAATTATCCTCACACAAAATTGGGAGGAAGCCTTCTGAGAAACTGCATCGCCATGTGTGAATGCAACTCACAGAGTTACACTTTTCTCTTCAGTCATCAGTTTGCCAACACAGTTGTCTTGTCATCTGAAACGGATACATCTTAGTGCCATGAAGCTCACGGTGCCTAAAGAAATATCCTCATATAAAATCTAGAAAGAAGCTTTCTTTGAAACTTCTCTGAGAGGTGTGAATTCCTCTCACCATGTTACAGTTACACTTCAAGGAGCAGTCCGTTAACACTGTCTTTGAGGAAACTGAGAAGGGCTAGTTTGGGTCGCATTGAGGCCTACATTGATAAAGGAGATATCCTCCACTAAACACGTTAAGGAAGCTTTGAGAGAAACTTCTTTGTGATACGTGAATTCATCTCACAGAGTTACAACTTAGTCTTCATGCAGCAGTTTGCTGACAGTGTTTTCGTGGAATCTGGGAAGTGATATTTGGGAGCGCATTGAGGCCTATGGTGAAAAAGGACATAGCCTCAGATCATAGCTAGAAAGAAGCTTTCTGAGAGATTGCTTCCTGATCTCTAACTTCACCTCACAGCGTTACACTCCTATTTCCTGCAACCGTTTGCTGGCACTGTCTTTGTGGATTCTGAGCACTGATAGTTCCGATAGGTTTGAAGAGTCTAAGGACACCGGAATTATCTTCCGAGAGAAACTGGAATGAAGCTTTCTGAGAAACTGCCTTGTGATGCGTGAATTCATTTCACAGTGTTACACCAATCTTTCATGGAGGAGTTTGCTAGTACTGATTTTCTGGAATCTCAGAGGTGACATCATGGATAACGTGGTATCCCGTGCTGAATAATGAGATATCCTCAGACAAATCTGCAGAGAAGGGTTCTCAGAAACTTCTTGGTTGTGGGTGAATTCTGCTCACAGAGATTCCTCATGGTTTTCATTGAGAAGCTTGCTAAGAGCGTTTACGAATCTGCAAAAGGACACAGGGTGGCGCCCGACACCACAAATACACTCAGCTCCCAAAGCAATTGGCTTTCTGAAAACGGCTTTGTTCTGTGTGAATTCAGCTCACTGAGTTCCAGTTGTATTTCGTGGAGCCGTTGGCTAGCCCGTGTTGGTGGAATCTGAGAACTGATATTTCGGATCCCTTTGAGACTACAGGGCCAAAGGAAATCTCCGCCGATACAAATGAGAAAGAAGCTTTCCCAGAAAGTTCTTTGTGACCTGTGAATTCATCTCACAGAGTTACACCTTTCTCCTCATGAAGCCGTTCGCTAAGAGAGTTCTCGTGGAGTTTGCAAAGTGATATTTGGGAGCCCAGTGAGGGCTATGGTGAAAAGGAATTCTCCTCACAGAAACACTGGAAGGAAGAGTTCTGAGAAACGGCATTGGGACACGTGAATGCAACTCACAGAGTTACCCTATCTTTTCATGAATCCGTTGTCTAACCCTGTTTTCTTGAAATCTGCATTGGGATATTTCGTAGCGCAATGAAGCCTATTAGGGTGACCAAGGAGTTATCCTCAGAGAAAACTAGAAAGAAGCTTTCTGAGAGTCTTCTCTGTGATACGTGAATTCATCTCACAGAGTTACAACTTGGTCTTCAGGAAGCAGTTTGCTGAGAGTGTTTTCGTGGAATCTGTGAAGTGATATTTGAGAGCGCATTAAGGCCTGTGGTGAAAAAGGATTTATCCTCAGATAATAGCTAGAAAGAAGATCTCTGAGAGATTGCTTTCTGATGTGTGAATTCATCCTACAGAGTTTCAGGTTTCCCTCCGGGTACCAGTTTGCTAACACTCTTTTTGTGGATTGTGGAAAGAGAGATTTGGGAAACTCCTTGTGGTCTACGGCGCAAAGCGAAATATCCTCACACAAGAACTGGAAGGAAGCCTTCTGAGAAACTCTATTGCCGTGTGTGAATGCAACTCACAGGGTTACACTTTCCTCTTCGGTAAACAGTTTGTCAACACACCTTTCTTGTAATCTGAAATGGGATACATCTTAGCACAATGAAGCTTGCGGTGTCCAAAGAAGTATTCTGATATATAAAATCTAGAAAGAAGCTATCTTGGAGACGTCTCTGTGATGTGTGAATGCATCACACAGGTTACATTTCCATTTCATTCGGCAGTCGGATAACTCTGTCTTTGAGGAAACTGAGAGGGCTAGTTAGGGTCGCTTTGAGATCCACGCTGATAAAAGAAGTATCCTCCATTAAAAACGTGAAAGAAGCTTTGTGAGAAACTTCTTTGTGATACGTGAATTCATGTCTCAGATTTACAACTCAGTGGTCATGCAGCAGTTTGCCGACGGTGTTTCCGTGCAATCTCTAAAGTGATATTTGGCAGGCCATTGGGGCCTATGGTGAAAAGGAAATATTCTCCAATAATAGCTAGAAAGAAGCTTTCTGACAGATTGCTCTGTCTTGTGTGAATTCATCATACAGACTTTCACCTTTCCCTACTGGTCGCGATTTGCTAACACTGTTTTCGTGGATTCTGGAAAGTGAGATTTGGGAAGCTCCTGTGGCCTATCGTGCAAAGGAATTATCCTCACACAAAATTGGGAGGAAGCCTTCTGAGAAACTGCATCGCCATGTGTGAATGCAACTCACAGAGTAAAACTTTTCTCTTCAGTCATCAGTTTGCCAACACAGTTGTCTTGTCATCTGAAACGGGATACATCTTAGTGCCATGAAGCTCACGGTGCCTAAAGAAATATCCTCATATAAAATCTAGAAAGAAGCTTTCTTTGAAACTTCTCTGTGAGGTGTGAATTCCTCTCACCATGTTACAGTTACACTTCAAGGAGCAGTCCGTTAACACTGTCTTTGAGGAAACTGAGAAGGGCTAGTTTGGGTCGCATTGAGGCCTACATTGATAAAGGAGATATCCTCCACTAAACACGTTAAGGAAGCTTTGTGAGAAACTTCTTTGTGATACGTGAATTCATCTCACAGAGTTACAACTTAGTCTTCATGCAGCAGTTTGCTGACAGTGTTTTCGTGGAATCTGGGAAGTGATATTTGGGAGCGCATTGAGGCCTATGGTGAAAAAGGACATAGCCTCAGATCATAGCTAGAAAGAAGCTTTCTGAGAGATTGCTTCCTGATCTCTAACTTCACCTCACAGCGTTACACTCCTATTTCCTGCAACCGTTTGCTGGCACTGTCTTTGTGGATTCTGAGCACTGATAGTTCCGATAGGTTTGAAGAGTCTAAGGACACCGGAATTATCTTCCGAGAGAAACTGGAATGAAGCTTTCTGAGAAACTGCCTTGTGATGCGTGAATTCATTTCACAGTGTTACACCACTCTTTCATGGAGGAGTTTGCTAGTACTGATTTTCTGGAATCTCAGAGGTGACATCATGGATAACGTGGAATCCCGTGCTGAATAATGAGATATCCTCAGACAAATCTGCAGAGAAGTGTTCTCAGAAACTTCTTGGTTGTGGGTGAATTCTGCTCACAGAGATTCCTCATGGTTTTCATTGAGAAGCTTGCTAAGAGCGTTTACGCCGAATCTGCAAAAGGACACAGGGTGGCGCCCGACACCACAAATACACTCAGCTCCCAAAGCAATTGGCTTTCTGAAAACGGCTTTGTTCTGTGTGAATTCAGCTCACTGAGTTCCAGTTGTATTTCGTGGAGCCGTTGGCTAGCCCGTGTTGGTGGAATCTGAGAACTGATATTTCGGATCCCTTTGAGACTACAGGGCCAAAGGAAATCTCCGATACAAATGAGAAAGAAGCTTTCCCAGAAAGTTCTTTGTGACCTGTGAATTCATCTCACAGAGTTACACCTTTCTCCTCATGAAGCCGTTCGCTAAGAGAGTTCTCGTGGAGTTTGCAAAGTGATATTTGGGAGCCCAGTGAGGGCTATGGTGAAAAGGAATTCTCCTCACAGAAACACTGGAAGGAAGAGTTCTGAGAAACGGCATTGGGACACGTGAATGCAACTCACAGAGTTACCCTATCTTTTCATGAATCCGTTGTCTAACCCTGTTTTCTTGAAATCTGCATTGGGATATTTCGTAGCGCAATGAAGCCTATTAGGGTGACCAAGGAGTTATCCTCAGAGAAAACCTAGAAAGTACCTTTCTGAGAGTCTTCTCTGTGATTAGTGAATTCATCTCACAGAGTTACAACTTGGTCTTCAGGAAGCAGTTTGCTGAGAGTGTTTTCGTGGAATCTGTGAAGTGATATTTGAGAGCGCATTAAGGCCTGTGGTGAAAAGGATTTATCCTCAGATAATAGCTAGAAAGAAGCTCTCTGAGAGATTGCTTTCTGATGTGTGAATTCATCCTACAGAGTTTCAGGTTTCCTCCGGGTACCAGTTTGCTAACACTCTTTTCGTGGATTGTGGAAAGAGATTTGGGAAACTCCTTGTGGTCTACGGCGCAAAGCGAAATATCCTCACACAAGAACTGGAAGGAAGCCTTCTGAGAAACTCTATTGCCGTGTGTGAATGCAACTCACAGAGTTACACTTTTCTCTTCGGTAAACAGTTTGTCAACACACCTTTCTTGTAATCTGAAATGGGATACATCTTAGCACAATGAAGCTTGTGGTGTCAAAGAAGTATTCTGATATATAAAATCTAGAAAGAAGCTATCTTGGAGACGTCTCTGTGATGTGTGAATGCATCACACAGGTTACATTTCCATTTCATTCGGCAGTCGGATAACTCTGTCTTTGAGGAAACTGAGAGGGGTAGTTAGGGTCGCTTTGAGATCCACGCTGATAAAAGAAGTATCCTCCATTAAAAACGTGAAAGAAGCTTTGTGAGAAACTTCTTTGTGATACGTGAATTCATGTCTCAGATTTACAACTCAGTGGTCATGCAGCAGTTTGCCGACGGTGTTTCCGTGCAATCTCTAAAGTGATATTTGGCAGGCCATTGGGGCCTATGGTGAAAAAGGAAATATTCTCCAATAATAGCTAGAAAGAAGCTTTCTGACAGATTGCTCTGTCTTGTGTGAATTCATCATACAGAGTTTCACCTTTCCCTACTGGTCGCGATTTGCTAACACTGTTTTGGTGGATTCTGGAAAGTGAGATTTGGGAAGCTCCCTGTGGCCTATCGTGCAAAGGGAATTATCCTCACACAAAAATTGGGAGGAAGCCTTCTGAGAAACTGCATTGCCATGTGTGAATGCAACTCACAGAGTGACACTTTTCTCTTCAGTCATCAGTTTGCCAACACAGTTGTCTTGTCATCTGAAACGGATACATCTTAGTGCCATGAAGCTCACGGTGCCTAAAGAAATATCCTCATATAAAATCTAGAAAGAAGCTTTCTTTGAAACTTCTCTGTGAGGTGTGAATTCCTCTCACCATGTTACAGTTACACTTCAAGGAGCAGTCCGTTAACACTGTCTTTGAGGAAACTGAGAAGGGCTAGTTTGGGTCGCATTGAGGCCTACATTGATAAAGGAGATATCCTCCACTAAACACGTTAAGGAAGCTTTGAGAGAAACTTCTTTGTGATACGTGAATTCATCTCACAGAGTTACAACTTAGTCTTCATGCAGCAGTTTGCTGACAGTGTTTTCGTGGAATCTGGGAAGTGATATTTGGGAGCGCATTGAGGCCTATGGTGAAAAAGGACATAGCCTCAGATCATAGCTAGAAAGAAGCTTTCTGAGAGATTGCTTCCTGATCTCTAACTTCACCTCACAGCGTTACACTCCTATTTCCTGCAACCGTTTGCTGGCACTGTCTTTGTGGATTCTGAGCACTGATAGTTCCGATAGGTTTGAAGAGTCTAAGGACACCGGAATTATCTTCCGAGAGAAACTGGAATGAAGCTTTCTGAGAAACTGCCTTGTGATGCGTGAATTCATTTCACAGTGTTACACCAATCTTTCATGGAGGAGTTTGCTAGTACTGATTTTCTGGAATCTCAGAGGTGACATCATGGATAACGTGGTATCCCGTGCTGAATAATGAGATATCCTCAGACAAATCTGCAGAGAAGGGTTCTCAGAAACTTCTTGGTTGTGGGTGAATTCTGCTCACAGAGATTCCTCATGGTTTTCATTGAGAAGCTTGCTAAGAGCGTTTACGGAATCTGCAAAAGGACACAGGGTGGCGCCCGACACCACAAATACACTCAGCTCCCAAAGAAATTGGCTTTCTGAAAACGGCTTTGTTCTGTGTGAATTCAGCTCACTGAGTTCCAGTTGTATTTCGTGGAGCCGTTGGCTAGCCCGTGTTGGTGGAATCTGAGAACTGATATTTCGGATCCCTTTGAGACTACAGGGCCAAAGGAAATCTCCGCCGATACAAATGAGAAAGAAGCTTTCCCAGAAAGTTCTTTGTGACCTGTGAATTCATCTCACAGAGTTACACCTTTCTCCTCATGAAGCCGTTCGCTAAGAGAGTTCTCGTGGAGTTTGCAAAGTGATATTTGGGAGCCCAGTGAGGGCTATGGTGAAAAGGAATTCTCCTCACAGAAACACTGGAAGGAAGAGTTCTGAGAAACGGCATTGGGACACGTGAATGCAACTCACAGAGTTACCCTATCTTTTCATGAATCCGTTGTCTAACCCTGTTTTCTTGAAATCTGCATTGGGATATTTCGTAGCGCAATGAAGCCTATTAGGGTGACCAAGGAGTTATCCTCAGAGAAAACCTAGAAAGTACCTTTCTGAGAGTCTTCTCTGTGATTAGTGAATTCATCTCACAGAGTTACAACTTGGTCTTCAGGAAGCAGTTTGCTGAGAGTGTTTTCGTGGAATCTGTGAAGTGATATTTGAGGCGCATTAAGGCCTGTGGTGAAAAGGATTTATCCTCAGATAATAGCTAGAAAGAAGCTCTCTGAGAGATTGCTTTCTGATGTGTGAATTCATCCTACAGAGTTTCAGGTTTCCTCCGGGTACCAGTTTGCTAACACTCTTTTCGTGGATTGTGGAAAGAGAGATTTGGGAAACTCCTTGTGGTCTACGGCGCAAAGCGAAATATCCTCACACAAGAACTGGAAGGAAGCCTTCTGAGAAACTCTATTGCCGTGTGTGAATGCAACTCACAGAGTTACACTTTTCTCTTCGGTAAACAGTTTGTCAACACACCTTTCTTGTAATCTGAAATGGGATACATCTTAGCACAATGAAGCTTGTGGTGTCAAAGAAGTATTCTGATATATAAAATCTAGAAAGAAGCTATCTTGGAGACGTCTCTGTGATGTGTGAATGCATCACACAGGTTACATTTCCATTTCATTCGGCAGTCGGATAACTCTGTCTTTGAGGAAACTGAGAGGGGTAGTTAGGGTCGCTTTGAGATCCACGCTGATAAAAGAAGTATCCACCATTAAAAACGTGAAAGAAGCTTTGTGAGAAACTTCTTTGTGATACGTGAATTCATGTCTCAGGTTTACAACTCAGTGGTCATGCAGCAGTTTGCCGACGGTGTTTCCGTGCAATCTCTAAAGTGATATTTGGCAGGCCATTGGGGCCTATGGTGAAAAAGGAAATATTCTCCAATAATAGCTAGAAAGAAGCTTTCTGACAGATTGCTCTGTCTTGTGTGAATTCATCATACAGACTTTCACCTTTCCCTACTGGTCGCGATTTGCTAACACTGTTTTCGTGGATTCTGGAAAGTGAGATTTGGGAAGCTCCTGTGGCCTATCGTGCAAAGGAATTATCCTCACACAAAATTGGGAGGAAGCCTTCTGAGAAACTGCATCGCCATGTGTGAATGCAACTCACAGAGTACACTTTTCTCTTCAGTCATCAGTTTGCCAACACAGTTGTCTTGTCATCTGAAACGGATACATCTTAGTGCCATGAAGCTCATGGTGCCTAAAGAAATATCCTCATATAAAATCTAGAAAGAAGCTTTCTTTGAAACTTCTCTGAGAGGTGTGAATTCCTCTCACCATGTTACAGTTACACTTCAAGGAGCAGTCCGTTAACACTGTCTTTGAGGAAACTGAGAAGGGCTAGTTTGGGTCGCATTGAGGCCTACATTGATAAAGGAGATATCCTCCACTAAACACGTTAAGGAAGCTTTGAGAGAAACTTCTTTGTGATACGTGAATTCATCTCACAGAGTTACAACTTAGTCTTCATGCAGCAGTTTGCTGACAGTGTTTTCGTGGAATCTGGGAAGTGATATTTGGGAGCGCATTGAGGCCTATGGTGAAAAAGGACATAGCCTCAGATCATAGCTAGAAAGAAGCTTTCTGAGAGATTGCTTCCTGATCTCTAACTTCACCTCACAGCGTTACACTCCTATTTCCTGCAACCGTTTGCTGGCACTGTCTTTGTGGATTCTGAGCACTGATAGTTCCGATAGGTTTGAAGAGTCTAAGGACACCGGAATTATCTTCCGAGAGAAACTGGAATGAAGCTTTCTGAGAAACTGCCTTGTGATGCGTGAATTCATTTCACAGTGTTACACCAATCTTTCATGGAGGAGTTTGCTAGTACTGATTTTCTGGAATCTCAGAGGTGACATCATGGATAACGTGGTATCCCGTGCTGAATAATGAGATATCCTCAGACAAATCTGCAGAGAAGGGTTCTCAGAAACTTCTTGGTTGTGGGTGAATTCTGCTCACAGAGATTCCTCATGGTTTTCATTGAGAAGCTTGCTAAGAGCGTTTACGCGAATCTGCAAAAGGACACAGGGTGGCGCCCGACACCACAAATACACTCAGCTCCCAAAGCAATTGGCTTTCTGAAAACGGCTTTGTTCTGTGTGAATTCAGCTCACTGAGTTCCAGTTGTATTTCGTGGAGCCGTTGGCTAGCCCGTGTTGGTGGAATCTGAGAACTGATATTTCGGATCCCTTTGAGACTACAGGGCCAAAGGAAATCTCCGCCGATACAAATGAGAAAGAAGCTTTCCCAGAAAGTTCTTTGTGACCTGTGAATTCATCTCACAGAGTTACACCTTTCTCCTCATGAAGCCGTTCGCTAAGAGAGTTCTCGTGGAGTTTGCAAAGTGATATTTGGGAGCCCAGTGAGGGCTATGGTGAAAAGGAATTCTCCTCACAGAAACACTGGAAGGAAGAGTTCTGAGAAACGGCATTGGGACACGTGAATGCAACTCACAGAGTTACCCTATCTTTTCATGAATCCGTTGTCTAACCCTGTTTTCTTGAAATCTGCATTGGGATATTTCGTAGCGCAATGAAGCCTATTAGGGTGACCAAGGAGTTATCCTCAGAGAAAACCTAGAAAGTACCTTTCTGAGAGTCTTCTCTGTGATTAGTGAATTCATCTCACAGAGTTACAACTTGGTCTTCAGGAAGCAGTTTGCTGAGAGTGTTTTCGTGGAATCTGTGAAGTGATATTTGAGAGCGCATTAAGGCCTGTGGTGAAAAGGATTTATCCTCAGATAATAGCTAGAAAGAAGCTCTCTGAGAGATTGCTTTCTGATGTGTGAATTCATCCTACAGAGTTTCAGGTTTCCTCCGGTACCAGTTTGCTAACACTCTTTTCGTGGATTGTGGAAAGAGAGATTTGGGAAACTCCTTGTGGTCTACGGCGCAAAGCGAAATATCCTCACACAAGAACTGGAAGGAAGCCTTCTGAGAAACTCTATTGCCGTGTGTGAATGCAACTCACAGAGTTACACTTTTCTCTTCGGTAAACAGTTTGTCAACACACCTTTCTTGTAATCTGAAATGGGATACATCTTAGCACAATGAAGCTTGTGGTGTCCAAAGAAGTATTCTGATATATAAAATCTAGAAAGAAGCTATCTTGGAGACGTCTCTGTGATGTGTGAATGCATCACACAGGTTACATTTCCATTTCATTCGGCAGTCGGATAACTCTGTCTTTGAGGAAACTGAGAGGGGCTAGTTAGGGTCGCTTTGAGATCCACGCTGATAAAAGAAGTATCCTCCATTAAAAACGTGAAAGAAGCTTTGTGAGAAACTTCTTTGTGATACGTGAATTCATGTCTCAGATTTACAACTCAGTGGTCATGCAGCAGTTTGCCGACGGTGTTTCCGTGCAATCTCTAAAGTGATATTTGGCAGGCCATTGGGGCCTATGGTGAAAAGGAAATATTCTCCAATAATAGCTAGAAAGAAGCTTTCTGACAGATTGCTCTGTCTTGTGTGAATTCATCATACAGACTTTCACCTTTCCCTACTGGTCGCGATTTGCTAACACTGTTTTGGTGGATTCTGGAAAGTGAGATTTGGGAAGCTCCTGTGGCCTATCGTGCAAAGGGAATTATCCTCACACAAAATTGGGAGGAAGCCTTCTGAGAAACTGCATCGCCATGTGTGAATGCAACTCACAGAGTTACACTTTTCTCTTCAGTCATCAGTTTGCCAACACAGTTGTCTTGTCATCTGAAACGGATACATCTTAGTGCCATGAAGCTCATGGTGCCTAAAGAAATATCCTCATATAAAATCTAGAAAGAAGCTTTCTTTGAAACTTCTCTGAGAGGTGTGAATTCCTCTCACCATGTTACAGTTACACTTCAAGGAGCAGTCCGTTAACACTGTCTTTGAGGAAACTGAGAAGGGCTAGTTTGGGTCGCATTGAGGCCTACATTGATAAAGGAGATATCCTCCACTAAACACGTTAAGGAAGCTTTGAGAGAAACTTCTTTGTGATACGTGAATTCATCTCACAGAGTTACAACTTAGTCTTCATGCAGCAGTTTGCTGACAGTGTTTTGTGGAATCTGGGAAGTGATATTTGGGAGCGCATTGAGGCCTATGGTGAAAAAGGACATAGCCTCAGATCATAGCTAGAAAGAAGCTTTCTGAGAGATTGCTTCCTGATCTCTAACTTCACCTCACAGCGTTACACTCCTATTTCCTGCAACCGTTTGCTGGCACTGTCTTTGTGGATTCTGAGCACTGATAGTTCCGATAGGTTTGAAGAGTCTAAGGACACCGGAATTATCTTCCGAGAGAAACTGGAATGAAGCTTTCTGAGAAACTGCCTTGTGATGCGTGAATTCATTTCACAGTGTTACACCAATCTTTCATGGAGGAGTTTGCTAGTACTGATTTTCTGGAATCTCAGAGGTGACATCATGGATAACGTGGTATCCCGTGCTGAATAATGAGATATCCTCAGACAAATCTGCAGAGAAGGGTTCTCAGAAACTTCTTGGTTGTGGGTGAATTCTGCTCACAGAGATTCCTCATGGTTTTCATTGAGAAGCTTGCTAAGAGCGTTTACGCCGAATCTGCAAAAGGACACAGGGTGGCGCCCGACACCACAAATACACTCAGCTCCCAAAGCAATTGGCTTTCTGAAAACGGCTTTGTTCTGTGTGAATTCAGCTCACTGAGTTCCAGTTGTATTTCGTGGAGCCGTTGGCTAGCCCGTGTTGGTGGAATCTGAGAACTGATATTTCGGATCCCTTTGAGACTACAGGGCCAAAGGAAATCTCCGCCGATACAAATGAGAAAGAAGCTTTCCCAGAAAGTTCTTTGTGACCTGTGAATTCATCTCACAGAGTTACACCTTTCTCCTCATGAAGCCGTTCGCTAAGAGAGTTCTCGTGGAGTTTGCAAAGTGATATTTGGGAGCCCAGTGAGGGCTATGGTGAAAAGGAATTCTCCTCACAGAAACACTGGAAGGAAGAGTTCTGAGAAACGGCATTGGGACACGTGAATGCAACTCACAGAGTTACCCTATCTTTTCATGAATCCGTTGTCTAACCCTGTTTTCTTGAAATCTGCATTGGGATATTTCGTAGCGCAATGAAGCCTATTAGGGTGACCAAGGAGTTATCCTCAGAGAAAACCTAGAAAGTACCTTTCTGAGAGTCTTCTCTGTGATTAGTGAATTCATCTCACAGAGTTACAACTTGGTCTTCAGGAAGCAGTTTGCTGAGAGTGTTTTCGTGGAATCTGTGAAGTGATATTTGAGAGCGCATTAAGGCCTGTGGTGAAAAGGATTTATCCTCAGATAATAGCTAGAAAGAAGCTCTGAGAGATTGCTTTCTGATGTGAATTCATCTCACAGAGTTACAACTTGGTCTTCAGGAAGCAGTTTGCTGACAGTGTTTTCGTGGAATCTGGGAAGTGATATTTGGGAGCGCATTGAGGCCTATGGTGAAAAGGAAATATCCTCACACAAGAACTGGAAGGAAGCCTTCTGAGAAACTCTATTGCCGTGTGTGAATGCAACTCACAGAGTTACACTTTTCTCTTCGGTAAACAGTTTGTCAACACACCTTTCTTGTAATCTGAAATGGGATACATCTTAGCACAATGAAGCTTGTGGTGTCCAAAGAAGTATTCTGATATATAAAATCTAGAAAGAAGCTATCTTGGAGACGTCTCTGTGATGTGTGAATGCATCACACAGGTTACATTTCCATTTCATTCGGCAGTCGGATAACTCTGTCTTTGAGGAAACTGAGAGGGGCTAGTTAGGGTCGCTTTGAGATCCACGCTGATAAAAGAAGTATCCTCCATTAAAAACGTGAAAGAAGCTTTGTGAGAAACTTCTTTGTGATACGTGAATTCATGTCTCAGGTTTACAACTCAGTGGTCATGCAGCAGTTTGCCGACGGTGTTTCCGTGCAATCTCTAAAGTGATATTTGGCAGGCCATTGGGGCCTATGGTGAAAAGGAAATATTCTCCAATAATAGCTAGAAAGAAGCTTTCTGACAGATTGCTCTGTCTTGTGTGAATTCATCATACAGACTTTCACCTTTCCCTACTGGTCGCGATTTGCTAACACTGTTTTCGTGGATTCTGGAAAGTGAGATTTGGGAAGCTCCTGTGGCCTATCGTGCAAAGGAATTATCCTCACACAAAATTGGGAGGAAGCCTTCTGAGAAACTCTATTGCCGTGTGAATGCAACTCACAGAGTTACAACTTAGTCTTCATGCAGCAGTTTGCTGAGAGTGTTTTGTGGAATCTGGGAAGTGATATTTGGGAGCATTGAGGCCTATGGTGAAAAGGAATTCTCCTCACAGAAACACTGGAAGGAAGAGTTCTGAGAAACGGCATTGGGACACGTGAATGCAACTCACAGAGTAACACTTTTCTCTTCAGTCATCAGTTTGCCAACACAGTTGTCTTGTCATCTGAAACGGGATACATCTTAGTGCCATGAAGCTCACGGTGCCTAAAGAAATATCCTCATATAAAATCTAGAAAGAAGCTTTCTTTGAAACTTCTCTGAGAGGTGTGAATTCCTCTCACCATGTTACAGTTACACTTCAAGGAGCAGTCCGTTAACACTGTCTTTGAGGAAACTGAGAAGGGCTAGTTTGGGTCGCATTGAGGCCTACATTGATAAAGGAGATATCCTCCACTAAACACGTTAAGAAGCTTTGTGAGAAACTTCTTTGTGATACGTGAATTCATCTCACAGAGTTACAACTTAGTCTTCATGCAGCAGTTTGCTGACAGTGTTTTCGTGGAATCTGGGAAGTGATATTTGGGAGCGCATTGAGGCCTATGGTGAAAAAGGACATAGCCTCAGATCATAGCTAGAAAGAAGCTTTCTGAGAGATTGCTTCCTGATCT
Organism: Colobus guereza; assembly: GCA_030247045.1. Taxonomy (NCBI): domain Eukaryota; kingdom Metazoa; phylum Chordata; class Mammalia; order Primates; family Cercopithecidae; genus Colobus; species Colobus guereza. The sequence continues at coordinate 2,842,946 of CM058079.1, read as the reverse complement.
CTAACTTCACCTCACAGCGTTACACTCCTATTTCCTGCAACCGTTTGCTGGCACTGTCTTTGTGGATTCTGAGCACTGATAGTTCCGATAGGTTTGAAGAGTCTAAGGACACCGGAATTATCTTCCGAGAGAAACTGGAATGAAGCTTTCTGAGAAACTGCCTTGTGATGCGTGAATTCATTTCACAGTGTTACACCAATCTTTCATGGAGGAGTTTGCTAGTACTGATTTTCTGGAATCTCAGAGGTGACATCATGGATAACGTGGTATCCCGTGCTGAATAATGAGATATCCTCAGACAAATCTGCAGAGAAGGGTTCTCAGAAACTTCTTGGTTGTGGGTGAATTCTGCTCACAGAGATTCCTCATGGTTTTCATTGAGAAGCTTGCTAAGAGCGTTTACGCCGAATCTGCAAAAGGACACAGGGTGGCGCCCGACACCACAAATACACTCAGCTCCCAAAGCAATTGGCTTTCTGAAAACGGCTTTGTTCTGTGTGAATTCAGCTCACTGAGTTCCAGTTGTATTTCGTGGAGCCGTTGGCTAGCCCCGTGTTGGTGGAATCTGAGAACTGATATTTCGGATCCCTTTGAGACTACAGGGCCAAAGGAAATCTCCGCCGATACAAATGAGAAAGAAGCTTTCCCAGAAAGTTCTTTGTGACCTGTGAATTCATCTCACAGAGTTACACCTTTCTCCTCATGAAGCCGTTCGCTAAGAGAGTTCTCGTGGAGTTTGCAAAGTGATATTTGGGAGCCCAGTGAGGGCTATGGTGAAAAAGGAATTCTCCTCACAGAAACACTGGAAGGAAGAGTTCTGAGAAACGGCATTGGGACACGTGAATGCAACTCACAGAGTTACCCTATCTTTTTCATGAATCCGTTGTCTAACCCTGTTTTCTTGAAATCTGCATTGGGATATTTCGTAGCGCAATGAAGCCTATTAGGGTGACCAAGGAGTTATCCTCAGAGAAAACCTAGAAAGTACCTTTCTGAGAGTCTTCTCTGTGATTAGTGAATTCATCTCACAGAGTTACAACTTGGTCTTCAGGAAGCAGTTTGCTGAGAGTGTTTTCGTGGAATCTGTGAAGTGATATTTGAGAGCGCATTAAGGCCTGTGGTGAAAAAGGATTTATCCTCAGATAATAGCTAGAAAGAAGCTCTCTGAGAGATTGCTTTCTGATGTGTGAATTCATCCTACAGAGTTTCAGGTTTCCCTCCGGGTACCAGTTTGCTAACACTCTTTTCGTGGATTGTGGAAAGAGAGATTTGGGAAACTCCTTGTGGTCTACGGCGCAAAGCGAAATATCCTCACACAAGAACTGGAAGGAAGCCTTCTGAGAAACTCTATTGCCGTGTGTGAATGCAACTCACAGAGTTACACTTTTCTCTTCGGTAAACAGTTTGTCAACACACCTTTCTTGTAATCTGAAATGGGATACATCTTAGCACAATGAAGCTTGTGGTGTCCAAAGAAGTATTCTGATATATAAAATCTAGAAAGAAGCTATCTTGGAGACGTCTCTGTGATGTGTGAATGCATCACACAGGTTACATTTCCATTTCATTCGGCAGTCGGATAACTCTGTCTTTGAGGAAACTGAGAGGGGCTAGTTAGGGTCGCTTTGAGATCCACGCTGATAAAAGAAGTATCCTCCATTAAAAACGTGAAAGAAGCTTTGTGAGAAACTTCTTTGTGATACGTGAATTCATGTCTCAGGTTTACAACTCAGTGGTCATGCAGCAGTTTGCCGACGGTGTTTCCGTGCAATCTCTAAAGTGATATTTGGCAGGCCATTGGGGCCTATGGTGAAAAAGGAAATATTCTCCAATAATAGCTAGAAAGAAGCTTTCTGACAGATTGCTCTGTCTTGTGTGAATTCATCATACAGACTTTCACCTTTCCCTACTGGTCGCGATTTGCTAACACTGTTTTGGTGGATTCTGGAAAGTGAGATTTGGGAAGCTCCTGTGGCCTATCGTGCAAAGGGAATTATCCTCACACAAAAATTGGGAGGAAGCCTTCTGAGAAACTGCATTGCCATGTGTGAATGCAACTCACAGAGTGACACTTTTCTCTTCAGTCATCAGTTTGCCAACACAGTTGTCTTGTCATCTGAAACGGGATACATCTTAGTGCCATGAAGCTCATGGTGCCTAAAGAAATATCCTCATATAAAATCTAGAAAGAAGCTTTCTTTGAAACTTCTCTGAGAGGTGTGAATTCCTCTCACCATGTTACAGTTACACTTCAAGGAGCAGTCCGTTAACACTGTCTTTGAGGAAACTGAGAAGGGCTAGTTTGGGTCGCATTGAGGCCTACATTGATAAAGGAGATATCCTCCACTAAACACGTTAAGGAAGCTTTGAGAGAAACTTCTTTGTGATACGTGAATTCATCTCACAGAGTTACAACTTAGTCTTCATGCAGCAGTTTGCTGACAGTGTTTTGTGGAATCTGGGAAGTGATATTTGGGAGCGCATTGAGGCCTATGGTGAAAAGGACATAGCCTCAGATCATAGCTAGAAAGAAGCTTTCTGAGAGATTGCTTCCTGATCTCTAACTTCACCTCACAGCGTTACACTCCTATTTCCTGCAACCGTTTGCTGGCACTGTCTTTGTGGATTCTGAGCACTGATAGTTCCGATAGGTTTGAAGAGTCTAAGGACACCGGAATTATCTTCCGAGAGAAACTGGAATGAAGCTTTCTGAGAAACTGCCTTGTGATGCGTGAATTCATTTCACAGTGTTACACCAATCTTTCATGGAGGAGTTTGCTAGTACTGATTTTCTGGAATCTCAGAGGTGACATCATGGATAACGTGGTATCCCGTGCTGAATAATGAGATATCCTCAGACAAATCTGCAGAGAAGGGTTCTCAGAAACTTCTTGGTTGTGGGTGAATTCTGCTCACAGAGATTCCTCATGGTTTTCATTGAGAAGCTTGCTAAGAGCGTTTACGCCGAATCTGCAAAAGGACACAGGGTGGCGCCCGACACCACAAATACACTCAGCTCCCAAAGCAATTGGCTTTCTGAAAACGGCTTTGTTCTGTGTGAATTCAGCTCACTGAGTTCCAGTTGTATTTCGTGGAGCCGTTGGCTAGCCCGTGTTGGTGGAATCTGAGAACTGATATTTCGGATCCCTTTGAGACTACAGGGCCAAAGGAAATCTCCGATACAAATGAGAAAGAAGCTTTCCCAGAAAGTTCTTTGTGACCTGTGAATTCATCTCACAGAGTTACACCTTTCTCCTCATGAAGCCGTTCGCTAAGAGAGTTCTCGTGGAGTTTGCAAAGTGATATTTGGGAGCCCAGTGAGGGCTATGGTGAAAAGGAATTCTCCTCACAGAAACACTGGAAGGAAGAGTTCTGAGAAACGGCATTGGGACACGTGAATGCAACTCACAGAGTTACCCTATCTTTTCATGAATCCGTTGTCTAACCCTGTTTTCTTGAAATCTGCATTGGGATATTTCGTAGCGCAATGAAGCCTATTAGGGTGACCAAGGAGTTATCCTCAGAGAAAACCTAGAAAGTACCTTTCTGAGAGTCTTCTCTGTGATTAGTGAATTCATCTCACAGAGTTACAACTTGGTCTTCAGGAAGCAGTTTGCTGAGAGTGTTTTCGTGGAATCTGTGAAGTGATATTTGAGAGCGCATTAAGGCCTGTGGTGAAAAGGATTTATCCTCAGATAATAGCTAGAAAGAAGCTCTCTGAGAGATTGCTTTCTGATGTGTGAATTCATCCTACAGAGTTTCAGGTTTCCTCCGGGTACCAGTTTGCTAACACTCTTTTCGTGGATTGTGGAAAGAGAGATTTGGGAAACTCCTTGTGGTCTACGGCGCAAAGCGAAATATCCTCACACAAGAACTGGAAGGAAGCCTTCTGAGAAACTCTATTGCCGTGTGAATGCAACTCACAGAGTTACACTTTTCTCTTCGGTAAACAGTTTGTCAACACACCTTTCTTGTAATCTGAAATGGGATACATCTTAGCACAATGAAGCTTGTGGTGTCCAAAGAAGTATTCTGATATATAAAATCTAGAAAGAAGCTATCTTGGAGACGTCTCTGTGATGTGTGAATGCATCACACAGGTTACATTTCCATTTCATTCGGCAGTCGGATAACTCTGTCTTTGAGGAAACTGAGAGGGGCTAGTTAGGGTCGCTTTGAGATCCACGCTGATAAAAGAAGTATCCTCCATTAAAAACGTGAAAGAAGCTTTGTGAGAAACTTCTTTGTGATACGTGAATTCATGTCTCAGGTTTACAACTCAGTGGTCATGCAGCAGTTTGCCGACGGTGTTTCCGTGCAATCTCTAAAGTGATATTTGGCAGGCCATTGGGGCCTATGGTGAAAAAGGAAATATTCTCCAATAATAGCTAGAAAGAAGCTTTCTGACAGATTGCTCTGTCTTGTGTGAATTCATCATACAGACTTTCACCTTTCCCTACTGGTCGCGATTTGCTAACACTGTTTTGGTGGATTCTGGAAAGTGAGATTTGGGAAGCTCCCTGTGGCCTATCGTGCAAAGGGAATTATCCTCACACAAAAATTGGGAGGAAGACTTCTGAGAAACTGCATCGCCATGTGTGAATGCAACTCACAGAGTAAAACTTTTCTCTTCAGTCATCAGTTTGCCAACACAGTTGTCTTGTCATCTGAAACGGGATACATCTTAGTGCCATGAAGCTCACGGTGCCTAAAGAAATATCCTCATATAAAATCTAGAAAGAAGCTTTCTTTGAAACTTCTCTGAGAGGTGTGAATTCCTCTCACCATGTTACAGTTACACTTCAAGGAGCAGTCCGTTAACACTGTCTTTGAGGAAACTGAGAAGGGCTAGTTTGGGTCGCATTGAGGCCTACATTGATAAAGGAGATATCCTCCACTAAACACGTTAAGGAAGCTTTGAGAGAAACTTCTTTGTGATACGTGAATTCATCTCACAGAGTTACAACTTAGTCTTCATGCAGCAGTTTGCTGACAGTGTTTTGTGGAATCTGGGAAGTGATATTTGGGAGCGCATTGAGGCCTATGGTGAAAAGGACATAGCCTCAGATCATAGCTAGAAAGAAGCTTTCTGAGAGATTGCTTCCTGATCTCTAACTTCACCTCACAGCGTTACACTCCTATTTCCTGCAACCGTTTGCTGGCACTGTCTTTGTGGATTCTGAGCACTGATAGTTCCGATAGGTTTGAAGAGTCTAAGGACACCGGAATTATCTTCCGAGAGAAACTGGAATGAAGCTTTCTGAGAAACTGCCTTGTGATGCGTGAATTCATTTCACAGTGTTACACCAATCTTTCATGGAGGAGTTTGCTAGTACTGATTTTCTGGAATCTCAGAGGTGACATCATGGATAACGTGGTATCCCGTGCTGAATAATGAGATATCCTCAGACAAATCTGCAGAGAAGGGTTCTCAGAAACTTCTTGGTTGTGGGTGAATTCTGCTCACAGAGATTCCTCATGGTTTTCATTGAGAAGCTTGCTAAGAGCGTTTACGCCGAATCTGCAAAAGGACACAGGGTGGCGCCCGACACCACAAATACACTCAGCTCCCAAAGCAATTGGCTTTCTGAAAACGGCTTTGTTCTGTGTGAATTCAGCTCACTGAGTTCCAGTTTCATTTCGTGGAGCCGTTGGCTAGCCCCGTGTTGGTGGAATCTGAGAACTGATATTTCGGATCCCTTTGAGACTACAGGGCCAAAGGAAATCTCCGCCGATACAAATGAGAAAGAAGCTTTCCCAGAAAGTTCTTTGTGACCTGTGAATTCATCTCACAGAGTTACACCTTTCTCCTCATGAAGCCGTTCGCTAAGAGAGTTCTCGTGGAGTTTGCAAAGTGATATTTGGGAGCCCAGTGAGGGCTATGGTGAAAAGGAATTCTCCTCACAGAAACACTGGAAGGAAGAGTTCTGAGAAACGGCATTGGGACACGTGAATGCAACTCACAGAGTTACCCTATCTTTTTCATGAATCCGTTGTCTAACCCTGTTTTCTTGAAATCTGCATTGGGATATTTCGTAGCGCAATGAAGCCTATTAGGGTGACCAAGGAGTTATCCTCAGAGAAAACCTAGAAAGTACCTTTCTGAGAGTCTTCTCTGTGATTAGTGAATTCATCTCACAGAGTTACAACTTGGTCTTCAGGAAGCAGTTTGCTGAGAGTGTTTTCGTGGAATCTGTGAAGTGATATTTGAGGCGCATTAAGGCCTGTGGTGAAAAGGATTTATCCTCAGATAATAGCTAGAAAGAAGCTCTGAGAGATTGCTTTCTGATGTGTGAATTCATCCTACAGAGTTTCAGGTTTCCCTCCGGGTACCAGTTTGCTAACACTCTTTTCGTGGATTGTGGAAAGAGAGATTTGGGAAACTCCTTGTGGTCTACGGCGCAAAGCGAAATATCCTCACACAAGAACTGGAAGGAAGCCTTCTGAGAAACTCTATTGCCGTGTGTGAATGCAACTCACAGAGTTACACTTTCTCTTCGGTAAACAGTTTGTCAACACACCTTTCTTGTAATCTGAAATGGGATACATCTTAGCACAATGAAGCTTGTGGTGTCCAAAGAAGTATTCTGATATATAAAATCTAGAAAGAAGCTATCTTGGAGACGTCTCTGTGATGTGTGAATGCATCACACAGGTTACATTTCCATTTCATTCGGCAGTCGGATAACTCTGTCTTTGAGGAAACTGAGAGGGGCTAGTTAGGGTCGCTTTGAGATCCACGCTGATAAAAGAAGTATCCTCCATTAAAAACGTGAAAGAAGCTTTGTGAGAAACTTCTTTGTGATACGTGAATTCATGTCTCAGGTTTACAACTCAGTGGTCATGCAGCAGTTTGCCGACGGTGTTTCCGTGCAATCTCTAAAGTGATATTTGGCAGGCCATTGGGGCCTATGGTGAAAAAGGAAATATTCTCCAATAATAGCTAGAAAGAAGCTTTCTGACAGATTGCTCTGTCTTGTGTGAATTCATCATACAGACTTTCACCTTTCCCTACTGGTCGCGATTTGCTAACACTGTTTTGGTGGATTCTGGAAAGTGAGATTTGGGAAGCTCCTGTGGCCTATCGTGCAAAGGAATTATCCTCACACAAAATTGGGAGGAAGCCTTCTGAGAAACTGCATCGCCATGTGTGAATGCAACTCACAGAGTAACACTTTTCTCTTCAGTCATCAGTTTGCCAACACAGTTGTCTTGTCATCTGAAACGGGATACATCTTAGTGCCATGAAGCTCACGGTGCCTAAAGAAATATCCTCATATAAAATCTAGAAAGAAGCTTTCTTTGAAACTTCTCTGAGAGGTGTGAATTCCTCTCACCATGTTACAGTTACACTTCAAGGAGCAGTCCGTTAACACTGTCTTTGAGGAAACTGAGAAGGGCTAGTTTGGGTCGCATTGAGGCCTACATTGATAAAGGAGATATCCTCCACTAAACACGTTAAGGAAGCTTTGAGAGAAACTTCTTTGTGATACGTGAATTCATCTCACAGAGTTACAACTTAGTCTTCATGCAGCAGTTTGCTGACAGTGTTTTCGTGGAATCTGGGAAGTGATATTTGGGAGCGCATTGAGGCCTATGGTGAAAAAGGACATAGCCTCAGATCATAGCTAGAAAGAAGCTTTCTGAGAGATTGCTTCCTGATCTCTAACTTCACCTCACAGCGTTACACTCCTATTTCCTGCAACCGTTTGCTGGCACTGTCTTTGTGGATTCTGAGCACTGATAGTTCCGATAGGTTTGAAGAGTCTAAGGACACCGGAATTATCTTCCGAGAGAAACTGGAATGAAGCTTTCTGAGAAACTGCCTTGTGATGCGTGAATTCATTTCACAGTGTTACACCAATCTTTCATGGAGGAGTTTGCTAGTACTGATTTTCTGGAATCTCAGAGGTGACATCATGGATAACGTGGTATCCCGTGCTGAATAATGAGATATCCTCAGACAAATCTGCAGAGAAGGGTTCTCAGAAACTTCTTGGTTGTGGGTGAATTCTGCTCACAGAGATTCCTCATGGTTTTCATTGAGAAGCTTGCTAAGAGCGTTTACGCCGAATCTGCAAAAGGACACAGGGTGGTGCCCGACACCACAAATACACTCAGCTCCCAAAGAAATTGGCTTTCTGAAAACGGCTTTGTTCTGTGTGAATTCAGCTCACTGAGTTCCAGTTGTACTTCGTGGAGCCGTTGGCTAGCCCGTGTTGGTGGAATCTGAGAACTGATATTTCGGATCCCTTTGAGACTACAGGGCCAAAGGAAATCTCCGATACAAATGAGAAAGAAGCTTTCCCAGAAAGTTCTTTGTGACCTGTGAATTCATCTCACAGAGTTACACCTTTCTCCTCATGAAGCCGTTCGCTAAGAGAGTTCTCGTGGAGTTTGCAAAGTGATATTTGGGAGCCCAGTGAGGGCTATGGTGAAAAGGAATTCTCCTCACAGAAACACTGGAAGGAAGAGTTCTGAGAAACGGCATTGGGACACGTGAATGCAACTCACAGAGTTACCCTATCTTTTCATGAATCCGTTGTCTAACCCTGTTTTCTTGAAATCTGCATTGGGATATTTCGTAGCGCAATGAAGCCTATTAGGGTGACCAAGGAGTTATCCTCAGAGAAAACCTAGAAAGTACCTTTCTGAGAGTCTTCTCTGTGATTAGTGAATTCATCTCACAGAGTTACAACTTGGTCTTCAGGAAGCAGTTTGCTGAGAGTGTTTTCGTGGAATCTGTGAAGTGATATTTGGGAGCCCAGTGAGGGCTATGGTGAAAAGGACATAGCCTCAGATCATAGCTAGAAAGAAGCTATCTTGGAGACGTCTCTGTGATGTGTGAATGCAACTCACAGAGTTACAACTTAGTCTTCATGCAGCAGTTTGCTGAGAGTGTTTTCGTGGAATCTGTGAAGTGATATTTGAGAGCGCATTAAGGCCTGTGGTGAAAAGGATTTATCCTCAGATAATAGCTAGAAAGAAGCTCTCTGAGAGATTGCTTTCTGATGTGTGAATTCATCCTACAGAGTTTCAGGTTTCCTCCGGGTACCAGTTTGCTAACACTCTTTTCGTGGATTGTGGAAAGAGAGATTTGGGAAACTCCTTGTGGTCTACGGCGCAAAGCGAAATATCCTCACACAAGAACTGGAAGGAAGCCTTCTGAGAAACTCTATTGCCGTGTGTGAATGCAACTCACAGAGTTACACTTTTCTCTTCGGTAAACAGTTTGTCAACACACCTTTCTTGTAATCTGAAATGGGATACATCTTAGCACAATGAAGCTTGTGGTGTCCAAAGAAGTATTCTGATATATAAAATCTAGAAAGAAGCTATCTTGGAGACGTCTCTGTGATGTGTGAATGCATCACACAGGTTACATTTCCATTTCATTCGGCAGTCGGATAACTCTGTCTTTGAGGAAACTGAGAGGGGCTAGTTAGGGTCGCTTTGAGATCCACGCTGATAAAAGAAGTATCCTCCATTAAAAACGTGAAAGAAGCTTTGTGAGAAACTTCTTTGTGATACGTGAATTCATGTCTCAGGTTTACAACTCAGTGGTCATGCAGCAGTTTGCCGACGGTGTTTCCGTGCAATCTCTAAAGTGATATTTGGCAGGCCATTGGGGCCTATGGTGAAAAAGGAAATATTCTCCAATAATAGCTAGAAAGAAGCTTTCTGACAGATTGCTCTGTCTTGTGTGAATTCATCATACAGACTTTCACCTTTCCCTACTGGTCGCGATTTGCTAACACTGTTTTCGTGGATTCTGGAAAGTGAGATTTGGGAAGCTCCTGTGGCCTATCGTGCAAAGGAATTATCCTCACACAAAAATTGGGAGGAAGCCTTCTGAGAAACTGCATCGCCATGTGTGAATGCAACTCACAGAGTAACACTTTTCTCTTCAGTCATCAGTTTGCCAACACAGTTGTCTTGTCATCTGAAACGGATACATCTTAGTGCCATGAAGCTCACGGTGCCTAAAGAAATATCCTCATATAAAATCTAGAAAGAAGCTTTCTTTGAAACTTCTCTGAGAGGTGTGAATTCCTCTCACCATGTTACAGTTACACTTCAAGGAGCAGTCCGTTAACACTGTCTTTGAGGAAACTGAGAAGGGCTAGTTTGGGTCGCATTGAGGCCTACATTGATAAAGGAGATATCCTCCACTAAACACGTTAAGGAAGCTTTGAGAGAAACTTCTTTGTGATACGTGAATTCATCTCACAGAGTTACAACTTAGTCTTCATGCAGCAGTTTGCTGACAGTGTTTTCGTGGAATCTGGGAAGTGATATTTGGGAGCATTGAGGCCTATGGTGAAAAGGACATAGCCTCAGATCATAGCTAGAAAGAAGCTTTCTGAGAGATTGCTTCCTGATCTCTAACTTCACCTCACAGCGTTACACTCCTATTTCCTGCAACCGTTTGCTGGCACTGTCTTTGTGGATTCTGAGCACTGATAGTTCCGATAGGTTTGAAGAGTCTAAGGACACCGGAATTATCTTCCGAGAGAAACTGGAATGAAGCTTTCTGAGAAACTGCCTTGTGATGCGTGAATTCATTTCACAGTGTTACACCAATCTTTCATGGAGGAGTTTGCTAGTACTGATTTTCTGGAATCTCAGAGGTGACATCATGGATAACGTGGTATCCCGTGCTGAATAATGAGATATCCTCAGACAAATCTGCAGAGAAGGGTTCTCAGAAACTTCTTGGTTGTGGGTGAATTCTGCTCACAGAGATTCCTCATGGTTTTCATTGAGAAGCTTGCTAAGAGCGTTTACGCCGAATCTGCAAAAGGACACAGGGTGGCGCCCGACACCACAAATACACTCAGCTCCCAAAGCAATTGGCTTTCTGAAAACGGCTTTGTTCTGTGTGAATTCAGCTCACTGAGTTCCAGTTGTATTTCGTGGAGCCGTTGGCTAGCCCGTGTTGGTGGAATCTGAGAACTGATATTTCGGATCCCTTTGAGACTACAGGGCCAAAGGAAATCTCCGCCGATACAAATGAGAAAGAAGCTTTCCCAGAAAGTTCTTTGTGACCTGTGAATTCATCTCACAGAGTTACACCTTTCTCCTCATGAAGCCGTTCGCTAAGAGAGTTCTCGTGGAGTTTGCAAAGTGATATTTGGGAGCCCAGTGAGGGCTATGGTGAAAAGGAATTCTCCTCACAGAAACACTGGAAGGAAGAGTTCTGAGAAACGGCATTGGGACACGTGAATGCAACTCACAGAGTTACCCTATCTTTTCATGAATCCGTTGTCTAACCCTGTTTTCTTGAAATCTGCATTGGGATATTTCGTAGCGCAATGAAGCCTATTAGGGTGACCAAGGAGTTATCCTCAGAGAAAACCTAGAAAGTACCTTTCTGAGAGTCTTCTCTGTGATTAGTGAATTCATCTCACAGAGTTACAACTTGGTCTTCAGGAAGCAGTTTGCTGAGAGTGTTTTCGTGGAATCTGTGAAGTGATATTTGAGAGCGCATTAAGGCCTGTGGTGAAAAGGATTTATCCTCAGATAATAGCTAGAAAGAAGCTCTCTGAGAGATTGCTTTCTGATGTGTGAATTCATCCTACAGAGTTTCAGGTTTCCTCCGGGTACCAGTTTGCTAACACTCTTTTCGTGGATTGTGGAAAGAGAGATTTGGGAAACTCCTTGTGGTCTACGGCGCAAAGCGAAATATCCTCACACAAGAACTGGAAGGAAGCCTTCTGAGAAACTCTATTGCCGTGTGTGAATGCAACTCACAGAGTTACACTTTTCTCTTCGGTAAACAGTTTGTCAACACACCTTTCTTGTAATCTGAAATGGGATACATCTTAGCACAATGAAGCTTGTGGTGTCCAAAGAAGTATTCTGATATATAAAATCTAGAAAGAAGCTATCTTGGAGACGTCTCTGTGATGTGTGAATGCATCACACAGGTTACATTTCCATTTCATTCGGCAGTCGGATAACTCTGTCTTTGAGGAAACTGAGAGGGGCTAGTTAGGGTCGCTTTGAGATCCACGCTGATAAAAGAAGTATCCTCCATTAAAAACGTGAAAGAAGCTTTGTGAGAAACTTCTTTGTGATACGTGAATTCATGTCTCAGGTTTACAACTCAGTGGTCATGCAGCAGTTTGCCGACGGTGTTTCCGTGCAATCTCTAAAGTGATATTTGGCAGGCCATTGGGGCCTATGGTGAAAAAGGAAATATTCTCCAATAATAGCTAGAAAGAAGCTTTCTGACAGATTGCTCTGTCTTGTGTGAATTCATCATACAGAGTTTCACCTTTCCCTACTGGTCGCGATTTGCTAACACTGTTTTCGTGGATTCTGGAAAGTGAGATTTGGGAAGCTCCCTGTGGCCTATCGTGCAAAGGGAATTATCCTCACACAAAAATTGGGAGGAAGCCTTCTGAGAAACTGCATCGCCATGTGTGAATGCAACTCACAGAGTAACACTTTTCTCTTCAGTCATCAGTTTGCCAACACAGTTGTCTTGTCATCTGAAACGGGATACATCTTAGTGCCATGAAGCTCACGGTGCCTAAAGAAATATCCTCATATAAAATCTAGAAAGAAGCTTTCTTTGAAACTTCTCTGAGAGGTGTGAATTCCTCTCACCATGTTACAGTTACACTTCAAGGAGCAGTCCGTTAACACTGTCTTTGAGGAAACTGAGAAGGGCTAGTTTGGGTCGCATTGAGGCCTACATTGATAAAGGAGATATCCTCCACTAAACACGTTAAGGAAGCTTTGAGAGAAACTTCTTTGTGATACGTGAATTCATCTCACAGAGTTACAACTTAGTCTTCATGCAGCAGTTTGCTGACAGTGTTTTCGTGGAATCTGGGAAGTGATATTTGGGAGCGCATTGAGGCCTATGGTGAAAAGGACATAGCCTCAGATCATAGCTAGAAAGAAGCTTTCTGAGAGATTGCTTCCTGATCTCTAACTTCACCTCACAGCGTTACACTCCTATTTCCTGCAACCGTTTGCTGGCACTGTCTTTGTGGATTCTGAGCACTGATAGTTCCGATAGGTTTGAAGAGTCTAAGGACACCGGAATTATCTTCCGAGAGAAACTGGAATGAAGCTTTCTGAGAAACTGCATCGCCATGTGTGAATGCATCACACAGGTTACATTCCATTTCATTCGGCAGTCGGATAACTCTGTCTTTGAGGAAACTGAGAGGGGCTAGTTAGGGTCGCTTTGAGATCCACGCTGATAAAAGAAGTATCCTCCATTAAAAACGTGAAAGAAGCTTTGAGAGAAACTTCTTTGTGATACGTGAATTCATGTCTCAGATTTACAACTCAGTGGTCATGCAGCAGTTTGCTGACAGTGTTTTGTGGAATCTGGGAAGTGATATTTGAGGCGCATTAAGGCCTGTGGTGAAAAGGACATAGCCTCAGATCATAGCTAGAAAGAAGCTTTCTGAGAAACTTCTTTGTGATACGTGAATTCATCTCACAGAGTTACAACTTGGTCTTCATGAAGCAGTTTGCTGAGAGTGTTTTCGTGGAATCTGTGAAGTGATATTTGGCAGGCCATTGGGGCCTATGGTGAAAAGGACATAGCCTCAGATCATAGCTAGAAAGAAGCTTTCTGAGAAACTGCATTGCCATGTGTGAATGCAACTCACAGAGTTACAACTTGGTCTTCATGAAGCAGTTTGCTGAGAGTGTTTTCGTGGAATCTGGGAAGTGATATTTGGGAGCGCATTGAGGCCTACATTGATAAAGGAGATATCCTCCACTAAACACGTTAAGGAAGCTTTGAGAGAAACTTCTTTGTGATACGTGAATTCATCTCACAGAGTTACACCTTTCTCCTCATGAAGCCGTTCGCTAAGAGAGTTCTCGTGGAGTTTGCAAAGTGATATTTGGGAGCCCAGTGAGGGCTATGGTGAAAAGGAATTCTCCTCACAGAAACACTGGAAGGAAGAGTTCTGAGAAACGGCATTGGGACACGTGAATGCAACTCACAGAGTTACAACTTAGTCTTCATGCAGCAGTTTGCTGACAGTGTTTTCGTGGAATCTGTGAAGTGATATTTGAGGCGCATTAAGGCCTGTGGTGAAAAGGAATTCTCCTCACAGAAACACTGGAAGGAAGAGTTCTGAGAAACGGCATTGGGACACGTGAATGCAACTCACAGAGTTACACCTTTCTCCTCATGAAGCCGTTCGCTAAGAGAGTTCTCGTGGAGTTTGCAAAGTGATATTTGGGAGCCCAGTGAGGGCTATGGTGAAAAGGATTTATCCTCAGATAATAGCTAGAAAGAAGCTTTCTGAGAAACTTCTTTGTGATACGTGAATTCATCTCACAGAGTTACAACTTGGTCTTCAGGAAGCAGTTTGCTGAGAGTGTTTTCGTGGAATCTGTGAAGTGATATTTGAGAGCGCATTAAGGCCTGTGGTGAAAAGGATTTATCCTCAGATAATAGCTAGAAAGAAGCTCTGAGAGATTGCTTTCTGATGTGTGAATTCATCCTACAGAGTTTCAGGTTTCCCTCCGGGTACCAGTTTGCTAACACTCTTTTTGTGGATTGTGGAAAGAGAGATTTGGGAAACTCCTTGTGGTCTACGGCGCAAAGCGAAATATCCTCACACAAGAACTGGAAGGAAGCCTTCTGAGAAACTCTATTGCCGTGTGTGAATGCAACTCACAGAGTTACACTTTCCTCTTCGGTAAACAGTTTGTCAACACACCTTTCTTGTAATCTGAAATGGGATACATCTTAGCACAATGAAGCTTGCGGTGTCCAAAGAAGTATTCTGATATATAAAATCTAGAAAGAAGCTATCTTGGAGACGTCTCTGTGATGTGTGAATGCATCACACAGGTTACATTTCCATTTCATTCGGCAGTCGGATAACTCTGTCTTTGATGAAACTGAGAGGGGCTAGTTAGGGTCGCTTTGAGATCCACGCTGATAAAAGAAGTATCCTCCATTAAAAACGTGAAAGAAGCTTTGTGAGAAACTTCTTTGTGATACGTGAATTAATGTCTCAGATTTAAAACTCAGTGGTCATGCAGCAGTTTGCCGACGGTGTTTCCGTGCAATCTCTAAAGTGATATTTGGCAGGCCATTGGGGCCTATGGTGAAAAAGGAAATATTCTCCAATAATAGCTAGAAAGAAGCTTTCTGACAGATTGCTCTGTCTTGTGTGAATTCATCATACAGACTTTCACCTTTCCCTACTGGTCGCGATTTGCTAACACTGTTTTCGTGGATTCTGGAAAGTGAGATTTGGGAAGCTCCCTGTGGCCTATCGTGCAAAGGGAATTATCCTCACACAACAATTGGGAGGAAGCCTTCTGAGAAACTGCATCGTCATGTGTGAATGCAACTCACACAGTAACACTTTTCTCTTCAGTCATCAGTTTGCCAACACAGTTGTCTTGTCATCTGAAACGGGATACATCTTAGTGCCATGAAGCTCACGGTGCCTAAAGAAATATCCTCATATAAAATCTAGAAAGAAGCTTTCTTTGAAACTTCTCTGAGAGGTGTGAATTCCTCTCACCATGTTACAGTTACACTTCAAGGAGCAGTCCGTTAACACTGTCTTTGAGGAAACTGAGAAGGGCTAGTTTGGGTCGCATTGAGGCCTACATTGATAAAGGAGATATCCTCCACTAAACACGTTAAGGAAGCTTTGAGAGAAACTTCTTTGTGATACGTGAATTCATCTCACAGAGTTACAACTTAGTCTTCATGCAGCAGTTTGCTGACAGTGTTTTTGTGGAATCTGGGAAGTGATATTTGGGAGCGCATTGAGGCCTATGGTGGAAAAGGACATAGCCTCAGATCATAGCTAGAAAGAAGCTTTCTGAGAGATTGCTTCCTGATCTCTAACTTCACCTCACAGCGTTACACTCCTATTTCCTGCAACCGTTTGCTGGCACTGTCTTTGTGGATTCTGAGCACTGATAGTTCCGATAGGTTTGAAGAGTCTAAGGACACCGGAATTATCTTCCGAGAGAAACTGGAATGAAGCTTTCTGAGAAACTGCCTTGTGATGCGTGAATTCATTTCACAGTGTTACACCAATCTTTCATGGAGGAGTTTGCTAGTACTGATTTTCTGGAATCTCAGAGGTGACATCATGGATAACGTGGTATCCCGTGCTGAATAATGAGATATCCTCAGACAAATCTGCAGAGAAGGGTTCTCAGAAACTTCTTGGTTGTGGGTGAATTCTGCTCACAGAGATTCCTCATGGTTTTCATTGAGAAGCTTGCTAAGAGCGTTTACGCCGAATCTGCAAAAGGACACAGGGTGGCGCCCCGACACCACAAATACACTCAGCTCCCAAAGCAATTGGCTTTCTGAAAAACGGCTTTGTTCTGTGTGAATTCAGCTCACTGAGTTCCAGTTGTACTTCGTGGAGCCGTTGGCTAGCCCCGTGTTGGTGGAATCTGAGAACTGATATTTCGGATCCCTTTGAGACTACAGGGCCAAAGGAAATCTCCGCCGATACAAATGAGAAAGAAGCTTTCCCAGAAAGTTCTTTGTGACCTGTGAATTCATCTCACAGAGTTACACCTTTCTCCTCATGAAGCCGTTCGCTAAGAGAGTTCTCGTGGAGTTTGCAAAGTGATATTTGGGAGCCCAGTGAGGGCTATGGTGAAAAAGGAATTCTCCTCACAGAAACACTGGAAGGAAGAGTTCTGAGAAACGGCATTGGGACACGTGAATGCAACTCACAGAGTTACCCTATCTTTTTCATGAATCCGTTGTCTAACCCTGTTTTCTTGAAATCTGCATTGGGATATTTCGTAGCGCAATGAAGCCTATTAGGGTGACCAAGGAGTTATCCTCAGAGAAAACCTAGAAAGTACCTTTCTGAGAGTCTTCTCTGTGATTAGTGAATTCATCTCACAGAGTTACAACTTGGTCTTCAGGAAGCAGTTTGCTGAGAGTGTTTTCGTGGAATCTGTGAAGTGATATTTGAGAGCGCATTAAGGCCTGTGGTGAAAAGGATTTATCCTCAGATAATAGCTAGAAAGAAGCTCTCTGAGAGATTGCTTTCTGATGTGTGAATTCATCCTACAGAGTTTCAGGTTTCCTCCGGGTACCAGTTTGCTAACACTCTTTTGTGGATTGTGGAAAGAGAGATTTGGGAAACTCCTTGTGGTCTACGGCGCAAAGCGAAATATCCTCACACAAGAACTGGAAGGAAGCCTTCTGAGAAACTCTATTGCCGTGTGAATGCAACTCACAGAGTTACACTTTTCTCTTCGGTAAACAGTTTGTCAACACACCTTTCTTGTAATCTGAAATGGGATACATCTTAGCACAATGAAGCTTGTGGTGTCCAAAGAAGTATTCTGATATAT
Organism: Colobus guereza; assembly: GCA_030247045.1. Classification (NCBI taxonomy): domain Eukaryota; kingdom Metazoa; phylum Chordata; class Mammalia; order Primates; family Cercopithecidae; genus Colobus; species Colobus guereza. The sequence continues at coordinate 2,825,606 of CM058079.1, read as the reverse complement.
AAAATCTAGAAAGAAGCTATCTTGGAGACGTCTCTGTGATGTGTGAATGCATCACACAGGTTACATTTCCATTTCATTCGGCAGTCGGATAACTCTGTCTTTGAGGAAACTGAGAGGGGCTAGTTAGGGTCGCTTTGAGATCCACGCTGATAAAAGAAGTATCCTCCATTAAAAACGTGAAAGAAGCTTTGTGAGAAACTTCTTTGTGATACGTGAATTCATGTCTCAGATTTACAACTCAGTGGTCATGCAGCAGTTTGCCGACGGTGTTTCCGTGCAATCTCTAAAGTGATATTTGGCAGGCCATTGGGGCCTATGGTGAAAAGGAAATATTCTCCAATAATAGCTAGAAAGAAGCTTTCTGACAGATTGCTCTGTCTTGTGTGAATTCATCATACAGACTTTCACCTTTCCCTACTGGTCGCGATTTGCTAACACTGTTTTGGTGGATTCTGGAAAGTGAGATTTGGGAAGCTCCTGTGGCCTATCGTGCAAAGGAATTATCCTCACACAAAATTGGGAGGAAGCCTTCTGAGAAACTGCATCGCCATGTGTGAATGCAACTCACAGAGTAAAACTTTTCTCTTCAGTCATCAGTTTGCCAACACAGTTGTCTTGTCATCTGAAACGGGATACATCTTAGTGCCATGAAGCTCACGGTGCCTAAAGAAATATCCTCATATAAAATCTAGAAAGAAGCTTTCTTTGAAACTTCTCTGAGAGGTGTGAATTCCTCTCACCATGTTACAGTTACACTTCAAGGAGCAGTCCGTTAACACTGTCTTTGAGGAAACTGAGAAGGGCTAGTTTGGGTCGCATTGAGGCCTACATTGATAAAGGAGATATCCTCCACTAAACACGTTAAGGAAGCTTTGAGAGAAACTTCTTTGTGATACGTGAATTCATCTCACAGAGTTACAACTTAGTCTTCATGCAGCAGTTTGCTGACAGTGTTTTCGTGGAATCTGGGAAGTGATATTTGGGAGCGCATTGAGGCCTATGGTGAAAAAGGACATAGCCTCAGATCATAGCTAGAAAGAAGCTTTCTGAGAGATTGCTTCCTGATCTCTAACTTCACCTCACAGCGTTACACTCCTATTTCCTGCAACCGTTTGCTGGCACTGTCTTTGTGGATTCTGAGCACTGATAGTTCCGATAGGTTTGAAGAGTCTAAGGACACCGGAATTATCTTCCGAGAGAAACTGGAATGAAGCTTTCTGAGAAACTGCCTTGTGATGCGTGAATTCATTTCACAGTGTTACACCAATCTTTCATGGAGGAGTTTGCTAGTACTGATTTTCTGGAATCTCAGAGGTGACATCATGGATAACGTGGTATCCCGTGCTGAATAATGAGATATCCTCAGACAAATCTGCAGAGAAGGGTTCTCAGAAACTTCTTGGTTGTGGGTGAATTCTGCTCACAGAGATTCCTCATGGTTTTCATTGAGAAGCTTGCTAAGAGCGTTTACGCCGAATCTGCAAAAGGACACAGGGTGGCGCCCGACACCACAAATACACTCAGCTCCCAAAGCAATTGGCTTTCTGAAAACGGCTTTGTTCTGTGTGAATTCAGCTCACTGAGTTCCAGTTGTATTTCGTGGAGCCGTTGGCTAGCCCGTGTTGGTGGAATCTGAGAACTGATATTTCGGATCCCTTTGAGACTACAGGGCCAAAGGAAATCTCCGCCGATACAAATGAGAAAGAAGCTTTCCCAGAAAGTTCTTTGTGACCTGTGAATTCATCTCACAGAGTTACACCTTTCTCCTCATGAAGCCGTTCGCTAAGAGAGTTCTCGTGGAGTTTGCAAAGTGATATTTGGGAGCCCAGTGAGGGCTATGGTGAAAAGGAATTCTCCTCACAGAAACACTGGAAGGAAGAGTTCTGAGAAACGGCATTGGGACACGTGAATGCAACTCACAGAGTTACCCTATCTTTTCATGAATCCGTTGTCTAACCCTGTTTTCTTGAAATCTGCATTGGGATATTTCGTAGCGCAATGAAGCCTATTAGGGTGACCAAGGAGTTATCCTCAGAGAAAACCTAGAAAGTACCTTTCTGAGAGTCTTCTCTGTGATTAGTGAATTCATCTCACAGAGTTACAACTTGGTCTTCAGGAAGCAGTTTGCTGAGAGTGTTTTCGTGGAATCTGTGAAGTGATATTTGAGAGCGCATTAAGGCCTGTGGTGAAAAGGATTTATCCTCAGATAATAGCTAGAAAGAAGCTTTCTGAGAGATTGCTTTCTGATGTGTGAATTCATCCTACAGAGTTTCAGGTTTCCTCCGGGTACCAGTTTGCTAACACTCTTTTGTGGATTGTGGAAAGAGATTTGGGAAACTCCTTGTGGTCTACGGCGCAAAGCGAAATATCCTCACACAAGAACTGGAAGGAAGCCTTCTGAGAAACTCTATTGCCGTGTGTGAATGCAACTCACAGAGTTACACTTTCTCTTCGGTAAACAGTTTGTCAACACACCTTTCTTGTAATCTGAAATGGGATACATCTTAGCACAATGAAGCTTGTGGTGTCCAAAGAAGTATTCTGATATATAAAATCTAGAAAGAAGCTATCTTGGAGACGTCTCTGTGATGTGTGAATGCATCACACAGGTTACATTTCCATTTCATTCGGCAGTCGGATAACTCTGTCTTTGAGGAAACTGAGAGGGGCTAGTTAGGGTCGCTTTGAGATCCACGCTGATAAAAGAAGTATCCTCCATTAAAAACGTGAAAGAAGCTTTGTGAGAAACTTCTTTGTGATACGTGAATTCATGTCTCAGATTTACAACTCAGTGGTCATGCAGCAGTTTGCCGACGGTGTTTCCGTGCAATCTCTAAAGTGATATTTGGCAGGCCATTGGGGCCTATGGTGAAAAGGAAATATTCTCCAATAATAGCTAGAAAGAAGCTTTCTGACAGATTGCTCTGTCTTGTGTGAATTCATCATACAGACTTTCACCTTTCCCTACTGGTCGCGATTTGCTAACACTGTTTTCGTGGATTCTGGAAAGTGAGATTTGGGAAGCTCCTGTGGCCTATCGTGCAAAGGAATTATCCTCACACAAAAATTGGGAGGAAGCCTTCTGAGAAACTGCATCGCCATGTGTGAATGCAACTCACAGAGTAACACTTTTCTCTTCAGTCATCAGTTTGCCAACACAGTTGTCTTGTCATCTGAAACGGATACATCTTAGTGCCATGAAGCTCACGGTGCCTAAAGAAATATCCTCATATAAAATCTAGAAAGAAGCTTTCTTTGAAACTTCTCTGAGAGGTGTGAATTCCTCTCACCATGTTACAGTTACACTTCAAGGAGCAGTCCGTTAACACTGTCTTTGAGGAAACTGAGAAGGGCTAGTTTGGGTCGCATTGAGGCCTACATTGATAAAGGAGATATCCTCCACTAAACACGTTAAGGAAGCTTTGAGAGAAACTTCTTTGTGATACGTGAATTCATCTCACAGAGTTACAACTTAGTCTTCATGCAGCAGTTTGCTGACAGTGTTTTGTGGAATCTGGGAAGTGATATTTGGGAGCGCATTGAGGCCTATGGTGAAAAAGGACATAGCCTCAGATCATAGCTAGAAAGAAGCTTTCTGAGAGATTGCTTCCTGATCTCTAACTTCACCTCACAGCGTTACACTCCTATTTCCTGCAACCGTTTGCTGGCACTGTCTTTGTGGATTCTGAGCACTGATAGTTCCGATAGGTTTGAAGAGTCTAAGGACACCGGAATTATCTTCCGAGAGAAACTGGAATGAAGCTTTCTGAGAAACTGCCTTGTGATGCGTGAATTCATTTCACAGTGTTACACCAATCTTTCATGGAGGAGTTTGCTAGTACTGATTTTCTGGAATCTCAGAGGTGACATCATGGATAACGTGGTATCCCGTGCTGAATAATGAGATATCCTCAGACAAATCTGCAGAGAAGGGTTCTCAGAAACTTCTTGGTTGTGGGTGAATTCTGCTCACAGAGATTCCTCATGGTTTTCATTGAGAAGCTTGCTAAGAGCGTTTACGCCGAATCTGCAAAAGGACACAGGGTGGTGCCCGACACCACAAATACACTCAGCTCCCAAAGAAATTGGCTTTCTGAAAACGGCTTTGTTCTGTGTGAATTCAGCTCACTGAGTTCCAGTTGTATTTCGTGGAGCCGTTGGCTAGCCCGTGTTGGTGGAATCTGAGAACTGATATTTCGGATCCCTTTGAGACTACAGGGCCAAAGGAAATCTCCGCCGATACAAATGAGAAAGAAGCTTTCCCAGAAAGTTCTTTGTGACCTGTGAATTCATCTCACAGAGTTACACCTTTCTCCTCATGAAGCCGTTCGCTAAGAGAGTTCTCGTGGAGTTTGCAAAGTGATATTTGGGAGCCCAGTGAGGGCTATGGTGAAAAGGAATTCTCCTCACAGAAACACTGGAAGGAAGAGTTCTGAGAAACGGCATTGGGACACGTGAATGCAACTCACAGAGTTACCCTATCTTTTCATGAATCCGTTGTCTAACCCTGTTTTCTTGAAATCTGCATTGGGATATTTCGTAGCGCAATGAAGCCTATTAGGGTGACCAAGGAGTTATCCTCAGAGAAAACCTAGAAAGTACCTTTCTGAGAGTCTTCTCTGTGATTAGTGAATTCATCTCACAGAGTTACAACTTGGTCTTCAGGAAGCAGTTTGCTGAGAGTGTTTTCGTGGAATCTGTGAAGTGATATTTGAGAGCGCATTAAGGCCTGTGGTGAAAAGGATTTATCCTCAGATAATAGCTAGAAAGAAGCTCTCTGAGAGATTGCTTTCTGATGTGTGAATTCATCCTACAGAGTTTCAGGTTTCCTCCGGGTACCAGTTTGCTAACACTCTTTTCGTGGATTGTGGAAAGAGAGATTTGGGAAACTCCTTGTGGTCTACGGCGCAAAGCGAAATATCCTCACACAAGAACTGGAAGGAAGCCTTCTGAGAAACTCTATTGCCGTGTGTGAATGCAACTCACAGAGTTACACTTTCTCTTCGGTAAACAGTTTGTCAACACACCTTTCTTGTAATCTGAAATGGGATACATCTTAGCACAATGAAGCTTGTGGTGTCCAAAGAAGTATTCTGATATATAAAATCTAGAAAGAAGCTATCTTGGAGACGTCTCTGTGATGTGTGAATGCATCACACAGGTAACATTTCCATTTCATTTGGCAGTCGGATAACTCTGTCTTTGAGGAAACTGAGAGGGGCTAGTTAGGGTCGCTTTGAGATCCACGCTGATAAAAGAAGTATCCTCCATTAAAAACGTGAAAGAAGCTTTGAGAAACTTCTTTGTGATACGTGAATTCATGTCTCAGATTTACAACTCAGTGGTCATGCAGCAGTTTGCTGAGAGTGTTTTCGTGGAATCTGTGAAGTGATATTTGGCAGGCCATTGGGGCCTATGGTGAAAAAGGAAATATTCTCCAATAATAGCTAGAAAGAAGCTTTCTGACAGATTGCTCTGTCTTGTGTGAATTCATCATACAGACTTTCACCTTTCCCTACTGGTCGCGATTTGCTAACACTGTTTTGGTGGATTCTGGAAAGTGAGATTTGGGAAGCTCCCTGTGGCCTATCGTGCAAAGGGAATTATCCTCACACAAAAATTGGGAGGAAGCCTTCTGAGAAACTGCATTGCCATGTGTGAATGCAACTCACAGAGTGACACTTTTCTCTTCAGTCATCAGTTTGCCAACACAGTTGTCTTGTCATCTGAAACGGGATACATCTTAGTGCCATGAAGCTCATGGTGCCTAAAGAAATATCCTCATATAAAATCTAGACAGAAGCTTTCTTTGAAACTTCTCTGTGAGGTGTGAATTCCTCTCACCAAGTTACAGTTACACTTCAAGGAGCAGTCCGTTAACACTGTCTTTGAGGAAACTGAGAAGGGCTAGTTTGGGTCGCATTGAGGCCTACATTGATAAAGGAGATATCCTCCACTAAACACGTTAAGGAAGCTTTGAGAGAAACTTCTTTGTGATACGGAATTCATCTCACAGAGTTACAACTTAGTCTTCATGCAGCAGTTTGCTGACAGTGTTTTTGTGGAATCTGGGAAGTGATATTTGGGAGCGCATTGAGGCCTATGGTGAAAAAGGACATAGCCTCAGATCATAGCTAGAAAGAAGCTTTCTGAGAGATTGCTTCCTGATCTCTAACTTCACCTCACAGCGTTACACTCCTATTTCCTGCAACCGTTTGCTGGCACTGTCTTTGTGGATTCTGAGCACTGATAGTTCCGATAGGTTTGAAGAGTCTAAGGACACCGGAATTATCTTCCGAGAGAAACTGGAATGAAGCTTTCTGAGAAACTGCCTTGTGATGCGTGAATTCATTTCACAGTGTTACACCAATCTTTCATGGAGGAGTTTGCTAGTACTGATTTTCTGGAATCTCAGAGGTGACATCATGGATAACGTGGTATCCCGTGCTGAATAATGAGATATCCTCAGACAAATCTGCAGAGAAGGGTTCTCAGAAACTTCTTGGTTGTGGGTGAATTCTGCTCACAGAGATTCCTCATGGTTTTCATTGAGAAGCTTGCTAAGAGCGTTTACGCCGAATCTGCAAAAGGACACAGGGTGGCGCCCGACACCACAAATACACTCAGCTCCCAAAGAAATTGGCTTTCTGAAAACGGCTTTGTTCTGTGTGAATTCAGCTCACTGAGTTCCAGTTGTATTTCGTGGAGCCGTTGGCTAGCCCGTGTTGGTGGAATCTGAGAACTGATATTTCGGATCCCTTTGAGACTACAGGGCCAAAGGAAATCTCCGCCGATACAAATGAGAAAGAAGCTTTCCCAGAAAGTTCTTTGTGACCTGTGAATTCATCTCACAGAGTTACACCTTTCTCCTCATGAAGCCGTTCGCTAAGAGAGTTCTCGTGGAGTTTGCAAAGTGATATTTGGGAGCCCAGTGAGGGCTATGGTGAAAAGGAATTCTCCTCACAGAAACACTGGAAGGAAGAGTTCTGAGAAACGGCATTGGGACACGTGAATGCAACTCACAGAGTTACCCTATCTTTTCATGAATCCGTTGTCTAACCCTGTTTTCTTGAAATCTGCATTGGGATATTTCGTAGCGCAATGAAGCCTATTAGGGTGACCAAGAAGTTATCCTCAGAGAAAACCTAGAAAGTACCTTTCTGAGAGTCTTCTCTGTGATTAGTGAATTCATCTCACAGAGTTACAACTTGGTCTTCATGAAGCAGTTTGCTGAGAGTGTTTTCGTGGAATCTGTGAAGTGATATTTGAGAGCGCATTAAGGCCTGTGGTGAAAAGGATTTATCCTCAGATAATAGCTAGAAAGAAGCTTTCTGAGAGATTGCTTTCTGATGTGTGAATTCATCCTACAGAGTTTCAGGTTTCCCTCCGGGTACCAGTTTGCTAACACTCTTTTTGTGGATTGTGGAAAGAGATTTGGGAAACTCCTTGTGGTCTACGGCGCAAAGCGAAATATCCTCACACAAGAACTGGAAGGAAGCCTTCTGAGAAACTCTATTGCCGTGTGTGAATGCAACTCACAGAGTTACACTTTCTCTTCAGTCATCAGTTTGCCAACACAGTTTTCTTGTAATCTGAAATGGGATACATCTTAGCACAATGAAGCTTGTGGTGTCCAAAGAAGTATTCTGATATATAAAATCTAGAAAGAAGCTATCTTGGAGACGTCTCTGTGATGTGTGAATGCATCACACAGGTTACATTTCCATTTCATTCGGCAGTCGGATAACTCTGTCTTTGAGGAAACTGAGAGGGGCTAGTTAGGGTCGCTTTGAGATCCACGCTGATAAAAGAAGTATCCTCCATTAAAAACGTGAAAGAAGCTTTGTGAGAAACTTCTTTGTGATACGTGAATTCATGTCTCAGATTTACAACTCAGTGGTCATGCAGCAGTTTGCCGACGGTGTTTCCGTGCAATCTCTAAAGTGATATTTGGCAGGCCATTGGGGCCTATGGTGAAAAGGAAATATTCTCCAATAATAGCTAGAAAGAAGCTTTCTGACAGATTGCTCTGTCTTGTGTGAATTCATCATACAGACTTTCACCTTTCCCTACTGGTCGCGATTTGCTAACACTGTTTTGGTGGATTCTGGAAAGTGAGATTTGGGAAGCTCCTGTGGCCTATCGTGCAAAGGAATTATCCTCACACAAAATTGGGAGGAAGCCTTCTGAGAAACTGCATCGCCATGTGTGAATGCAACTCACAGAGTAACACTTTTCTCTTCAGTCATCAGTTTGCCAACACAGTTGTCTTGTCATCTGAAACGGGATACATCTTAGTGCCATGAAGCTCACGGTGCCTAAAGAAATATCCTCATATAAAATCTAGAAAGAAGCTTTCTTTGAAACTTCTCTGAGAGGTGTGAATTCCTCTCACCATGTTACAGTTACACTTCAAGGAGCAGTCCGTTAACACTGTCTTTGAGGAAACTGAGAAGGGCTAGTTTGGGTCGCATTGAGGCCTACATTGATAAAGGAGATATCCTCCACTAAACACGTTAAGGAAGCTTTGAGAGAAACTTCTTTGTGATACGTGAATTCATCTCACAGAGTTACAACTTAGTCTTCATGCAGCAGTTTGCTGACAGTGTTTTGTGGAATCTGGGAAGTGATATTTGGGAGCGCATTGAGGCCTATGGTGAAAAGGACATAGCCTCAGATCATAGCTAGAAAGAAGCTTTCTGAGAGATTGCTTCCTGATCTCTAACTTCACCTCACAGCGTTACACTCCTATTTCCTGCAACCGTTTGCTGGCACTGTCTTTGTGGATTCTGAGCACTGATAGTTCCGATAGGTTTGAAGAGTCTAAGGACACCGGAATTATCTTCCGAGAGAAACTGGAATGAAGCTTTCTGAGAAACTGCCTTGTGATGCGTGAATTCATTTCACAGTGTTACACCAATCTTTCATGGAGGAGTTTGCTAGTACTGATTTTCTGGAATCTCAGAGGTGACATCATGGATAACGTGGTATCCCGTGCTGAATAATGAGATATCCTCAGACAAATCTGCAGAGAAGGGTTCTCAGAAACTTCTTGGTTGTGGGTGAATTCTGCTCACAGAGATTCCTCATGGTTTTCATTGAGAAGCTTGCTAAGAGCGTTTCAGAATCTGCAAAAGGACACAGGGTGGCGCCCGACACCACAAATACACTCAGCTCCCAAAGAAATTGGCTTTCTGAAAACGGCTTTGTTCTGTGTGAATTCAGCTCACTGAGTTCCAGTTGTATTTCGTGGAGCCGTTGGCTAGCCCGTGTTGGTGGAATCTGAGAACTGATATTTCGGATCCCTTTGAGACTACAGGGCCAAAGGAAATCTCCGCCGATACAAATGAGAAAGAAGCTTTCCCAGAAAGTTCTTTGTGACCTGTGAATTCATCTCACAGAGTTACACCTTTCTCCTCATGAAGCCGTTCGCTAAGAGAGTTCTCGTGGAGTTTGCAAAGTGATATTTGGGAGCCCAGTGAGGGCTATGGTGAAAAGGAATTCTCCTCACAGAAACACTGGAAGGAAGAGTTCTGAGAAACGGCATTGGGACACGTGAATGCAACTCACAGAGTTACCCTATCTTTTCATGAATCCGTTGTCTAACCCTGTTTTCTTGAAATCTGCATTGGGATATTTCGTAGCGCAATGAAGCCTATTAGGGTGACCAAGGAGTTATCCTCAGAGAAAACCTAGAAAGTACCTTTCTGAGAGTCTTCTCTGTGATTAGTGAATTCATCTCACAGAGTTACAACTTGGTCTTCAGGAAGCAGTTTGCTGAGAGTGTTTTCGTGGAATCTGTGAAGTGATATTTGAGAGCGCATTAAGGCCTGTGGTGAAAAGGATTTATCCTCAGATAATAGCTAGAAAGAAGCTCTCTGAGAGATTGCTTTCTGATGTGAATTCATCATACAGAGTTTCACCTTTCCCTACTGGTACCAGTTTGCTAACACTCTTTTGTGGATTGTGGAAAGAGATTTGGGAAACTCCTTGTGGTCTACGGCGCAAAGCGAAATATCCTCACACAAGAACTGGAAGGAAGCCTTCTGAGAAACTCTATTGCCGTGTGTGAATGCAACTCACAGAGTTACACTTTTCTCTTCAGTCAACAGTTTGCCAACACAGTTTTCTTGTAATCTGAAATGGGATACATCTTAGCACAATGAAGCTTGTGGTGTCCAAAGAAGTATTCTGATATATAAAATCTAGAAAGAAGCTATCTTGGAGACGTCTCTGTGATGTGTGAATGCATCACACAGGTTACATTCCATTTCATTCGGCAGTCGGATAACTCTGTCTTTGAGGAAACTGAGAGGGGCTAGTTAGGGTCGCTTTGAGATCCACGCTGATAAAAGAAGTATCCTCCATTAAAAACGTGAAAGAAGCTTTGTGAGAAACTTCTTTGTGATACGTGAATTCATGTCTCAGATTTACAACTCAGTGGTCATGCAGCAGTTTGCTGACAGTGTTTTCGTGGAATCTGTGAAGTGATATTTGGCAGGCCATTGGGGCCTATGGTGAAAAGGAAATATTCTCCAATAATAGCTAGAAAGAAGCTTTCTGACAGATTGCTCTGTCTTGTGTGAATTCATCATACAGACTTTCACCTTTCCCTACTGGTCGCGATTTGCTAACACTGTTTTCGTGGATTCTGGAAAGTGAGATTTGGGAGCTCATTGTGGCCTATGGTGAAAAGGGAAATATCGTCACACATAAAATGGAAGGAAGCCTTCTGAGAAACTGCATTGCCATGTGTGAATGCAACTCGCAGAGTCACACTTATCCCTTCAGTCATCACTTTGCAAACACAGTTTTCTTGTCATCTGAAACGGGATACATCTTAGTGCAATGAAGCTCATGGTGTCTAAAGAAATATCCTCATATAAAATCTAGAAAGAAGCTTTCTTTGAAACTTCTCTGTGAGGTGTGAATTCATCTCACAACGTTACAGTTACATTTCAAGGAGTAGTCCGTTAACACTGTCTTTGAGGAAACAGAGAAGGGCAAGTTTGGGTCGCATTGAGGCCTACATTGATAAAGCAGATATCCTCCCGTAAAAACGTGAAAGAAGCTTTGTGGGAAACTTCTCTCTGATATGTGAATTCATCTCACAGAGTTACAACTTAGTCTTCATGCAGCAGTTTGCTGACAGTGTATTCATGGAAACTGTGAAGTGATATTTGGGAGCGCATTGGGGTCTATGGTGAAAAAATACATAGCCTCAGATAATAGCTAGAAAGAAGCTTTCTGAGAGATTGCTTTCGTATCTCTAACTTCATCTCACAGAGTTACACTCCTATTTCCTGCAACCGTTTGCTAGCACTGTCTTTGTGGATTCTGAGCTCTGATAGCTCCGATAGGTTTGAAGAGTCTAAGGACCCAGGAGTTATGCTCCGAGAAAAACTGGAATGAAGCTTTCTGAGAAACTGCTTTGTGATGCGTGAATTCATTTCACAGTGTGACACCACTCTTTCATGGAGGAGTTTGCCAGCACTGATTTTCTGGAATCTCAGAGGTGACATCCTGGATAACGTGGAATCCCATGCTGAATAATGAGATATCCTCAGACAAATCTGCAGAGAAGCCTTCTCAGAAACATCTTGGTTGTGGGTGAATTCTGCTCACAGAGTTTCCTCATGGTTTTCATTGAGAAGCTTGCTAAGAGCGTTTTCGCAGAATCTGCAAAAGGACACACGGTGGCGCCCGACACCACAAATACACTCAGCTCCCAAAGCAATTGGCTTTCTGAAAAACGGCTTTGTGCTGTGTGAATTCAACTCACTGAGTTCCAGTTGTATTTCATGGAGCCGTTGGCTAGCCCCATGCTGGTGGAATCTGAGAACTGATATTTCGGATCCCTTTGGAGACTACAGGGCCAAAGGAAATCTCCGCCGATACAAATGAGAAAGAAACTTTCCGAGAAAGTTCTTTGTGACCTGTGAATTCATCTCACAGAGTTACACCTTTCTCCTCATGAAGCCGTTCGCTAAGAGAGTTCTCGTGGAGTTTGCAAAGTGATATTTGGGAGCCCAGTGAGGGCTATGGTGAAAAAGGAATTCTCCTCACAGAAACACTGGAAGGAAGAGTTCTGAGAAACGGCATTGGGACACGTGAATGCAACTCACAGAGTTACCCTATCTTTTTCATGAATCCGTTGTCTAACCCTGTTTTCTTGAAATCTGCATTGGGATATTTCGTAGCGCAATGAAGCCTATTAGGGTGACCAAGGAGTTATCCTCAGAGAAAACCTAGAAAGTACCTTTCTGAGAGTCTTCTCTGTGATTAGTGAATTCATCTCACAGAGTTACAACTTGGTCTTCAGGAAGCAGTTTGCTGAGAGTGTTTTCGTGGAATCTGTGAAGTGATATTTGAGAGCGCATTAAGGCCTGTGGTGAAAAGGATTTATCCTCAGATAATAGCTAGAAAGAAGCTCTCTGAGAGATTGCTTTCTGATGTGTGAATTCATCCTACAGAGTTTCAGGTTTCCCTCCGGTACCAGTTTGCTAACACTCTTTTTGTGGATTGTGGAAAGAGAGATTTGGGAAACTCCTTGTGGTCTACGGCGCAAAGCGAAATATCCTCACACAAGAACTGGAAGGAAGCCTTCTGAGAAACTCTATTGCCGTGTGTGAATGCAACTCACAGAGTTACACTTTTCTCTTCAGTCAACAGTTTGCCAACACAGTTTTCTTGTAATCTGAAATGGGATACATCTTAGCACAATGAAGCTTGTGGTGTCCAAAGAAGTATTCTGATATATAAAATCTAGAAAGAAGCTATCTTGGAGACGTCTCTGTGATGTGTGAATGCATCACACAGGTTACATTCCATTTCATTCGGCAGTCGGATAACTCTGTCTTTGAGGAAACTGAGAGGGGTAGTTAGGGTCGCTTTGAGATCCACGCTGATAAAAGAAGTATCCTCCATTAAAAACGTGAAAGAAGCTTTGTGAGAAACTTCTTTGTGATACGTGAATTCATGTCTCAGATTTACAACTCAGTGGTCATGCAGCAGTTTGCCGACGGTGTTTCCGTGCAATCTCTAAAGTGATATTTGGCAGGCCATTGGGGCCTATGGTGAAAAAGGAAATATTCTCCAATAATAGCTAGAAAGAAGCTTTCTGACAGATTGCTCTGTCTTGTGTGAATTCATCATACAGACTTTCACCTTTCCCTACTGGTCGCGATTTGCTAACACTGTTTTGGTGGATTCTGGAAAGTGAGATTTGGGAAGCTCCCTGTGGCCTATCGTGCAAAGGGAATTATCCTCACACAAAAATTGGGAGGAAGCCTTCTGAGAAACTGCATCGCCATGTGTGAATGCAACTCACAGAGTAACACTTTTCTCTTCAGTCATCAGTTTGCCAACACAGTTGTCTTGTCATCTGAAACGGGATACATCTTAGTGCCATGAAGCTCACGGTGCCTAAAGAAATATCCTCATATAAAATCTAGAAAGAAGCTTTCTTTGAAACTTCTCTGAGAGGTGTGAATTCCTCTCACCATGTTACAGTTACACTTCAAGGAGCAGTCCGTTAACACTGTCTTTGAGGAAACTGAGAAGGGCTAGTTTGGGTCGCATTGAGGCCTACATTGATAAAGGAGATATCCTCCACTAAACACGTTAAGGAAGCTTTGAGAGAAACTTCTTTGTGATACGTGAATTCATCTCACAGAGTTACAACTTAGTCTTCATGCAGCAGTTTGCTGACAGTGTTTTCGTGGAATCTGGGAAGTGATATTTGGGAGCGCATTGAGGCCTATGGTGAAAAAGGACATAGCCTCAGATCATAGCTAGAAAGAAGCTTTCTGAGAGATTGCTTCCTGATCTCTAACTTCACCTCACAGCGTTACACTCCTATTTCCTGCAACCGTTTGCTGGCACTGTCTTTGTGGATTCTGAGCACTGATAGTTCCGATAGGTTTGAAGAGTCTAAGGACACCGGAATTATCTTCCGAGAGAAACTGGAATGAAGCTTTCTGAGAAACTGCCTTGTGATGCGTGAATTCATTTCACAGTGTTACACCAATCTTTCATGGAGGAGTTTGCTAGTACTGATTTTCTGGAATCTCAGAGGTGACATCATGGATAACGTGGAATCCCATGCTGAATAATGAGATATCCTCAGACAAATCTGCAGAGAAGGGTTCTCAGAAACTTCTTGGTTGTGGGTGAATTCTGCTCACAGAGATTCCTCATGGTTTTCATTGAGAAGCTTGCTAAGAGCGTTTACAGAATCTGCAAAAGGACACAGGGTGGCGCCCGACACCACAAATACACTCAGCTCCCAAAGCAATTGGCTTTCTGAAAACGGCTTTGTTCTGTGTGAATTCAGCTCACTGAGTTCCAGTTTCATTTCGTGGAGCCGTTGGCTAGCCCCGTGTTGGTGGAATCTGAGAACTGATATTTCGGATCCCTTTGAGACTACAGGGCCAAAGGAAATCTCCGCCGATACAAATGAGAAAGAAGCTTTCCCAGAAAGTTCTTTGTGACCTGTGAATTCATCTCACAGAGTTACACCTTTCTCCTCATGAAGCCGTTCGCTAAGAGAGTTCTCGTGGAGTTTGCAAAGTGATATTTGGGAGCCCAGTGAGGGCTATGGTGAAAAAGGAATTCTCCTCACAGAAACACTGGAAGGAAGAGTTCTGAGAAACGGCATTGGGACACGTGAATGCAACTCACAGAGTTACCCTATCTTTTCATGAATCCGTTGTCTAACCCTGTTTTCTTGAAATCTGCATTGGGATATTTCGTAGCGCAATGAAGCCTATTAGGGTGACCAAGGAGTTATCCTCAGAGAAAACCTAGAAAGTACCTTTCTGAGAGTCTTCTCTGTGATTAGTGAATTCATCTCACAGAGTTACAACTTGGTCTTCAGGAAGCAGTTTGCTGAGAGTGTTTTCGTGGAATCTGTGAAGTGATATTTGAGAGCGCATTAAGGCCTGTGGTGAAAAGGATTTATCCTCAGATAATAGCTAGAAAGAAGCTCTCTGAGAGATTGCTTTCTGATGTGTGAATTCATCCTACAGAGTTTCACCTTTCCCTCCGGTACCAGTTTGCTAACACTCTTTTCGTGGATTGTGGAAAGAGAGATTTGGGAAACTCCTTGTGGTCTACGGCGCAAAGCGAAATATCCTCACACAAGAACTGGAAGGAAGCCTTCTGAGAAACTCTATTGCCGTGTGTGAATGCAACTCACAGAGTTACACTTTTCTCTTCAGTCAACAGTTTGCCAACACAGTTTTCTTGTAATCTGAAATGGGATACATCTTAGCACAATGAAGCTTGTGGTGTCCAAAGAAGTATTCTGATATATAAAATCTAGAAAGAAGCTATCTTGGAGACGTCTCTGTGATGTGTGAATGCATCACACAGGTTACATTCCATTTCATTCGGCAGTCGGATAACTCTGTCTTTGAGGAAACTGAGAGGGCTAGTTAGGGTCGCTTTGAGATCCACGCTGATAAAAGAAGTATCCTCCATTAAAACGTGAAAGAAGCTTTGAGAAACTTCTTTGTGATACGTGAATTCATGTCTCAGATTTACAACTCAGTGGTCATGCAGCAGTTTGCTGACAGTGTTTTCGTGGAATCTGTGAAGTGATATTTGGCAGGCCATTGGGGCCTATGGTGAAAAGGAAATATTCTCCAATAATAGCTAGAAAGAAGCTTTCTGACAGATTGCTCTGTCTTGTGTGAATTCATCATACAGACTTTCACCTTTCCCTACTGGTCGCGATTTGCTAACACTGTTTTGGTGGATTCTGGAAAGTGAGATTTGGGAAGCTCCTGTGGCCTATCGTGCAAAGGAATTATCCTCACACAAAAATTGGGAGGAAGCCTTCTGAGAAACTGCATCGCCATGTGTGAATGCAACTCACAGAGTTACACTTTCTCTTCAGTCATCAGTTTGCCAACACAGTTGTCTTGTCATCTGAAACGGATACATCTTAGTGCCATGAAGCTCACGGTGCCTAAAGAAATATCCTCATATAAAATCTAGAAAGAAGCTTTCTTTGAAACTTCTCTGAGAGGTGTGAATTCCTCTCACCATGTTACAGTTACACTTCAAGGAGCAGTCCGTTAACACTGTCTTTGAGGAAACTGAGAAGGGCTAGTTTGGGTCGCATTGAGGCCTACATTGATAAAGGAGATATCCTCCACTAAACACGTTAAGGAAGCTTTGAGAGAAACTTCTTTGTGATACGTGAATTCATCTCACAGAGTTACAACTTAGTCTTCATGCAGCAGTTTGCTGACAGTGTTTTCGTGGAATCTGGGAAGTGATATTTGGGAGCGCATTGAGGCCTATGGTGAAAAAGGACATAGCCTCAGATCATAGCTAGAAAGAAGCTTTCTGAGAGATTGCTTCCTGATCTCTAACTTCACCTCACAGCGTTACACTCCTATTTCCTGCAACCGTTTGCTGGCACTGTCTTTGTGGATTCTGAGCACTGATAGTTCCGATAGGTTTGAAGAGTCTAAGGACACCGGAATTATCTTCCGAGAGAAACTGGAATGAAGCTTTCTGAGAAACTGCCTTGTGATGCGTGAATTCATTTCACAGTGTTACACCAATCTTTCATGGAGGAGTTTGCTAGTACTGATTTTCTGGAATCTCAGAGGTGACATCATGGATAACGTGGTATCCCGTGCTGAATAATGAGATATCCTCAGACAAATCTGCAGAGAAGGGTTCTCAGAAACTTCTTGGTTGTGGGTGAATTCTGCTCACAGAGATTCCTCATGGTTTTCATTGAGAAGCTTGCTAAGAGCGTTTTCGAATCTGCAAAAGGACACAGGGTGGCGCCCGACACCACAAATACACTCAGCTCCCAAAGCAATTGGCTTTCTGAAAACGGCTTTGTTCTGTGTGAATTCAGCTCACTGAGTTCCAGTTTCATTTCGTGGAGCCGTTGGCTAGCCCCGTGTTGGTGGAATCTGAGAACTGATATTTCGGATCCCTTTGAGACTACAGGGCCAAAGGAAATCTCCGCCGATACAAATGAGAAAGAAGCTTTCCCAGAAAGTTCTTTGTGACCTGTGAATTCATCTCACAGAGTTACACCTTTCTCCTCATGAAGCCGTTCGCTAAGAGAGTTCTCGTGGAGTTTGCAAAGTGATATTTGGGAGCCCAGTGAGGGCTATGGTGAAAAAGGAATTCTCCTCACAGAAACACTGGAAGGAAGAGTTCTGAGAAACGGCATTGGGACACGTGAATGCAACTCACAGAGTTACCCTATCTTTTCATGAATCCGTTGTCTAACCCTGTTTTCTTGAAATCTGCATTGGGATATTTCGTAGCGCAATGAAGCTTATTACGGTGACCAAGTAGTTATTCTCAGAGAAAAACTAGAAAGTACCTTTCTGAGAATCTTCTCTGTGATAAGTGAATTCATCTCACAGAGTTACAACTTGGTCTTCAGGAAGCAGTTTGCTGAGAGTGTTTTCGTGGAATCTGTGAAGTGATATTTGAGAGCGCATTAAGGCCTGTGGTGAAAAGGATTTATCCTCAGATAATAGCTAGAAAGAAGCTCTCTGAGAGATTGCTTTCTGATGTGTGAATTCATCCTACAGAGTTTCAGGTTTCCCTCCGGTACCAGTTTGCTAACACTCTTTTCGTGGATTCTGGAAAGTGAGATTTGGGAAGCTCCTGTGGCCTATCGTGCAAAGGAATTATCCTCACACAAGAACTGGAAGGAAGCCTTCTGAGAAACTCTATTGCCGTGTGTGAATGCAACTCACAGAGTTACACTTTCTCTTCGGTAAACAGTTTGTCAACACACCTTTCTTGTAATCTGAAATGGGATACATCTTAGCACAATGAAGCTTGTGGTGTCCAAAGAAGTATTCTGATATATAAAATCTAGAAAGAAGCTATCTTGGAGACGTCTCTGTGATGTGTGAATGCATCACACAGGTTACATTTCCATTTCATTCGGCAGTCGGATAACTCTGTCTTTGAGGAAACTGAGAGGGGCTAGTTAGGGTCGCTTTGAGATCCACGCTGATAAAAGAAGTATCCTCCATTAAAAACGTGAAAGAAGCTTTGTGAGAAACTTCTTTGTGATACGTGAATTCATGTCTCAGATTTACAACTCAGTGGTCATGCAGCAGTTTGCTGACAGTGTTTTCGTGGAATCTGTGAAGTGATATTTGGCAGGCCATTGGGGCCTATGGTGAAAAGGAAATATTCTCCAATAATAGCTAGAAAGAAGCTTTCTGACAGATTGCTCTGTCTTGTGTGAATTCATCATACAGACTTTCACCTTTCCCTACTGGTCGCGATTTGCTAACACTGTTTTGGTGGATTCTGGAAAGTGAGATTTGGGAAGCTCCTGTGGCCTATCGTGCAAAGGAATTATCCTCACACAAAAATTGGGAGGAAGCCTTCTGAGAAACTGCATCGCCATGTGTGAATGCAACTCACAGAGTTACACTTTCTCTTCAGTCATCAGTTTGCCAACACAGTTGTCTTGTCATCTGAAACGGGATACATCTTAGTGCCATGAAGCTCACGGTGCCTAAAGAAATATCCTCATATAAAATCTAGAAAGAAGCTTTCTTTGAAACTTCTCTGAGAGGTGTGAATTCCTCTCACCATGTTACAGTTACACTTCAAGGAGCAGTCCGTTAACACTGTCTTTGAGGAAACTGAGAAGGGCTAGTTTGGGTCGCATTGAGGCCTACATTGATAAAGGAGATATCCTCCACTAAACACGTTAAGGAAGCTTTGAGAGAAACTTCTTTGTGATACGTGAATTCATCTCACAGAGTTACAACTTAGTCTTCATGCAGCAGTTTGCTGACAGTGTTTTCGTGGAATCTGGGAAGTGATATTTGGGAGCGCATTGAGGCCTATGGTGAAAAAGGACATAGCCTCAGATCATAGCTAGAAAGAAGCTTTCTGAGAGATTGCTTCCTGATCTCTAACTTCACCTCACAGCGTTACACTCCTATTTCCTGCAACCGTTTGCTGGCACTGTCTTTGTGGATTCTGAGCACTGATAGTTCCGATAGGTTTGAAGAGTCTAAGGACACCGGAATTATCTTCCGAGAGAAACTGGAATGAAGCTTTCTGAGAAACTGCCTTGTGATGCGTGAATTCATTTCACAGTGTTACACCAATCTTTCATGGAGGAGTTTGCTAGTACTGATTTTCTGGAATCTCAGAGGTGACATCATGGATAACGTGGTATCCCGTGCTGAATAATGAGATATCCTCAGACAAATCTGCAGAGAAGGGTTCTCAGAAACTTCTTGGTTGTGGGTGAATTCTGCTCACAGAGATTCCTCATGGTTTTCATTGAGAAGCTTGCTAAGAGCGTTTGAGAATCTGCAAAAGGACACAGGGTGGCGCCCGACACCACAAATACACTCAGCTCCCAAAGCAATTGGCTTTCTGAAAAACGGCTTTGTTCTGTGTGAATTCAGCTCACTGAGTTCCAGTTGTATTTCGTGGAGCCGTTGGCTAGCCCGTGTTGGTGGAATCTGAGAACTGATATTTCGGATCCCTTTGAGACTACAGGGCCAAAGGAAATCTCCGCCGATACAAATGAGAAAGAAGCTTTCCCAGAAAGTTCTTTGTGACCTGTGAATTCATCTCACAGAGTTACACCTTTCTCCTCATGAAGCCGTTCGCTAAGAGAGTTCTCGTGGAGTTTGCAAAGTGATATTTGGGAGCCCAGTGAGGGCTATGGTGAAAAGGAAATATCCTCACACAAACACTGGAAGGAAGAGTTCTGAGAAACGGCATTGGGACACGTGAATGCAACTCACAGAGTTACCCTATCTTTTCATGAATCCGTTGTCTAACCCTGTTTTCTTGAAATCTGCATTGGGATATTTCGTAGCGCAATGAAGCCTATTAGGGTGACCAAGGAGTTATCCTCAGAGAAAACCTAGAAAGTACCTTTCTGAGAGTCTTCTCTGTGATTAGTGAATTCATCTCACAGAGTTACAACTTGGTCTTCATGAAGCAGTTTGCTGAGAGTGTTTTCGCGGAATCTGTGAAGTGATATTTGAGAGCGCATTAAGGCCTGTGGTGAAAAGGATTTATCCTCAGATAATAGCTAGAAAGAAGCTCTGAGAGATTGCTTTCTGATGTGTGAATTCATCCTACAGAGTTTCAGGTTTCCCTCCGGGTACCAGTTTGCTAACACTCTTTTCGTGGATTGTGGAAAGAGATTTGGGAAACTCCTTGTGGTCTCTGGTAAGCGAAATATCCTCACACAAGAACTGGAAGGAAGCCTTCTGAGAAACTCTATTGCCGTGTGTGAATGCAACTCACAGAGTTACACTTTCTCTTCAGTCATCAGTTTGCCAACACAGTTTTCTTGTAATCTGAAATGGGATACATCTTAGCACAATGAAGCTTGTGGTGTCCAAAGAAGTATTCTGATATATAAAATCTAGAAAGAAGCTATCTTGGAGACGTCTCTGTGATGTGTGAATGCATCACACAGGTTACATTTCCATTTCATTCGGCAGTCGGATAACTCTGTCTTTGAGGAAACTGAGAGGGGTAGTTAGGGTCGCTTTGAGATCCACGCTGATAAAAGAAGTATCCTCCATTAAAAACGTGAAAGAAGCTTTGTGAGAAACTTCTTTGTGATACGTGAATTCATGTCTCAGATTTACAACTCAGTGGTCATGCAGCAGTTTGCCGACGGTGTTTCCGTGCAATCTCTAAAGTGATATTTGGCAGGCCATTGGGGCCTATGGTGAAAAGGAAATATTCTCCAATAATAGCTAGAAAGAAGCTTTCTGACAGATTGCTCTGTCTTGTGTGAATTCATCATACAGACTTTCACCTTTCCCTACTGGTCGCGATTTGCTAACACTGTTTTGGTGGATTCTGGAAAGTGAGATTTGGGAAGCTCCTGTGGCCTATCGTGCAAAGGGAATTATCCTCACACAAAATTGGGAGGAAGCCTTCTGAGAAACTGCATCGCCATGTGTGAATGCAACTCACAGAGTTACACTTTTCTCTTCAGTCATCAGTTTGCCAACACAGTTGTCTTGTCATCTGAAACGGATACATCTTAGTGCCATGAAGCTCACGGTGCCTAAAGAAATATCCTCATATAAAATCTAGAAAGAAGCTTTCTTTGAAACTTCTCTGAGAGGTGTGAATTCCTCTCACCATGTTACAGTTACACTTCAAGGAGCAGTCCGTTAACACTGTCTTTGAGGAAACTGAGAAGGGCTAGTTTGGGTCGCATTGAGGCCTACATTGATAAAGGAGATATCCTCCACTAAACACGTTAAGGAAGCTTTGAGAGAAACTTCTTTGTGATACGTGAATTCATCTCACAGAGTTACAACTTAGTCTTCATGCAGCAGTTTGCTGACAGTGTTTTGTGGAATCTGGGAAGTGATATTTGGGAGCGCATTGAGGCCTATGGTGAAAAGGACATAGCCTCAGATCATAGCTAGAAAGAAGCTTTCTGAGATTGCTTCCTGATCTCTAACTTCACCTCACAGCGTTACACTCCTATTTCCTGCAACCGTTTGCTGGCACTGTCTTTGTGGATTCTGAGCACTGATAGTTCCGATAGGTTTGAAGAGTCTAAGGACACCGGAATTATCTTCCGAGAGAAACTGGAATGAAGCTTTCTGAGAAACTGCCTTGTGATGCGTGAATTCATTTCACAGTGTTACACCAATCTTTCATGGAGGAGTTTGCTAGTACTGATTTTCTGGAATCTCAGAGGTGACATCATGGATAACGTGGTATCCCGTGCTGAATAATGAGATATCCTCAGACAAATCTGCAGAGAAGGGTTCTCAGAAACTTCTTGGTTGTGGGTGAATTCTGCTCACAGAGATTCCTCATGGTTTTCATTGAGAAGCTTGCTAAGAGCGTTTTCACGAATCTGCAAAAGGACACAGGGTGGTGCCCGACACCACAAATACACTCAGCTCCCAAAGCAATTGGCTTTCTGAAAAACGGCTTTGTTCTGTGTGAATTCAGCTCACTGAGTTCCAGTTGTATTTCGTGGAGCCGTTGGCTAGCCCGTGTTGGTGGAATCTGAGAACTGATATTTCGGATCCCTTTGGAGACTACAGGGCCAAAGGAAATCTCCGCCGATGCAAATGAGAAAGAAGCTTTCTGAGAAAGTTCTTTGTGACCTGTGAATTAATCTCACAGAGTTACACCTTTCTCCTCATGAAGCCGTTCGCTAAGACACTTCTCGTGGAGTTTGCAAAGTGATATTTGGGAGCCCAGTGAGGCTATGGTGAAAAGGAAATATCCTCAGAGAAACACTGGAAAGAAGGGTTCTGAGAAACTGCATTGTGACACCTGAATGCAACTCACAGAGTTACCCTATCCTTTTCATGGATCCGTTGGCTAACCCTGTTTTCTTGAAATCTGCATTGGGATATTTCGTAGCGCAATGAAGCTTATTACGGTGACCAAGGAGTTATCCTCAGAGAAAAACTAGAAAGTACCTTTCTGAGAATCTTCTCTGTGATAAGTGAATTCATCTCACAGAGTTACAACTTAGTCGTCATGAAGCAGTTTGCTGAGAGTGTTTTCGTGGAATCTGTGAAGTGATATTTGGGAGCGCATTGAGGCCTATGCTGAAAAAGGATATATCCTCAGATAATAGCTAGAAAGAAGCTTTCTGAGAGATTGCTTTCGGATGTGTGAATTCATCATACAGAGTTTCACCTTTACCTCCTGGTAGCTGTTTGCTAACACTCTTTTCGTGGGTTCTGGAAAGTGAGATTTGGGAAACTCCTTGTGGTCTACGCAAGCGAAATATCCTCACACAAGAACTGGAAGGAAGCCTTCTGAGAAACTCTATTGCCGTGTGTGAATGCAACTCACAGAGTTACACTTTCTCTTCGGTAAACAGTTTGTCAACACACCTTTCTTGTAATCTGAAATGGGATACATCTTAGCACAATGAAGCTTGTGGTGTCCAAAG
This sequence comes from Colobus guereza, assembly GCA_030247045.1. Lineage (NCBI taxonomy): Eukaryota > Metazoa > Chordata > Mammalia > Primates > Cercopithecidae > Colobus > Colobus guereza. The sequence goes on along the minus strand of CM058079.1, from coordinate 2,802,670 downwards.
AAGTATTCTGATATATAAAATCTAGAAAGAAGCTTTCTTTGAAACTTCTCTGTGATGTGTGAATGCATCACACAGGTTACATTTCCATTTCATTCGGCAGTCGGATAACTCTGTCTTTGAGGAAACTGAGAGGGCTAGTTAGGGTCGCTTTGAGATCCACGCTGATAAAAGAAGTATCCTCCATTAAAAACGTGAAAGAAGCTTTGTGAGAAACTTCTTTGTGATACGTGAATTCATCTCACAGAGTTACAACTTAGTCTTCATGCAGCAGTTTGCTGACAGTGTTTTCGTGGAATCTGTGAAGTGATATTTGGCAGGCCATTGGGGCCTATGGTGAAAAGGAAATATTCTCCAATAATAGCTAGAAAGAAGCTTTCTCACAGATTGCTCTGTCTTGTGTGAATTCATCATACAGAGTTTCACCTTTCCCTACTGGTCGCGATTTGCTAACACTGTTTTCGTGGATTCTGGAAAGTGAGATTTGGGAAGCTCCCTGTGGCCTATCGTGCAAAGGGAATTATCCTCACACAAAAATTGGGAGGAAGCCTTCTGAGAAACTGCATTGCCATGTGTGAATGCAACTCACAGAGTGACACTTTTCTCTTCAGTCATCAGTTTGCCAACACAGTTGTCTTGTCATCTGAAACGGGATACATCTTAGTGCCATGAAGCTCATGGTGCCTAAAGAAATATCCTCATATAAAATCTAGACAGAAGCTTTCTTTGAAACTTCTCTGTGAGGTGTGAATTCCTCTCACCAAGTTACAGTTACACTTCAAGGAGCAGTCCGTTAACACTGTCTTTGAGGAAACTGAGAAGGGCTAGTTTGGGTCGCATTGAGGCCTACATTGATAAAGCAGATATCCTCCACTAAAAACGTGAAAGAAGCTTTGTGAGAAACTTCTTTGTGATACGTGAATTCATCTCACAGAGTTACAACTTAGTCTTCATGCAGCAGTTTGCTGACAGTGTTTTCGTGGAATCTGGGAAGTGATATTTGGGAGCGCATTGAGGCCTATGGTGAAAGAGGACATAGCCTCAGATCATAGCTAGAAAGAAGCTTTCTGAGAGATTGCTTCCTGATCTCTAATTTCACCTCACAGAGTTACACTCCTATTACCTGCAACCGTTTGCTGGCACTGTCTTTGTGGATTCTGAGCACTGATAGTTCCGATAGGTTTGAAGAGTCTAAGGTCACCGGAATTATCTTCCGAGAGAAACTGGAATGCAGCTTTCTGAGAAACTGCCTTGTGATGCGTGAATTCATTTCACAGTGTTACACCACTCTTTCATGGAGGAGTTTGCTAGTACTGATTTTCTGGAATCTCAGAGGTGACATCCTGGATAACGTGGAATCCCGTGCTGAATAATGAGATATCCTCAGACAAATCTGCAGAGAAGTGTTCTCAGAAACTTCTTGGTTGTGAGTGAATTCTGCTCACAGAGATTCCTCATGGTTTTCATTGAGAAGCTTGCTAAGAGCGTTTACGCCGAATCTGCAAAAGGACACAGGGTGGTGCCCCGACACCACAAATACACTCAGCTCCCAAAGCAATTGGCTTTCTGAAAAACGGCTTTGTTCTGTGTGAATTCAGCTCACTGAGTTCCAGTTGTATTTCGTGGAGCCGTTGGCTAGCCCCGTGTTGGTGGAATCTGAGAACTGATATTTCGGATCCCTTTGAGACTACAGGGCCAAAGGAAATCTCTGCCGATACAAATGAGAAAGAAGCTTTCCCAGAAAGTTCTTTGTGACCTGTGAATTCATCTCACAGAGTTACACCTTTCTCCTCATGAAGCCGTTCGCTAAGAGAGTTCTCGTGGAGTTTGCAAAGTGATATTTGGGAGCCCAGTGAGGGCTATGGTGAAAAAGGAATTCTCCTCACAGAAACACTGGAAGGAAGAGTTCTGAGAAACGGCATTGGGACACGTGAATGCAACTCACAGAGTTACCCTATCTTTTTCATGAATCCGTTGTCTAACCCTGTTTTCTTGAAATCTGCATTGGGATATTTCGTAGCGCAATGAAGCCTATTAGGGTGACCAAGGAGTTATCCTCAGAGAAAACCTAGAAAGTACCTTTCTGAGAGTCTTCTCTGTGATTAGTGAATTCATCTCACAGAGTTACAACTTAGTCGTCATGAGCAGTTTGCTGAGAGTGTTTTCGTGGAATCTGTGAAGTGATATTTGAGAGCGCATTAAGGCCTGTGGTGAAAAAGGATTTATCCTCAGATAATAGCTAGAAAGAAGCTCTCTGAGAGATTGCTTTCTGATGTGTGAATTCATCCTACAGAGTTTCAGGTTTCCCTCCGGGTACCAGTTTGCTAACACTCTTTTGTGGATTGTGGAAAGAGAGATTTGGGAAACTCCTTGTGGTCTCTGAATAGCGAAATATCCTCACACAAGAACTGGAAGGAAGCCTTCTGAGAAACTCTATTGCCGTGTGTGAATGCAACTCACAGAGTTACACTTTTCTCTTCAGTCATCAGTTTGCCAACACAGTTTTCTTGTAATCTGAAATGGGATACATCTTAGCACAATGAAGCTTGTGGTGTCCAAAGAAGTATTCTGATATATAAAATCTAGAAGAAGCTATCTTGGAGACGTCTCTGTGATGTGTGAATGCATCACACAGGTTACATTTCCATTTCATTCGGCAGTCGGATAACTCTGTCTTTGAGGAAACTGAGAAGGGCTAGTTTGGGTCGCATTGAGGCCTACATTGATAAAGGAGATATCCTCCACTAAAAACGTGAAAGAAGCTTTGTGAGAAACTTCTTTGTGATACGTGAATTCATCTCACAGAGTTACAACTTAGTCTTCATGCAGCAGTTTGCCGACGGTGTTTCCGTGCAATCTCTAAAGTGATATTTGGCAGGCCATTGGGGCCTATGGTGAAAAGGAAATATTCTCCAATAATAGCTAGAAAGAAGCTTTCTGACAGATTGCTCTGTCTTGTGTGAATTCATCATACAGAGTTTCACCTTTCCCTACTGGTCGCGATTTGCTAACACTGTCTTTGTGGATTCTGGAAAGTGAGATTTGGGAAGCTCCTGTGGCCTATCGTGCAAAGGAATTATCCTCACACAAAAATTGGGAGGAAGCCTTCTGAGAAACTGCATCGCCATGTGTGAATGCAACTCACAGAGTTACACTTTTCTCTTCAGTCATCAGTTTGCCAACACAGTTTTCTTGTAATCTGAAATGGGATACATCTTAGTGCCATGAAGCTCACGGTGCCTAAAGAAATATCCTCATATAAAATCTAGAAAGAAGCTTTCTGAAACTTCTCTGAGAGGTGTGAATTCCTCTCACCATGTTACAGTTACACTTCAAGGAGCAGTCCGTTAACACTGTCTTTGAGGTAACTGAGAAGGGCTATTTTGGGTCGCATTGAGGCCTACATTGATAAAGGAGATATCCTCCACTAAAAACGTGAAAGAATCTTTGTGTGAAACTTCTTTGTGGTATGTGAATTCATCTCACAGAGTTACAACTTAGTCTTCATGAAGCAGTTTCTTGACATTGTTTTCCTGGAATCTGTAAAGTGAAATTTGGGAACACATTGAGGCGTATGGTGAAAAAGGGACCATCCTCACATAATAGCTAGAAAGAAGCCTTCTGTGAGACTGCTTTGTGATGTGTGAATTCATCATACAGAGTTTCTCCTTTCCCTCCTGGTAGCAGTTTGCTAACACACTTTTCGTGGATTCTGGAAAGTGAGATTTGTGAGCTCATTGTGGCCTATGGTGAAAAGGAAATATCCTCAGAGAAACTGGAAGGAAGCCTTCTGAGAAACGGCATTGGGACACGTGAATGCAACTCACAGAGTTACACTTTTCTCTTCAGTCATCAGTTTGCCAACACAGTTTTCTTGTAATCTGAAGTGATATTTGGGAGCCCAGTGAGGGCTATGGTGAAAAGGAAATATCCTCATATAAAATCTAGAAGAAGCTTTCTGAGAAACTTCTTGTGATGTGAATTCATCTCAGAGTTACAGTTACACTTCAAGGAGCAGTCCGTTAACACTGTCTTTGAGGAAACTGAGAAGGGCTAGTTTGGGTCGCATTGAGGCCTATGGTGAAAAGGAAATATCCTCATATAAAATCTAGAAGAAGCTTTCTGAGAAACTGCTTTGTGATGTGAATTCATCTCACAGAGTTACAACTTAGTCTTCATGAAGCAGTTTGCTGACAGTGTTTTCGTGGAATCTGTGAAGTGATATTTGGGAGCTCATTGTGGCCTATGGTGAAAAGGAAATATCCTCAGATAATAGCTAGAAAGAAGCTTTCTGAGATTGCTTTCTGATGTGTGAATTCATCATACAGACTTTCACCTTTCCCTACTGGTCGCGATTTGCTAACACTGTTTCGTGGATTCTGGAAAGTGATATTTGGGAGCTCATTGTGGCCTATGGTGAAAAGGAAATATCCTCAGACAAAAACTGGAAGGAAGCGTTCTGAGAAACTGCATTGCCATCTGTGAATGCAACTCACAGAGGTACTCTTTTCTCTTAAGTCATCAGTTTGCTAACACAGTTTTCTTGAAATCTGCAATGGGATATTTCGTAGCGCAATGAAGCCTATTAGGGTGACCAAGGAGTTATCCTCAGAGAAAACTAGAAAGAAGCTTTCTTTGAAACTTCTCTGTGATGTGAATTCACCTCACCGAGTTAGAGTTACATTTCAAGGATAAGTCGATTAAACTGTCTTTGAGGAAACTGCGAAGGGCTAGTTTGGGTCTCATTGAGGCCTACACTGATAAAGGAGATATCCTCCACTAAAAACGTGAAAGAAGCTTTGTGGGAAACTTCTTTGTGAATGTGAATTCATCTCACAGAGTTACAACTTGGTCTTCAGGAAGCAGTTTGCTGACAGTGTTTTCGTGGAATCTGGAAAGTGATATTTGGGAGCTCATTGTGGCCTATGGTGAAAAGGAAATATCCTCAGATAATAGCTAGAAGAAGCTTTCTGAGAGATTGCTTTCTGATCTGTAACTTCACCTCACAGAGTTACACTCCTATTTCCTGCAACCGTTTGCTAGCACTGTCTTTGTGGATTCTGAGCACTGATAGTTCCGATAGGTTTGAAGAGTCTAAGGACACAGGAAATATCTTCCGGGAAAAACTGGAATGAAGCTTTCTGAGAAACTGCTTTGTGATGCGTGAATTCATTTCACAGTGTTACACCACTCTTTCATGGAGGAGTTTGCTAGCACTGATTTTCTGGAATCTCAGAGGTGACATCATGGATAACGTGGTATCCATGCTGAATAATGAGATATCCTCAGACAAATCTGCAGAGAAGCCTTCTCAGAAACTTCTTGGTTGTGGGTGAATTCTGCTCACAGAGTTCCTCATGGTTTTCATTGAGAAGCTTGCTAAGAGCGTTTCTCAGAATCTGCAAAGGACACAGGTGGCGCCCGAGACCACAAATAAACTCAGCTCCCAAAGAAGCTTTCTGAGAAACGGCTTTGTGCTGTGTGAATTCAACTCACTGAGTTCCAGTTGTATTTCGTGGAGCCGTTGGCTAGCCCCGTTTTGGAGGAATCTGAGAACTGATATTTCGGATCCCTTTGGAGACTATAGGGCCAATGGAAATCTCCACCGATACAAATGAGAAAGAAGCTTTCTGAGAAAGTTCTTTGTGACCTGTGAATTCATCTCACAGTGTTACACCTTTCTCGTCATGAAGCCGTTCACTACGACAGCTCTCAAGTAGTTTGCCAAGATTAATTTGGGAGCCCAGTGTGGGCTATGGTGAAAAAGGAAATATCCTCAGAGAAACACTGGAAAGAAGCATTCTGAGAAACTGCATTGTGACATGTGAATGCAACTCACAGAGTTACCCTCTCCTTTTCATGGATCCGTTGGCTAACCCTGTTTTCTTGAAATCTGCATTGGGATATATCGTAGCGCAATGAAGCTTATGGTGACAAAAGAGATGCCCTCAGACAAAATCTATAAAGTAGCTTTCTGAGAAACTTCTCTGTGATAAGTGAATTCATCTCAAGAGTTACAGTTACTTTTCAAGGAGCAGTCGGTTAACACCGTCTCTGAGGAAACTGAGAAGGGCTAATTTGGGTCGCATTGAGGCCTCTGCTGATAAAGGAAATATCCTCCATTAAAAACGTGATAGAAGCTTTTTGAGAAACTTATTTGTGATACTTGAATTCATCTCACAGAGTTACAAAGTAGTCTTCATGAAGCAGTTTGCTGACAGTGTTTTCGTGGAATCTGGAAAGTGATATTTGGGAGTGCAATGAGGCCTATGGTGAAAAAGGAAATATCCTGAGATAGTAGCTAGAAAGAAGCTTTCTGAGAGATTCCTTTCTCTTGTGTGAATTCATCCTACCGAGTTTCACCTTTCCCTTCTGGTAGCAGTTTGCTACCTCTCTTTTCATGGTCTCTGGAAAGTGAGATTTGGGAGCTCATTGTGGCATATGGTGAAAAGGGAAATATCCTCAGACAAAAACTGGAAGGAATCGTTCTGAGAAACTGCATTGCCATGTGTGAATGTATCTCACAGAGGTACACTTTTCTCTTCAGTCATCAGTTTGCTAACACAGTTTTCTTGAAATCTGAAACGGGATACATGTTAGCGCAATGAATCTTACGGTGTTGAAGGAAATATCCTCATATAAAAACTAGAAAGAAGCTTTCTTAGAAACTTCTTGTGAGGTGTGAATTCACCTCACAGAGTTACAGTTACATTTCAAGGAGCAGTCGATTAACACTGTCTTTGAGGAAACTGAGAAGGGCTAGTTTGGGTCGCATTGAGGCCTATGCTGATAAAGGAAATATCCTCCATTAAAAACGTGAAAGTAGCTTGGTGAGAAACTTCTTTGTGATGTGTGAATTCATTTCACAGAGTTACAACTTAGTCTTCATGCAGCAGTTTGCTGACAGTGTTTTCGTGGAATCTGGAAAGTGATATTTGGGAGCGCATTGAGGCCTATGATGAAAAGGAAATATCCACAGATAAAACTGGAAAGAAGCTTTCTGAGAAACTTCTTGGTTGTGTGAATTCATCACAGAGTTACACTTTTCTCTTCAGTCATCAGTTTGCTAACACTCTTTTCGTGGATTCTGGAAAGTGAGATTTGGGAGCTCATTGTGGCCTATGGTGAAAAGGAAATATCCTCAGACAAAAACTGGAAGAAGCTTTCTGAGAAACTTCTTTGTGATGTGAATTCATCTCACAGAGTTACAACTTAGTCTTCATGCAGCAGTTTGCTGACAGTGTTTTCGTGGAATCTGGAAGTGATATTTGGGCGCATTGAGGCCTATGGTGAAAAGGAAATATCCTCAGATAAAAACTAGAAAGAAGCTTTCTGAGAAACTTCTTGTGATGTGTGTGAATTCATCACAGAGTTACAGTTACATTTCAAGGAGCAGTCCGTTAACACTGTCTTTGAGGAAACTGAGAAGGGCTAGTTTGGGTCGCATTGAGGCCTATGGTGAAAAGGATATATCCTCAGATAAAAACTGGAAGAAGCTTTGAGAAACTGCTTTGTGATGTGAATTCACTCACAGAGTTACAACTTAGTCTTCATGAACAGTTTGCTAACACTGTTTTCGTGGAATCTGCAAGTGATATTTGGGCGCATTGAGGCCTATGGTGAAAAGGAAATATCCTCAGATAATAGCTAGAAAGAAGCTTTCTGAGAGATTGCTTTCTGATGTGAATTCATCTCACAGAGTTACACTCCTATTTCCTGCAACCGTTTGCTAGCACTGTCTTTGTGGATTCTGAGCACTGATAGTTCCGATAGGTTTGAAGAGTCTAAGGACAAGGAAATATCTCAGAAAACTAGAAAGAAGCTTCTGAGAAACTGCTTTGTGATGTGAATTCATTTCACAGTGTTACACCACTCTTTCATGGAGGAGTTTGCTAACACTGTTTTCGTGGAATCTGTGAAGTGATATTTGGGAGCGCATTGAGGCCTATGGTGAAAAGGAAATATCCTCAGACAAATCTGCAGAGAAGCCTTCTCAGAAACTTCTTGGTTGTGGGTGAATTCTGCTCACAGAGTTTCCTCATGGTTTTCATTGAGAAGCTTGCTAACAGTGTTTTCATAGAATCTGCAAATGACATGCTATGAGACCACAAATAAACTCAGCTCCCAAAGAAAGAGGCTTTCTGAGAAACTGCTTTGTGATGTGAATTCAACTCACTGAGTTCCAGTTGTATTTCGTGGAGCCGTTGGCTAGCCCGTTTTGGTGGAATCTGAGAACTGATATTTCGGATCCCTTTGAGACTACAGGGCCAAAGGAAATCTCCGATACAAATGAGAAAGAAGCTTTCTGAGAAACTTCTTTGTGATGTGAATTCATCTCACAGAGTTACACTTTTCTCTTCAGTCATCAGTTTGCTAACACTCTTTTGTGGATTCTGGAAAGTGATATTTGGGAGCCCAGTGAGGGCTATGGTGAAAAGGAAATATCCTCAGAGAAAACTAGAAAGAAGCTTTCTGAAACTTCTTTGTGATACGTGAATTCATCTCACAGAGTTACACTTTTCTCTTCAGTCATCAGTTTGCTAACACTGTTTTCTTGAAATCTGCATTGGGATATTTAAGGGCAATGAATCTCAGTGACAAGGAGGTTATCCTCAGAGAAAACTAGAAAGTACCTTTCTGAGAACCTTCTCTGTGATTAGTGAATTCATCTCACAGAGTTACAACTTAGTCTTCATGCAGCAGTTTGCTGACAGTGTTTTCGTGGAATCTGTGAAGTGATATTTGGGAGCGCATTGAGGCCTATGGTGAAAAATATCCTCAGATAATAGCTAGAAAGAAGCTTTCTGAGAAACTGCTTTGTGATGTGTGAATTCATCACAGAGTTACACTTTTCTCTTCAGTCATCAGTTTGCTAACACTCTTTTGTGGATTCTGGAAAGTGATATTTGGGAGCTCATTGTGGCCTATGGTGAAAAATATCCTCAGAGAAAACTAGAAAGAAGCTTTCTGAAACTTCTTTGTGATGTGTGAATTCATCTCACAGTTACACTTTTCTCTTCAGTCATCAGTTTGCTAACACAGTTTTCTTGTAATCTGAAATGGGATACATCTTAGCACAATGAAGCTTGCGGTGTCAAAAGAAATATCCTCATATAAAATCTAGAAAGAAGCTTTCTGAGAAACTTCTTGTGAGGTGTGAATTCACGTCACAGAGTTACAGTTACATTTGAAGGAGCAGTCGATTAACACTGGCTTTGAGGAAACTGAGAAGGGCTAGTTTGGGTCACATTGAGGCCTACACTGATAAAGAAAATATTCTCAATTAAAAACGTGAAGGAAGCTTTGTGAGAATCTTCTTTGTGAACGTGAATTCATCTCTCAGAGTTACAACTTAGTCTTCATGCAGCAGTTTGCTGACAGTGTTTTCGTTTAATCTGGAAAATGATATTTGGGAGTGTTTTGAGGCCTATGGGGAAAAAGGAAAGGTCCTCAGATAATAGCTAGAAAGAAGCTTTCTGAGAGATGGCTTTCTGATCTGTAACTTCATCTCACAGAGTTACACTACTATATCCTGCAACCATTTGCTAGCACTGTCTTTGTGGATTCTGAGCACTGATATTTCCGATAGATTTGAAGAGTCTAAGGACACAGGAAATATCTTCCAAGAAAAACCGGAATGAAGCTGTCTCAGAAACTGCTTTGTGAAGCATGAATTCATTTCACAGTGTTACACCACTCTTTCATGGAGGAGTTTGGTAGCCCTGATTTTCTGGAATCTTAGAAGTGATATCCTGCATATCGTGGAATCCCATGCTGAATAATGATATATCCTCAGAGAAATTTGCAGAGAAGCCTTCTCATGACTTTCTGGGTTGTGGTTGTATTCCGGTCACAGAGTTTCCTCATGGTTTTCATTGAGAAGCTTGCTACGATCGTTTTCATAGAATCTGCAAAATGACACATGCTGTCGCACCGAGACCACAAATAAACTCAGCTCCAAAGGAAAGACGCTTTCTGTGAAACGGCTTTGTGCTGTGTAAATTCAACTCACTGAGTTCCAGTTGTATTATTTGGAGCCGTTGGCTAGCCCCGTTTTGTTGGAATCTGAGAACTGATATTTCGAATCCCTTTGGAGGCTATAGGGCCAAAGGAAATCTCCGCCGATACAAATGAGAAAGAAGCTTTCTGATAAAGTTCTTGTGACCTGTGAATTCATCTCACAGAGTTACACTCCTATTTCCTGCAACCGTTTGCTGGCACTGTCTTTGTGGATTCTGGAAAGTGATATTTGGGAGCCCAGTGAGGGCTATGGTGAAAAGGAAATATCCTCAGAGAAACACTGGAAAGAAGAGTTCTGAGAAACTGCATTGTGACACGTGAATGCAACTCACAGAGTTACACTTTTCTCTTCAGTCATCAGTTTGCTAACACTGTTTTCTTGAAATCTGCAAGGGATATTCTTGCCATGAGATCACAGTATAAAGGAAATATCCTCAGATAATAGCTAGAAAGAAGCTTTCTGAGAAACTTCTTTGTGATGTGTGAATTCATCTCACAGAGTTACAACTTAGTCTTCATGCAGCAGTTTGCTGACAGTGTTTTCGTGGAATCTGGAAGTGATATTTGGGAGCCCAGTGAGGGCTATGGTGAAAAGGAAATATCCTCAGAAAACTGGAAAGAAGCTTCTGAGAAACTTCTTGTGATATGTGAATTCATCTCACAGAGTTACAACTTAGTCTTCATGCAGCAGTTTGCTGACAGTGTTTTCGTGGAATCTGGAAGTGATATTTGGGAGTGCTTTGAGGCCCATGGTGAAAAAGGAAATATCCTCAGATAAAACTAGAAAGAAGCTTTCTGAGAAACTGCTTTGTGATGTGAATTCATCTCACAGAGTTACACTTTTCTCTTCAGTCAGTTTGCTAACACTGTTTTCGTGGATTCTGGAAGTGATATTTGGGAGCCCAGTGAGGGCTATGGTGAAAAGGAAATATCCTCAGAGAAAACTAGAAAGAAGCTTTCTGAGAAACTGCTTTGTGATTCGTGAATTCATTTCACAGTGTGACACCACTCTTTCATGGAGGAGTTTGCCAGCACTGATTTTCTGGAATCTCAGAGGTGACATCCTGGATAACGTGGAATCCCATGCTGAATAATGAGATATCCTCAGACAAATCTGCAGAGAAGCCTTCTCAGAAACATCTTGGTTGTGGGTGAATTCTGCTCACAGAGTTTCCTCATGGTTTTCATTGAGAAGCTTGCTACGATCGTTTCATAGAATCTGCAAATGACACATGCTGTCGCACCGAGACCACAAATACTCAGCTCCCAAAGAAAGAGGCTTTCTGAGAAACGGCTTTGTGCTGTGTGAATTCAACTCACTGAGTTCCAGTTGTATTTCGTGGAGCCGTTGGCTAGCCCCGTTTTGGTGGAATCTGAGAACTGATATTTCGGATCCCTTTGGAGACTACAGGGCCAAAGGAAATCTCCGCCGATGCAAATGAGAAAGAAGCTTTCTGAGAAAGTTCTTTGTGACCTGTGAATTAATCTCACAGAGTTACACTCCTATTTCCTGCAACCGTTTGCTGGCACTGTCTTTGTGGATTCTGGAAGTGATATTTGGGAGCCCAGTGAGGGCTATGGTGAAAAAGGAATATCCTCAGAGAAAACTAGAAAGAAGCTTTCTGAGAAACTGCATTGTGTGAATGCAACTCACAGAGTTACACTTTTCTCTTCAGTCATCAGTTTGCTAACACTGTTTTCTTGAAATCTGCAATGGGATATTTCTTAGCGCACTGAAGGTTATGGTGACAAAGGAAATATCCTCAGATAATAGCTAGAAAGAAGCTTTCTGAGAAACTTCTTTGTGATGTGAATTCATCTCACAGAGTTACACCTTTCATGGAGCAGTCTATTAACACTGTCTTTGAGGAAACTGAGAAGGGCTAGTTTGGGTCGCATTGAGGCCTACATTGATAAAGGAAATATCCTCAGAAAACTGGAAAGAAGCTTTCTGAGAAACTGCTTTGTGATGTGAATTCATCTCACAGAGTTACAACTTAGTCTTCATGCAGCAGTTTGCTGACAGTGTTTTCGTGGAATCTGGAAGTGATATTTGGGAGCGCATTGAGGCCTACATTGATAAAGGAAATATCCTCAGATAATAGCTAGAAAGAAGCTTTCTGAGAAACTGCTTTCTGATGTGTGAATTCATCACAGAGTTACACTTTTCTCTTCAGTCAGTTTGCTAACACTCTTTTGTGGATTCTGGAAGTGATATTTGGGAGCCCAGTGAGGGCTATGGTGAAAAGGAAATATCCTCAGATAATAGCTAGAAAGAAGCTTTCTGAGAAACTGCATTGTGATGTGAATTCATCTCACAGAGTTACACTTTTCTCTTCAGTCATCAGTTTGCTAACACAGTTTTCTTGAAATCTGCAACGGATACTTCTTAGGAGCCATGAAGATCACAGTATCAAGGAAATATCCTCAGATAATAGCTAGAAAGAAGCTTTCTGAGAAACTTCTTTGTGATGTGAATTCATCTCACAGAGTTACAACTTAGTCTTCATGCAGCAGTTTGCTAACACTGTTTTCGTGGAATCTGCAAAGTGATATTTGGGAGCATTGAGGCCTATGGTGAAAAGGAAATATCCTCCATTAAAACGTGAAAGAAGCTTTCTGAGAAACTTCTTTGTGATATGTGAATTCATCTCACAGAGTTACAACTTAGTCTTCATGCAGCAGTTTGCTGACAGTGTTTTCGTGGAATCTGCAAAGTGATATTTGGGAGTGCTTTGAGGCCCATGGTGAAAAGGAAATATCCTCAGAGAAAACTAGAAAGAAGCTTTCTGAGAAACTGCTTTCTGATGTGTGAATTCATCACAGAGTTACACTTTTCTCTTCAGTCATCAGTTTGCTAACACTCTTTTCCTGGATTCTGGAAAGTGATATTTAGAGTGGTATTCATGGCTATGGTGAAAAGGAAATATCCTCAGAGAAAACTAGAAAGAAGCTTTCTGAGAAACTGCATTGCGATGTGTGAATGCAACTCACAGAGTTACACTTTTCTCTTCAGTCATCAGTTTGCTAACACTGTTTTCGTGGAATCTGCAAAGTGATATTTGGGAGCCCAGTGAGGCTATGGTGAAAAGGAAATATCCTCAGAAAACTGGAAGAAGCTTTCTGAGAGATTGCTTTTCGATATGTGAATTCATCTCACAGAGTTACAACTTAGTCTTCATGCAGCAGTTTGCTAACACTGTTTTCGTGGAATCTGCAAAGTGATATTTGGGAGCATTGAGGCCTATGGTGAAAAGGAAATATCCTCAGAAAACTGGAAGGAAGCCTTCTGAGAAACTGCTTTGTGATGTGTGAATTCATTTCACAGTGTTACACCACTCTTTCATGGAGGAGTTTGCTAGCACTGATTTTGTGGAATCTCAGATATATTGGATATCATTGAATCCCATGCTGAATAATGAGATATCCTCAGACAAATCTGCAGAGAAGGTTCTCAGAAACTTCTTGGTTGTGGGTGAATTCAGCTCACAGAGTTTCCTCATGGTTTTCATTGAGAAGCTTGCTGAGAGTGTTTTACAGAATCTGCAATAAGACACTCGGTGGTGCTCCGAGACCACAAATAACCTCAGCTCAAAGAAAGCAGATTTCTGAGAAACTTCTTGTGATGTGTGAATTCAACTCACAGAGTTACAACTTAGTCTTCATGCAGCAGTTTGCTAACACTGTTTTGTGGAATCTGAGAACTGATATTTCGGATCCCTTTGAGACTACAGGGCCAAAGGAAATCTCCGCCGATACAAATGAGAAAGAAGCTTTCTGAGAAACTTCTTTGTGATATGTGAATTCATCTCACAGAGTTACAACTTAGTCTTCATGCAGCAGTTTGCTAACACTGTTTTCGTGGAATCTGCAAAGTGATATTTGGGAGCCCAGTGAGGCTATGGTGAAAAGGAAATATCCTCAGATAATAGCTAGAAAGAAGCTTTCTGAGAAACTGCATTGTGACACATGAATGCAACTCACAGAGTTACAACTTAGTCTTCATGCAGCAGTTTGCTAACACTGTTTTCGTGGAATCTGCAAAGTGATATTTGGGAGCGCATTGAGGCCTATGGTGAAAAGGAAATATCCTCAGATAATAGCTAGAAAGAAGCTTTCTGAGAAACTTCTTTGTGATGTGTGAATTCATCTCACAGAGTTACAACTTAGTCTTCATGCAGCAGTTTGCTAACACTGTTTTCGTGGAATCTGCAAAGTGATATTTGGGAGCGCATTGAGGCCTACATTGATAAAGGAGATATCCTCCACTAAACACGTTAAAGAAGCTTTTGAGAGAAACTTCTTTGTGATACGTGAATTCATCTCACAGAGTTACAACTTAGTCTTCATGCAGCAGTTTGCTGACAGTGTTTTCGTGGAATCTGTGAAGTGATATTTGGGAGCGCATTGAGGCCTATGGTGAAAAGGACATAGCCTCAGATAATAGCTAGAAAGAAGCTTTCTGAGAGATTGCTTTCTGATGTGTGAATTCATCTCACAGAGTTACACTCCTATTTCCTGCAACCGTTTGCTGGCACTGTCTTTGTGGATTCTGAGCACTGATAGTTCCGATAGGTTTGAAGAGTCTAAGGACACGGAATTATCTTCGAGAGAAACTGGAATGAAGCTTTCTGAGAAACTGCTTTGTGATGTGTGAATTCATTTCACAGTGTTACACCAATCTTTCATGGAGGAGTTTGCTAGCACTGATTTTCTGGAATCTCAGAGGTGACATCCTGGATAACGTGGAATCCCATGCTGAATAATGAGATATCCTCAGACAAATCTGCAGAGAAGGTTCTCAGAAACTTCTTGGTTGTGGGTGAATTCTGCTCACAGAGTTTCCTCATGGTTTTCATTGAGAAGCTTGCTAAGAGCGTTACGATCTGCAAAAGGACACAGGGTGGCCCGACACCACAAATACCTCAGCTCCCAAAGAATTGGCTTTCTGAGAAACTGCTTTGTGATGTGTGAATTCAACTCACTGAGTTCCAGTTGTATTTCGTGGAGCCGTTGGCTAGCCCGTGTTGGTGGAATCTGAGAACTGATATTTCGGATCCCTTTGAGACTACAGGGCCAAAGGAAATCTCCGCCGATACAAATGAGAAAGAAGCTTTCCCAGAAAGTTCTTTGTGACCTGTGAATTCATCTCACAGAGTTACACCTTTCTCCTCATGAAGCCGTTCTAAGAGAGTTCTCGTGGAGTTTGCAAAGTGATATTTGGGAGCCCAGTGAGGCTATGGTGAAAAAGGAATTCTCCTCACAGAAACACTGGAAGGAAGAGTTCTGAGAAACTGCATTGGACACGTGAATGCAACTCACAGAGTTACCCTATCTTTTCATGAATCCGTTGTCTAACCCTGTTTTCTTGAAATCTGCATTGGGATATTTCGTAGCGCAATGAAGCCTATTAGGTGACCAAGGAGTTATCCTCAGAGAAAACCTAGAAAGTACCTTTCTGAGAGTCTTCTGTGATTAGTGAATTCATCTCACAGAGTTACAACTTGGTCTTCAGGAAGCAGTTTGCTGAGAGTGTTTTCGTGGAATCTGTGAAGTGATATTTGGGAGCGCATTGAGGCCTATGGTGAAAAGGAAATATCCTCAGATAATAGCTAGAAAGAAGCTCTCTGAGAGATTGCTTTCTGATGTGTGAATTCATCTCACAGAGTTACACTTTTCTCTTCAGTCATCAGTTTGCTAACACTGTTTTCGTGGATTCTGGAAAGTGAGATTTGGGAAACTCCTTGTGGTCTCTGGTAAGCGGAAATATCCTCACACAAGAACTGGAAGGAAGCCTTCTGAGAAACTCTATTGCACATGTGTGAATGCAACTCACAGAGTTACACTTTTCTCTTCAGTCATCAGTTTGCTAACACAGTTTTCTTGTAATCTGAAATGGGATACATCTTAGCACAATGAAGCTTGTGGTGTCCAAAGAAGTATTCTGATATATAAAATCTAGAAAGAAGCTTTCTGAGAAACTTCTTTGTGATGTGTGAATTCATCACACAGGTTACATTTCCATTTCATTCGGCAGTCGGATAACTCTGTCTTTGAGGAAACTGAGAAGGGCTAGTTTGGGTCGCATTGAGGCCTATGGTGAAAAGGAAATATCCTCAGAAAACTGGAAGAAGCTTTCTGAGAAACTTCTTTGTGATACGTGAATTCATCTCACAGAGTTACAACTTAGTCTTCATGCAGCAGTTTGCTAACACTGTTTTCGTGGAATCTGCAAAGTGATATTTGGGAGCCCAGTGAGGCTATGGTGAAAAGGAAATATCCTCAGAAAACTGGAAAGAAGTTCTGAGAAACTGCATTGTGATGTGTGAATTCATCTCACAGAGTTACACTTTTCTCTTCAGTCATCAGTTTGCTAACACAGTTTTCTTGAAATCTGCAGGGATACTTCTTAGCACCATGAAGCCTACCATGTCAAAGAAAAATATCCTCACACAAGAACTGGAAGGAAGCCTTCTGAGAAACTCTATTGCACATGTGTGAATGCAACTCACAGAGTTACACTTTTCTCTTCAGTCATCAGTTTGCTAACACAGTTTTCTTGTAATCTGAAATGGGATACATCTTAGCACAATGAAGCTTGTGGTGTCCAAAGAAGTATTCTGATATATAAAATCTAGAAAGAAGCTTTCTGAGAAACTTCTCTGTGATGTGTGAATTCATCACACAGGTTACATTTCCATTTCATTCGGCAGTCGGATAACTCTGTCTTTGAGGAAACTGAGAGGGCTAGTTAGGGTCGCTTTGAGATCCACGCTGATAAAAGAAGTATCCTCCATTAAAACGTGAAAGAAGCTTTCTGAGAAACTTCTCTGTGATGTGTGAATTCATCTCACAGAGTTACAACTTAGTCTTCATGCAGCAGTTTGCTAACACTGTTTTCGTGGAATCTGCAAAGTGATATTTGGGAGCGCATTGAGGCCTATGGTGAAAAGGAAATATCCTCAGATAATAGCTAGAAAGAAGCTTTCTGAGAAACTGCTTTCTGATGTGTGAATTCATCACAGAGTTACACTTTTCTCTTCAGTCATCAGTTTGCTAACACTGTTTTCGTGGATTCTGGAAAGTGATATTTGGGAGCCCAGTGAGGCTATGGTGAAAAGGAAATATCCTCAGAGAAAACTGGAAGAAGCTTTCTGAGAAACTGCATTGTGATGTGAATTCAACTCACAGAGTTACACTTTTCTCTTCAGTCATCAGTTTGCTAACACAGTTTTCTTGAAATCTGCCTTCAGATATTTCTTAGTGCTGAAGGTTATGGTGACAAAGGAAATATCCTCAGATAATAGCTAGAAAGAAGCTTTCTGAGAAACTTCTTTGTGATGTGTGAATTCATCTCACAGAGTTACACTTCTGTTTCATGGAGTCCATTAACACTGTCTTTGAGGAACCTGAGAAGGATACTTTGGATCGCATTGAGGCCTATGGTGAAAAAGGAAATATCATCAGTTAAAACCGTCAAAGAAGCTTTCTGAGAAACTTCTTTGTGACCTGTGAATTCATCTCACAGAGTTACATCTTAGTCCTCAGGATGCAATTTACTAACACTCTTTTCGTGGAATCTGCAAAGTGATATTTGGGAGACCATTGGGGCCCATGGTGAAAAAGGAAATATCCTGAGGTAATAACTAGAGAGGAGCTTTCTGAAAGATTGCTTTCCGATGTGTGATTTCATCTCACAGAGTTCCACCGTTTCCTACATGGAACAGTTTGCTAACACTGTTGTCGTGGATTCTGCAAAGTGATATTTGGGAGCTACTTGGGGGCTATGGTGGAAAAGGAAATATCCTCAGAGAAAAACTGAAAAGAAGCCTTCTGAGAAACTGCATTGCAATGTGTGAATGCAACTCACAGAGGTACACGTTTCTCTTCAGTGGTCTCGTTGCTAACACAGTTTCCTTGAAATCTGCAATGGGATAGTTGATAGCGCAGTGAAGCTTACGGTGAGAAAGGAAATATCCTCGGATGAAAAGTAGAAAGAAGCTTTCTGAGAAACTTCTCGGTAATGTGCGAGTTCATCTCACAGAGTTACACTTCTGTTTCATGGAGTAGTCCATTAACACTGTCTTTGAGGAACCTGAGAAGGGATACTTTGGATCGCATTGAGGCCTACGTTGATAAAGGAAATATCATCAGTTAAAAACGTGAAAGAAGCTTTCTGAGAAACTTCTTTGTGATCTGTGAATTAATCTCACAGAGTTACATCTTAGTCCTCAGGAAGCAGTTTGCTAACACTCTTTTTGTGGAATCTACAAAGTGATATTTGGGAGCCCATTGGTGCCCATGGTGAAAAAGGAAATATCCTGAGATAATAACTAGAGAGAAGCTTTCTGAAAGATTGCTTTTTTCCAATTCTGTGAAGAAACTTATTGGTAGCTTAATGGGGATGGCATTGAATCTATAAACAACCATGGGCAGTATGGCCATTTTCACGATATTGATTCTTCCTATCCATGAGCATGGTATGTTCTTCCACTTGTTTGTGTCCTCTTTTCTTTCACTGAGCAGTGGTTTGTAGTTATCCTTGAAGAGGTCCTTTACATCCCTTGTAAGTTGGATTCCTAGGTATTTTATTCTCTTTGAAGCACCAGAATGGAAGTTCATTCCTGATTTGGCTCTCTGCTTGTCTGTTACTGGTGTATAAGAATGCTTGTGATTTTTGCACATTAATTTTGTATCCTGAGACTTTGCTGAAGTTGCTTATCAGCTTAAGGAGATTTTGGGCTGAGACGATGGGGTTTTCTAAATATACAATTATGTAATCTGCAAACAGGGACAATTTGACTTCTTCTTTTCCTAACTGAATACCCTTGATTTCTTTCTCTTGCCTGATTGCCCTAGCCAGAACTTCCAACACTATGTTGAATAGGAGTGGTGAGAGAGGGCATCCCTGTCTTGTGCCGTTTTCATAGGGAATTTTTCCAGTTTTTGCCCATTCAGTATGATATTAGCTGTGGGTTTGTCATAAATAGCTCTTATTATTTTGAGGTACGTTCCATCAATACCAAATTTATTGAGCGTTTTTAGCATGAAGGGTGTTGAATTTTGTCAAAAGCCTTTTCTGCATCTATTGAGATAATCATGTGGTTCTTAGCATGTGAGATGAGTCTCCTGAATACAGCAGACTGATGGGTTTGGCTCTTTATACAGTTTGCCAGTCTGTGTCTTTTAATTGGAGCATTTAGTCCATTTACATTTAAGGTTAATATTGTTATGTGTGAACTTGATCCTGCCATTATGATATTAACTGGTTATTTTGCTCGTTAGTTGATGCAGTTTCTTCCTAGCATCGATGGTCTTTACATTTGGCATGTTTTCGCAATGGCTGGTACCGGTTGTTCCTTTCCATGTTTAGGGCTTCCTTCAGGGTCTCTTGTAAGGCAGGTCTGGTGGTGACAAAATCTCTAAGCATTTGCTTATCTGTAAAGGATTTTATTTCTCCTTCACTTATGAAACTTAGTTTGGCTGGATATGAAATTCTGGGTTTAAAATTCTTTTCTTCAAGATCGTTGAATATTGGCCCCCACTCTCTTCTGGCTTGTAGAGTTTCTGCCGAGACATCTGCTGTCAGTCTGATGGGCTTCCCTTTGTGGGTAACCCGACCTTTGTCTCTGGCTGCCCTTAAGATATTTTCCTTCATTTCAACTTTGGTGAATCTGGCAATTATGTGTCTTGGAGTTGCCCTTCTGGAGGAGTATCTTTGTGGCGTTCTCTGTATTTCCTGAATTTGAATGTTGGCCTGCCCTACTAGGTTGGGAAGTTCTCCTGGATGATATCCTGAAGAGTGTTTTCCAACTTGTTTCCATTCTCCCCTCACTTTCAGGCACCCCAATCAGACGTAGATTTGGTCTTTTACATAATCCCATACTTCTTGCAGGCTTTGTTCATTTCTTTTCTTCTTTTTCTTTTGGTTTCTCTTCTCACTTCATTTCATTCATTTGATCCTCAATCGCTGATACTCTTTCTTCCAGTTGTTCGCGTCGGTTACTGAAGCTTGTGCATTTGTCACGTATTTCTCGTGTCATGGTTTTCATCTCTGTCATGTCGTTCATGACCTTCTCTGCATTAATTAGTCTAGCTGTCAATTCTTCCACTCTTTTTTCAAGATTTTTAGTTTCTTTGCTCTGGGTACATAATTCCTCCTTTAGCTCTGAGAAGTTTGATGGACTGAAGCCTTCTTCTCTCATCTCGTCAAAGTCATTCTCTGACCAGCTTTGATCCGTTGCTGGCGATGATGGGCTGTGCTCCTTTGCAGGGGGAGATGCGCTCTTATTTTTTGAATTTCCAGCTTTTCTTCCCCGCTTTTTCCCCATCTTTGTCGTTTCATCTGTCTCTGGTCTTTGATGATGGTGACGTACTGATGGGGTTTTGGTATAGTTGTCCTTCCTGTTTGATAGTTTTCCTTCTGACAGTCAGGACCCTCAGCTATAGGTCTGTTGGAGATTGCTTGAGGTCCACTCCAGACCCTGTTTGCCTGGGTATCAGCAGCAGAGTTTGCAGAAAATAGAATATTGCTGAACAGCAAGTGAACTTGTCTGATTCTTGCTTTGGAAGCTTCCTCTCAGGGGTGTACTCCAACCTGTGAGGTGTGGGTTGTCAGACTGCCCCTAGTGGGGGATGTCTCCCAGTTAGGCTACTCAGGGGTCAGGGAACCTCTTGAGCAGGCAGTCTGTCCGTTCTCAGATCTCAACCTCCGTGTTGGGAGATCCACTGCTCTCTTCAAAGCTGTCTGACAGAGTCATTCGCGTCTGCACATGCCTCTGCTGCTTCCCCTGTTGTTTTTCAGCTGTGCCCTGTCCCCACAGGTGGAGTCTACAGAGACAGGCAGGTTTCCTTGGGCTGCTGTGAGTTCCACCCTCTTCGAGCTTCCCAGTGGCTTTGTTTACCTACTTAAGCCTCAGCAATGGCTGGCACCCCTCCCCCAGCCTCAATGCTGCCTTGCGGTTACATCTGTGCAGACTGCTGTGTTAGCAATGAGGTAGGCTCTGTGTGTGTGGGACCCTCCCGGCGAGGTGAGGAATATATTCTCCTGGTGTGTCCGTTTGCTTAAAGTGCATTTTTGGGGTGGGAGTAACTCGATTTTCCAGGTGTTGTGTGTCTCAGTTCCCTTGGCTAGGAAAAGGGATTCCCTTCCCCCTTGTGCTTCCCAGGTGAGGCAATGACTTGCCCTACTTCAGCTCTCGCTGCTCAGGCTGCAGCAGCTGACCAGCCCTGATTGTCCGGCACTGCCTAGTGAGATGACCCCAGTACCTCAGTTGAAAATGCAGAAATCACCGGCCTTCTGTGTCGCTCATGCTGGGAGTTGGAGACTGGAGCTGTTCCTCTTTGGCCATCTTGCTCCGCCCCCCGCAAGGTATATTTCTGTGAGTCGAAAGTACACGTCAGAAAGCAGCTCCTCAGAAAGCTTCTCTCCAGTTTCTATCTGAAGACGTTTTCTTTCTCACTGAAAGCCTGAAATCACTCCTGAATAACCCTTCGAAATCTAAACAAAAACAGTGTTATGATACAGCTCAATGAAAAGAGAAGCTTAACTGTGGGAGTGGAATTCACGTGACACAGAGCAGTTTCACAGAAAGCTTCCTTCTGGTTTCTTTCTGAGGTTATTCGTTTTTCAGGATATTCTAAACATTGTTTCCAAATGTCCTTTCTCAGATTCCACAGAAACAGTGATTTCAAACTGCTCAATCCAAAGAATGATTTAACTCTATGAGATGAATACAAACATCACAAAGAGTTGTGCAGAAAGCTTCTCTCCAATTTTCGATGGAAGACATTTCCTTGCTCGACACAGGCCTCCGGTTGCCACTTACTATCCTTCACAGAACCCTCAAAGACCGACTTTCAAACTGGGAAATGTAGAGTAAGCTTTAACCCTGTGAAAAGAATGGACATGTCAGAGAGCAGTTTCTTCAGTGCTTCTTTCTGTTTTTATTGGACGACATTTCACTTTTTGCCATAGTCTTCAATGTGCTCCGAATATCACTCTTTTGGTTTTACAGGAACAGTGTTCAAACTGTGCCTTATGAGAAGAAAGTTATAACTCCCTGAGTGGAATGCACACATCACCAAGCAGTTTCTCAGAAAACTTCTCTCCATTTTTTATCTGACTATATTTCCTATTTCACTATAGATCCAAATGTGATCCCAAGTATCCCTTCGCAGATCGCTCCACGAGGGAGTTTCCAAGCTGCATAATGTAAAGAAAGCTTTATCTATGTGAGATGATTACACATATCACAGAGTAGTTTCCTAGAAAGCTTCTTTCCAGTTTTTGTCTGAGGCTATTTCCCTTTTCACCATCGGCATCAACATGCTCCCGAATATCACTTGGTACCTGTTTCTCCAAAAGGGTTTCCCAACGCTGTATGAGAAGAGAGGTATAACACTGTGAGTGGAATGCACACGTCACTAAGCAGTTCCTCGGAATGCTTCTCTCCAGTTTCGATCTGAACATATTTCCTTTTTCACCATAAGCCTCAAAGTGCTCCTGAATATCCCTTCCCAGACTAAACAAAAACAGTGTTATGATACTGCTCAATGAAAAGAGAAGCTTAACTGTGTGAGCGGAATTCACGTGACACAGAGCAGTTTCACAGAAAGCTTCCTACTGAATTTTTCTGAGGATATTTCTTTCTCCATAATCTAAGGATCGTTTACAAATGTCCTTCCTCAGATTCCACAAAAAATGTGATCTCAAACTGCTCAATCAAAATAATGGTTTAACTCTATGAGACGAATACACACATTGCAAAGCTGTTCCTCAGAAAGTTTCTCTGCAGGTTTCATCGGAAGACGTTTCCTTGCTCACCACAAGCCTCCGGGCATCATTAAATATCCCTTCACAGATTCTTCAAAGACAGAGTTTCAAAACTGGGCAACATAGAGTAAGCATTAACTCTGTGAAGTGAATGCACATATCAGAGAGCAGATTCTTGGAAAGCTTCTTCCTCGATTTTATTTCAGTATATTTCACTATTTGCCATAGTCCTCAATGCTCAAATATCACTTCGGTTTCACAGGAACAGTGTTCAAACTGTGCCTTATGAGAAGAAAGTTATAACTCCTGAGTGGAATGCATACATCACAAAGTAGTTTCTCAGAAAGCTTCTATCCAGTTTTTATCTGAAGATATCTCCTCTTTCACTGTAGGCCTGAATGTGCTCCCGAATGTCCTTCATGGATCCATGCATGACGGAGTTTCCAAACTGCGTAATATAAGAAAAGTTTTAACTATGAGATGAATCAATATATCTAACACAAAGCAGTTTCACAGAAATCTTCTTTCCAGTTTTGTCTGAGGATATTTCCTTTTCACCATAGTCGTCTCTATACTCCTGAATGTCTCTTGGTAGCTTTTCTCCAAAAGGGATTCTGAATCCTCTAGAGAAGAAAGATATTTCTGTGAGTGGAATGCACACGTCACAAAGCAGCTCCTCAGAAAGCTTCTCTCCAGTTTCTATCTGAAGACGTTTCCTTTCTCACCATAAGCCTCAAAGCTCCTGAATATCCCTTCACAGACTAAACAAAACAGTGTTATGATACTGCTCAATGAAAAGAGAAGCTTAACTGTGTGAGCAGAATTCACGTGACACAGAGCAGTTTCACAGAAAGCTTCCTTCTGGTTTCTCTCTGAGGTTATTTCTTTTTCAGGATATTCTAAAGAGTGTTTCCAAATGTCCTTTCTCAGATTCCACAGAAACAGTGATTTCAAACTGCTCAATCAAAGAATGATTTAACTCTATGAGATGAATACAAACATCACAGAAGAGTTGCAGAAAGCTTCTTTCCAATTTTCGATGGAAGACATTTCCTTGCTCACACAGGCCTCGTTGCCACTTACTATCCCTTCGCAGAACCCTCAAAGGCTGACTTTCAAACTGGGAAATGTAGAGTAAGCTTTAACCCTGTGAAAAGAATGGACATGTCAGAGAGCAGTTTCTTCGAGTGCTTTTTCTGTTTTTATTGGATGACATTTCACTTTTGCCATAGTCTTCAATGTGCTCGAATATCACTCTTTTGGTTTTACAGGAACAGTGTTCAAACTGTGCCTTATGAGAGAAAGTTATAACTCCTGAGTGGAATGCACATCACAAAGCAGTTTCTCAGAAAGCTTCTCTCCAGTTTTTATCTGACTATATTTCCTATTTCACCATAGGCCCAATGTGATCCCAAATATCCTTCGCGGATCCATCCATGAGGAGTTTCAAGCTGTAATGTAAAGAAAGCTTTATCTATGTGAGATGAATAAACATAGCAAAAGCAGATTCACAGAAAGCTTCTTTCCAGTTTTTAGCTGAAGATATTTCCTTTTTCACCATAGTCCTGAGTGTGCTCCCGAAAGTCCCTTCATGGATCCGTCCATGACGGTTTCCAAGCTGCATAATGTAAAGGAAGCTTTATCCTTGTGAGATGATTACACATATCACAGAGTAGTTTCCTAGAAAGCTTCTTTCCAGTTTTGTCTGAGGCTATTTCCCTTTTCACCATCAACATCAACATGCTTCCGAATATCACTTGGTATGTGTTTCTACAAAAGCATTTCCCAACGCTGTATGAGAAGAGAGGTATAACACTGTGAGTGGAATACACAAGTCACAAAGCAGTTCCTCAGAAAGCTTCTCTCCAGTTTTTATCTGAAGATATCTCCTCTTTCACTGTAGGCCTGAATGTGCTCCCGAATGTCCTTTCCTGGATCCATGCATGACGGAGTTTCCAAACTGCGTAATATAAGAAAAGTTTTAACTATGCGAGATGAATCAATATATCTAACACAAAGCAGTTTCACAGAAATCTTCTTTCAGTTTTGTCTGAGGATATTTCCTTTTTCACCATAGTCGTCTCTATACTCCTGAATGTCTCTTGGTAGCTTTTTCTCCAAAAGGGATGCCTGAATCCTCTCAGAGAAGAAAGATATTTCTGTGAGTGGAATGCACACGTCACAAAGCAGCTCCTCAGAAAGCTTCTCTCCAGTTTCTATCTGAAGACGTTTCCTTTCTCACCATAAGCCTCAAAGCGCTCCTGAATATCCCTTCACAGACTAAACAAAAACAGTGTTATGATACTGCTCAATGAAAAGAGAAGCTTAACTGTGTGAGCAGAATTCACGTGACAGAGCAGTTTCACAGAAAGCTTCCTTCTGGTTTCTCTCTGAGGTTATTTCTTTTCAGGATATTCTAAAGAGTGTTTCCAAATGTCCTTTCTCAGATTCCACAGAAACAGTGATTTCAAACTGCTCAATCCAAAGAATGATTTAACTCTATGAGATGAATACAAACATCACAAAGAGTTGCAGAAAGCTTCTCTCCAATTTTCGATGGAAGACATTTCCTTGCTCGACACAGGCCTCTGGTTGCCACTTACTATCCCTTCCCAGAACCCTCAAAGACTGACTTTCAAACTGGGAAATGTAGAGTAAGCTTTAACCCTGTGAAAAGAATGGACATGTCAGAGAGCAGTTTCTTCGAGTGCTTTTTCTGTTTTTATTGGATGACATTTCACTTTTTGCCATAGTCTTCAATGTGCTCCGAATATCACTCTTTTGGTTTTACAGGAACAGTGTTCAAACTGTGCCTTATGAGAAGAAAGTTATAACTCCCTGAGTGGAATGCACATCACAAAGCAGTTTCTCAGAAAGCTTCTCTCCAGTTTTTATCTGACTATATTTCCTATTTCACCATAGGCCCGAATGTGATCCCAAATATCCTTCGGATCCATCCATGAGGAGTTTCAAGCTGTAATGTAAAGAAAGCTTCATCTATGTGAGATGAATAAATATAGCAAAATGCAGATTCACGGAAAGCTTCTTTCAGGTTTCTATCTGAAGATATTTACTTTTTCAACATAGTCCTGAATGTGCTCCCGAATGTCCCTTCATGGATCCGTCCATGACAGTTTCCAAGCTGCGTAATATAAAGAAAGTTTTATCTATGTGAGATGATTACACATATCACAGAGTAGTTTCCTAGAAAGCTTCTTTCCAGTTTTGTCTGAGGCTATTTCCTTTTCACCATCGACATCAACATGCTCCCGAATATCACTTGGTACCTGTTTCTCCAAAAGGGTTTCCCTGACGCTGTATGAGAAGAGAGGTATAATATTTCAGTGGAATGCACAAGTCAGAAAGCAGTTCCTCAGAAAGCTTCTCTCAGTTTCGGTTTGAACATATTTCCTTTTTCACCGTAAGCCTCAAAGTGCTCCCGAATATCCCATCACACGCTAAACATACACAGGGTTAGAAAACTGCTCAATGAAAAAGAGGCTTAACTGAGCGAGAGGAATTAAGATGACACAGAGCAGTTTCACAGAAACCTTCCTTCTGGATTTTACCTGAGGATATTTCTTTCTCCATATTCTAAGTATCGTTCCCAAATGTCCTTCCTCAGATTCCACAAAAACAGTGATTTCAAGCTGCTCAATCCAAAGAATGGTTTAACTCTATGAGATGAATACAAACATCACAAAGAGTTGCAGAAAGCTTCTCTCCAGTTTCTATCTGAAGACGTTTCCTTGCTCACCACAAGCCTCCAGGCTTCACTAAATATCCCTTCACAGATTCTTCAAAGACAGAGTTTGAAACTGGGCAACATAGAGTAAGCATTAACTCTGTGAAGTGAATGCACATATCAGAGAGCAGATTCTTGGAATGCTTCTTTCGATTTTATTTCAGTATATTTCACTATTCACCATAGTCCTCAATGCTCTGAAATATCACTTTTCGGTTTCACAGGAACAGTGTTCAAACACTGCCTTGTGAGAAAAGAGGTATAACTCCCTGAGTGGAATGCATACATCACAAAGCAGTTTCTCAGAAAGCTTCTATCCAGTTTTTATCTGAAGATATCTCCTCTTTCACCATAGGCCTGAATGTGCTCCTGAATGTCCTTCACGGATCTGTGCATGACGGAGTTTCCAAACTGCATAATATAAGAAAAGTTTTAACTATGAGATGAATAAATATATCTAACACAAAGCAGTTTCACAGAAATCTTCTTTCCAGTTTTGTCTGAGGATATTTCCTTTTCACCATAGCCATCTATACTCCGAATGTCTCTTGGTAGCTTTTTCTCCAAAAGGATTCCGGAATCCTCTAGGAGAAGAAAGGTATATTTCTGTGAGTGGAATGCACATGTCACAAAGCAGCTCCTCAGAAAGCTTCTCTCCAGTTTCTATCTGAAGACGTTTCCTTTCTCACCATAAGCCTCAAAGCTCCTGAATATCCCTTCACAGACTAAACTAAAACAGTGTTATGATACTGCTCAATGAAAGAGAAGCTTAACTGTGTGAGCGGAATTCACGTGACACAGAGCAGTTTCACAGAAAGCTTCCTTCTGGTTTCTCTCTGAGGTTATTTCTTTTTCAGGATATTCTAAAGATCGTTTCCAAATGTCCTTTCTCAGATTCCACAGAAACAATGATTTCAAACGGCTCAATGCGAAGAATGATTTCACTCTATGAGATGAATACAAACATCACAAAGAGTTGCGCAGAAAGCTTCTCTCCAATTTTCGATGGAAGACATTTCCTTGCTCACACAGGCCTCCAGTTGCCACTTACTATCCCTTCACAGAACCCTCAAAGACCGACTTTCAAACTGGGAAATGTAGAGTAAGCTTTAACCCTGTGAAAAGAATGGACATGTCAGAGAACAGTTTTTGAGTGCTTCTTTCTGTTTTTATTGGACGACATTTCACTTTTTGCCATAGTCTTCAATGTGCTCCGAATATCACTCTTTTGGTTTTACAGGAACAGTGTTCAAACTGTGTCTTATGAGAAGAAAGTTATAACTCCTGAGTGGAATGCACACATCACCAAGCAGTTTCTCAGAAAGCTTCTCTCCAGTTTTATCTGACTATATTTCCTATTTCACCATAGGCCCGAATGTGATCCCAAATATCCCTTCAGATCCATCCACGAGGAGTTTCAAGCTGTAATGTAAAGCTTCATCTATGTGAGATGAATAAACATAGCAAAAGCAGATTCACAGAAAGCTTCTTTCCAGTTTTATCTGAAGATATTTCCTTTTTCACCATAGTCCTGAATGTGCTCCCGAAGGTCCCTTCATGGATCCGTCCATGACAGTTTCAAGCTGTGTAATGTAAAGAAAGCTTTATCTATGTCAGATGATTACACATATCACAAAGTAGTATCCCAGAATGTTCCTTTCCAGTTTTTATCTGGGGCTATTTCCGTTTTCACCATTGGCATCAACATGCTCCGAATATCACTTGGTACCTGTTTCTCCAAAAGGGTTTCCCCGACGCTGTATGAGAAGAGAGGTATAACACTGTGAGTGGAATGCACACATCACAAAGCAGTTCCTCGAAAGCTTCTCTCCAGTTTCGGTCTGAACATATTTCCTTTTCACCATAAGCCTCAAAGTGCTCCCGAATATCCCATCACACGCTAAACATACACAGGGTTAGAAAACTGCTCAATGAAAAGAGAGGCTTAACTGAGTGAGAGGAATTAAGATGACACAGAGCAGTTTCACAGAAAGCTTCCTTCTGGATTTTACCTGAGGATATTTCTTTCTCCATATTCTAAGGATCTTTCCCAAATGTCCTTCCTCAGATTCCACAAAACAGTGATTTCAAGCTGCTCAATCAAAGAATGGTTTAACTCTATGAGATGAATACACACATCACAAAGCAGTTGCTCAGAAAGTTTCTCTGCAGGTTTCATCGGAAGACGTTTCCTTGCTCACCACAAGCCTCCGGGTGTCACTAAATATCCCTTCACAGATTCTTCAAAGAGTTTTGAAAGTGGGCAACATACAGTAAGCATTAAATTTGTGAAAGGAATGCACATATCAGAGAGCAGATTCTTGTAACACTTCTTCCTCGATTTTATTTCAGTATATTTCACTATTCGCCATAGTCCTCAATGCGCTCTGAAATATCACTTTTTCGGTTTCACAGGAACAGTGTTCAAACACTGCCTTGTGAGAAAAGAGGTATAACTCCCTGAGTGGAATGCATACATCACAAAATAGTTTCTCAGAAAGCTTCTATCCAGTTTTATCTGAAGATATCTCCTCTTTCACTGTAGGCCTGAATGTGCTCCTGAATGTCCTTCACGGATCTGTGCATGATGAGTTTCCAAACTGCATAATATAAGAAAAGTTTTAACTATGCAAGATGAATAAATATATCTAACACAAAGCAGTTTCACAGAAATCTTCTTTCCAGTTTTGTCTGAGGATATTTCCTTTTCACCATAGCCATCCCTATACTCCCGAATGTCTCTTGGTAGCTTTTTCTCCAAAAGGATTCCGGAATCCTCTAGGAGAAGAAAGGTATATTTCTGTGAGTGGAATGCACACGTCACAAAGCAGCTCCTCAGAAAGCTTCTCTCCAGTTTCTATCTGAAGACGTTTCCTTTCTCACGTAAGCCTCAAAGCACTCCTGAATATCCCTTCACAGACTAAACAAAAACAGTGTTATGATACTGCTCAATGAAAGAGAAGCTTAACTGTGTGAGAATTCACGTGACACAGAGCAGTTTCACAGAAAGCTTCCTTCTGGTTTCTCTCTGAGGTTATTTCTTTTCAGGATATTCTAAAGAGCGTTTCCAAATGTCCTTTCTCAGATTCCACAGAAACAGTGATTTCAAACTGCTCAATCCAAGGAATGATTTAACTCTATGAGATGAATACAAACATCACAAAAGAGTTTCTCAGAAAGCTTCTCTCTAATTTTCGATGGAAGACATTTCCTTGCTTGACACAGGCCTCTGGTTGCCACTTACTATCCCTTCTTAGAACCCTCAAAGACCGCCTTTCAAACTGGGAAATGTAGAAAGCTGTAACCTTGTGAAAATAATGGACATGTCAGAGAGCAGTTTCTTCGAGTGCTTCTTTCTGTTTTTTATTGGACGACATTTCACTTTTTGCCATGGTCTTCAATGTGATCCGAATATCACTCTTTTGGTTTTACAGGAACAGTGTTCAAATTGTGCCTTATGAGAAAAAGTTATAACTCCCTCAGTGGAATGCACACGTCACCAAGCAGTTTCTCAGAAAGCTTCTCTCCAGTTTTTATCTGACTACATTTCCTATTTCACCATAGGCCCGAATGTGATCCCAAATATCCCTTCGGGGATCCATCCCTGAGGGAGTTTCCAAGCTGCGTGATGTAAAGAACGCTTCATCTATGTGAGATGAATGAACATAACAAAAGGCAGTTTCACAGAAAGCTTCTTTCCAGTTTTTATGTGAAGATATTTCCTTTTTCACCATAGTCCTGAATGTGCTCCTGAAGATCCCTTCCTCGATCAGTCCATGACAGTTTCCAAGCTGCATAATGTAAAGAAAGATTTATCTATGTGAGATGATTAAAAATATCACTGAGTAGTTTCCTAGAAAGCTTCTTTCCAGTTTTGTCTGAGGCTATTTCCCTTTTCACCATCGGCATCAACATGCTCCCGAATATCACTTGGTACCTGTTTCTCCAAAAGGGTTTCCCCGACGCTGTATGAGAAGAGAGGTATAACACTGAGTGGAATGCACGTCACAAAGCAGTTCCTCAAGCTTCTCTCCAGTTTCGGTCTGAACATATTTCCTTTTTCACGTAAGCCTCAAAGTGCTCCCGAATGTCCATCATATGCTAAACATACACAGGGTTATAAAACTGCTCAATGAAAAGAGGCTTAACTGAGAGGAATTAAAACACACAGAGTTTCACAGAAAGCTTCCTTCTGGATTTTACCTGAGGATATTTCTTTCTCCATATTCTAAGGATCGTTCCCAAATGTCCTTCCTCAGATTCCACAGAAACAGTGATTTCAAGTTGGTCTTGTGAGAAAAGAGATATAACTCCCTGAGTGGAATGCATACATCACAAGTAGTTTCTCAGAAAGCTTCTCTCCAGTTTTATCTGAAGATATCTCCTCTTTCACCACAGTCCTAAATGTGCTCCCACATATCCTTCACAGATTCTTCAAAGACAGAATTTCAAACTGGGCAACATAGAGTAAGCATAAATTCTGTGAAGTGAATGCACATGTCACAAAGCAGTTTCTCAGAAAACTTCTATCCAGTTTTATCTGAAGATATTTCCTTTTCACCATCGGCATCAACATGCTCCTGAATATCCCTTCACAGATTCTTCAAAGACAGAATTTCAAACTGGGCAACATAGAGTAAGCATAAATTCTGTGAAGTGAATGCACATGTCACAAAGCAGTTCTCAGAAAGCTTCTCTCCAGTTTTATCTGAAGATATTTCCTTTTCACCATCGGCATCAACATGCTCCTGAATATCCCTTCACAGTCTACACAAAACAGTGTTTAAACTGCTCAATAAAGAAGTTTAACTATGTGAGATGATTACACATATCACAGAGTAGTTTCACAGAAAGCTTCTTTCCAGTTTTATCTGAAGATATTTCCTTTTCACCATCGGCATCAACATGCTCCTGAATATCCCTTCACAGATTCTTCAAAGACAGAATTTCAAACTGGGCAACATAGAGTAAGCATAAATTCTGTGAAGTGAATGCACATGTCACAAAGCAGTTCCTCAGAAAGCTTCTCTCCAGTTTTATCTGAAGATATTTCCTTTTCACCATCGGCATCAACATGCTCCTGAATATCCCTTCACAGATTCTTCAAAGACAGAATTTCGAAACTGGGCAACATAGAGTAAGCATAAATTCTGTGAAGTGAATGCACATGTCACAAAGCAGTTTCTCAGAAAGCTTCTTTCTGTTTTTATTGACATTTCACTTTTGCCATAGTCTTCAATGTGCTCCGAATATCACTCTTTTGGTTTTACAGGAACAGTGTTCAAACTGCTCAATCCAAAGAATGATTTAACTCTATGAGATGAATAGATATATCTAACATGAAGCAGTTTCACAGAAAGCTTCTCTCCAGTTTTTATCTGACTATATTTCCTATTTGACCATAGGCCTGAATGTGTTCCCAAATGTCCTTCCTCAGATTCCACAAAAACAGTGATTTCAAACTGCTCAATCCAAAGAATGATTTAACTCTATGAGATGAATAGATATATCTAACATGAAGCAGTTTCACAGAAAGCTTCTTTCCAGTTTTTATCTGAAGATATTTCCTTTTCACCATAGCCTCAAAGTGCTCACTAAATATCCCTTCACAGATTCTTCAAAGACAGAATTTCGAAACTGGGCAACATAGAGTAAGCATAAATTCTGTGAAGTGAATGCACATATCACAAGTAGTTTCTCAGAAAGCTTCTTTCCAGTTTTCTGAAGATATTTCCTTTTTCATAGGCCTCAAAATATCACTTGTCCTGTTTCTCCAAAAGGGTTTCCCTGCTGTATGAGAAGAGAGGTATAACACTGTGAGTGGAATGCACATGTCACAAAGCAGTTCCTTGAAAGCTTCTCTCAGTTTCGGTCTGAACATATTTCCTTTTCACCATAAGCCTCAAAGTGCTCCCGAATGTCCCATCACACGCTAAACATACACAGGGTTATAAAACTGCTCAATGTAGAGCTTAACTGTGAGAGGAATAAGACACAGAGTAGTTTCAGAAAGCTTCCTTCTGGATTTTACCTGAGGATATTTCTTTCTCCATGTTCTAAGGATCGTTCTCAAATGTCCTTCCTCAGATTCCACAAAAACAGTGATTTCAATCTGCTCAATCCAAAGAATGATTTAACTCTATGAGATGAATAGATATATCTAACATGAAGCAGTTTCACAGAAAGCTTCTCTCCAGTTTTTATCTGAAGATATTTCCTTTTCACCATAAGCCTCAAAGTGCTCACTAAATATCCCTTCACAGATTCTTCAAAGACAGAATTTCGAAACTGGGCAACATAGAGTAAGCATAAATTCTGTGAAGTGAATGCACATATCAGAGAGCAGATTCTTGAAAGCTTCTTCTCGATTTTATTTCTGAATATTTCACTATTGCCATAGTCCTCAATGCTCCAAATATCACTTTTCGGTTACACAGGAAGAGTGTTTAAACACTGCATTGTGAGAAAAGAGGTATAACTCCCTGAGTGGAATGCATACATCACAAGTAGTTTCTCAGAAAACTTCTATCCAGTTTTTATCTGCAGATAACTCCTCCTTCACCGTGGGCCTGAATGTGTTCCCAAATGTCCCTTCACGGATTCATGCATGACGGAGTTTCAAAACTGCATAATATAAGAAAGGTTTGAACTATGCGAGATGAATAGATATATCTAACATGAAGCAGTTTCACGTAAATCCTCTTTCCAGTTTTGTCTGAGGATATTTCCTTTTTCACCATAGCCGTCCCTATACTCCCAAATGTCTCTTGGCAGCTTTTTCTCCAAAATGGATTCCGGAATACTCTAGGAGAAGAAAGGTATATTTCTGTGAGTTTAATGCACACGGCACAAAGCAGCTCCTCACAAAGCTTCTCTCCAGTTTCTATTTGACGACGTTTCCTTTTTCACCGTAAACCTCAAATCGCTCCTGAATATCCCTTCATAGTCTAAAGAAAAACAGTGTTATGATACTGCTCAATGAAAAGGGAATCTTTTTTTTTCATTATACTTAAGTTCTAGGGTACATGTGCATAACGTGCAGGTTTGTTACATATGTATACTTGTGCCAACTGGTGTGCTGCACCCATGAACTCGTCAGCATGCATCAATTCGTCATTTATATCTCGTCTAACTCCCAATGCAATCCCTCCCCCCTAACCCCATGATAGGCCCTGATGTGTGATGTTCCCCTTCCCGAGTCTAAGTGATATCATTGTTCAGTTCCTACCTATGAGTGAGAACATGCGGTGTTTGGTTTTCTGTTCTTGTGATAGTTTGCTAAGTATCATGGTTTCCAGCTGCATCCATGTCCCTACAAAGGACGCAAACTCATCCTTTTTTATGGCTGCATAATATTCCATGGTGTATATGTGCCACATTTTCTTAATCCAGTCTGTCACGGATGGACATTTGGGTTGATTCAAGACTTCTATTGTGAATAATATAAACATATTCATGTGTCTTTATAGCAGCATGATTTGTAATCCTTTGGGTATATACCCAGTAGTGGGATGGCTGGGTCATATGGCACATCTAGATCTAGATCCTTGAGGAATCGCCATACTGTTTTCCATAATGGCTGAACTAGTTTACAATCCCACTAACAGTGTAAAAGTGTTCCTATTCCTCCACATCCTCTCCAGCACCTGTTGTTTCCTGACTTTTGAATGATTGCCATTCTAACTGGTGTGAGATGGTATCTCGTTGTGGTTTTGATTTGCATTTCTCTGATGGCCAGGGATGATGAGCATTTTTTCATGTGTCTGTTGGCTGTATGAATGTCTTCTAATGAGAAATGTCTGTTAATATCCTTTCCTCACTTTTTAATGGGGTTGTTTGTTTTTTTCTTGTATATTTGTTTGAGTTCTTTGTAGATTCT
Source organism: Colobus guereza (assembly GCA_030247045.1). NCBI lineage: Eukaryota > Metazoa > Chordata > Mammalia > Primates > Cercopithecidae > Colobus > Colobus guereza. Next base: position 2,768,254 of record CM058079.1, on the reverse strand, counting down.
GGATATTAGCCCTTTGTCAGATGTGTAGATTGCAAAAATTTCCTCCCATTCTGTAGGTTGCCTGTTCACTCTGATGGTAGTTTCTTTTGCTGTGCAGAAGCTCTTTAGTTTATTCATATCCCATTTGTCAATTTTGGCTTTTGCTGCCATTGCTTTTGTTGTTTTAGACATGAAGTCCTTGCCCATGCCAGTGTCCTGAATGGTACCACCTAGGTTTTCTACTAGGGTTTTTATGGTATTAGGTCTAACATTTAAGTCTCTAATCCATCTTCAATTAATTTTCCTATAAGGAGTAAGGAAAGGATCCAGGTTCAGCTTTCTATTTATGGCTAGCCAATTTTCCCAGCACCATTTATTAAATAGGGAATCCTTTCCCCATTTCTTGTTTCTCTCAGGTTTTTCAAAGATCAGATGGCTCTAGATGTGTGGTATTATTTCTGAGGACTCTGTTCCGTTCCATTTGTCTATATCTCTGTTTTAGTACCAGTACCATGCTGTTTTGGTTACTGTATCCTTGTAGTATAGATTGAAGTCAGGTAGCGTGATGCCTCCAGCTTTATTCTTTTGACTTAGGATTTTCGTGGCATTGCAGGCTCTTTTTTGGTTCCATATGAAATTTAAAGCCTTTTTTTCAATTCTGTGAAGAAACTCATTGGTAGCTTGAGGGTGATGGCATTGAATCTATAAAAAACTTTGGGCAGTATGGCCATTTTCACGATATTGATTCTTCCTATCCATGAGCATGGTATGTTCTTCCATTTGTTAGTGTCCTCTTTTATTTCACTGAGCAATGCTTTGTAGTTCTCCTTGAAGAGGTCCTTTACATCCCTTGTAAGTTGGAATCCTAGGGATTTTATTCTCTTTGAAGCAATTGTGAATGGAAGTTCATTTGTGATTTGGCTCTCTGCTTGTCTGTTACTGGTGTATAGGAATGCTTGTGATTTTTGCACATTAATTTTGTATCCTGAGATTTTGCCGAAGTTGCTTATCAGCTTAAGATTTTGGGCTGAGACGATGGGGTTTTCTAAATATACAATCATGTCATCTGCAAACAGGAACAATTTGACTTCTTCTTTTCCTAAGTGGATACCCTTGATTTCTTTCTCTTGCCTGATTGCCCTAGCCAGAACATCCAACACTATGTTGAATAGGAGTGGTGAGAGAGGGCATCCCTCTCTTGTGCCGGTTTTCAAAGGGAATTTTTCCAGTTTTTGCCCATTCTGTATGATATTGGCTGTGGGTTTGTCATAAATAGCTCTTATTATTTTGAGGTACGTTCCATCAATACCAAATTTATTGAGCGTTTTTAGCATGAAGGGCTGTTGAGTTTTGTCAAAAGCCTTTTCTGCATCTATTGAGATAATCATGTGGTTCTTGTCTTTTGTTCTGTTTATATGCTGGATTACTTTGATTGATTTCTGTATGTTGAACCAGCCTTGCATCCCTGGGATGAAGGCCACTTGAGCATGGTGGATAAGCTTTTAGATGTGCTGCTGAATGCGGTTTGCCAGTATTTTATTGAGGATTTTTGCATTGATGTTCATCAGGGATATTGGTCTAAAATTCTCTTTTATTGTTGTGTCTCTGCCAGGCTTTAGTGTCAGGATGATGTTGGCCTCCTACAATGACTTAGGGAGGATTCCCTCTTTTTCTATTGATTGGAATAGTTTCAGAAGGAATGGTACCAGCTTCTCTTTGTACCTCTGGTAGAATTAAGCTGTGAATCCATCTGGTCCTGGACTTTTTTGATTGGTAGGTTATTAATTATTGCCTCAGTTTCAGAGTCTGCTATTGGTCTATTCAGGGATTCAACTTCTTCCTGGTTTAGTCATGGAAGAGTTTAAGTGACCGGGAAATTATCCATTTCTCCTAGATTTTCTAGGTGATTTGCATACAGGTGTTTATAGTATTCTCTGATGGTAGTTTGTATTTCTGTGGGGCGGTGGTGATATCCCCTTTATCATTTTTAATTGCGTCTATTTGATTCTTCTCTATTTCTTCTTTATTAGTCTTGCTAGCGGCCTGTCAATTTTGTTGATCTTGAAAAGAGAATCTTAACTGTGTGAGAGGAATTCACGTGACACAGAGCAGCTTCACAGAAAGATTCCTTCTGGTTTCTCTCTGAGGTTATTTCTTTTGCAGGGTATTCTAAAGAGCGTCTCCAAGTGTCCTTTCTCAGATTCCACAGAAACAGTGATTTCAAACTGCTCAATCCAAACAATGATTTAACTCTTTGAGATGAATACAAACATCACAAAAGAGTTGTGCAGAAAGCTTCTCTCCAATTTTCGATGGGAGACATTTCCTTGCTCGACACAGGTCTCTGGTTGCCACTAATATCCCTTCACAGAATCCTCAGAGGCCGACTTTCAAACTCGGAAATGTAGAGTAAATTTTAACTCTGTGAAAAGAATGGGCATGTCAGAGAGTAGTTTCTTCGAGTGCTTCTTTCTGTTTTTTATTCAATGACATTTCACTTTTGCCATAGTCTTCAATGTGCTCTGAATATCACTCTTTTGGTTTTACAGGAACAGTGTTCAAACTGTGCCTTATGAGAAGAACATTAAAACTACCTGAGTGGAATGCACACATCACCAAGCAGTTTCTCAGAAAGCTTCTCTCCAGTTTTTATCTGACTCTATTTCCTATTTGACCATAGGCCTGTGATCCCAAATATCCTTCGTGGATCCATCCACGAGGAGTTTCAAGCTGCAATGTAAAACTTCATCTATGTGAGAAGAATAAACATAGACAAAAGCAGATTCACAGAAAGCTTCTTTCCAGTTTTATCTGAAGATATTTCCTTTTCACCATAGTCCTGAGTGTGCCTGAAAGTCCCTGGATCCGTCCATGACAGTTTTCAAGCTGTGTAATGTAAGGAAAGCTTTTTCTCTTTGAGATGATTACACATATCACAGAGTAGTTTCCTAGAAAGCTTCTTTCCACGTTTTGTCTGAGGCTATTTCCGTTTTCATCATTGGCATCAACATGCTCCCTAATATCACTTGGTACAAGTTTCTCCAAAAGGGTTTCCTCGACGCTGTATTAGAAGAGAGGTATAACATGGTGACTGGAATGCACACGTCACAAAGAAGTTGCTCGGGAAGCTTCTCTCCAGTTTCGGTCTGAACATATTTCCTTTTTCACCGTGAGCCTCAAAGTGTTCTCGAGTGTCCCATCACATGCTATACATACACAGGGTTATAAAACTACTCAACGTAAGTGTTTGGAGCACTGGAGGGAAGATGCTGTACTTCTGGGTTCTTCATCATCAACTTTTCCCTGCTTATCCTCCTAATCAGATCAGCCATGCCCAGATCAAGAAGGTGATGTCAATTCAAAGACAAGATTTACCTTCACCTGCGAAACGTTTGCCTGTGCACCTATTGCTCCCTCCTGCCTCCCTGGCGTCTCATACTTCAGTCACTCCTGTCGGGACTGCATTACAATCTCCGAAGCAGGGCATCTCTTGGCTCTTTGCCAGAGGCTGACAGGCCTCTGCCTACCACCTTCTTCCCTTAAGCTAGGTGATCATAAATAAATTTGCAGTTTGCTCCTACCCTTGCCAAAGCTTCTTTTGTGCTTCTCTGGTGTCTTAGAAAAACAAATCAGTTGGTGCCCACCTGAGAAGATCCTCAGGAGGGTAGCTTCTCCTCCTTTCCAGTTGGACCCAGGACTGAGATTCTCACTCTCTCATGGCCTCTGGGGTAAGTGCCCTTGTCTCCTCTTTACCTCCCTTGGCCAAAATCCTGCACAGTCCGAGGCCCACTTTGAGCCACCAAGTGGCTCGGGAGACCCTTTCAGGACGGAGACATCCACCTGAGGTAATCTCCACCTTGGCTCCAAGAGCCTCAGTCTGTCTCTGCTGGTTCCAAAGGACGCTTTGAAGCCAGGCAGAGATCCACTTCCATTTCCATTGTGTCCATTGTGTAAGTAAAGAGGAAACAAATGGAAACCCCAGTCCAAATTTCCAAAGAGCACCCCTTAGGGTGCCTCAAAAATTTAAAACCTTACAGCTCGAACAAGACCTTAGGAGGAAGCGGTTAATTTTCCTTTCCACTGTGGCGTGTCCCTGACACCAACTAGACAATCAGTCTCAGTGGCCACCAGAGGGCACCGTAGACTGCAATGTTCTGACAGACCTCAACAATTTCTGCCAGCGGCTAGGCAAGTGGCCCGAAATTACATACATACAAGGCTTTTGGGCCTTACGCTCTTGTCCCGACCTGTGTAGCTGGTGCACTTTGGGCGAAGTTATGCTAGCCAAGGCAGCTCACAGGACTGAAAAAGAGTCTTCATTCTGTTCAGCCAGAGGACCTAGGGTTTTCCTCACTTCTGCCCTACACTTCTCCTCCTCCCTCCGTTCAGACTCCTCCCTCCTCTTCCTTATCTACTAGTAATCCACTCGGTCCCATGCCTCCTTTGGGGCCCCCAACTGGCTGTCTGGAGTCTTCTGTCTCTGCCCACATCCCTCTAAGTGCCCTGCTGATGCCCTCACTCCTGCCCCACACTCTCCTACAGTGTTACCACCTTTGCAAGAGGTAGCTGGGGTGGAGGGGGTAGTCAGAGTACATGTCCCTTTTTCACTGGCCCATCTTTCCAAAATTGAGAAGTGTTTAGGTGATTTCTCAGCGAAGCCTACCATATACATAAAGGAATTTAGATACCTTTGTCAGGCCTATGATGTAACTTGGCATGACCTCCAGGTTATCCTAACCTCCACCCTAAACCCTGAGGAGCAAGAGCACATCCTAACGGTCACCAGGCAGCATGCCAACCAACTACATTTAACTGATGCCGCCATCCCACTAGGGGAGCAAGCAGTCCCCTCGGCAGACCCAGACTGGAAATACCAAGCAGGCCAGCCTGGGCGCCGTAAGTGAGACATAACGGTCCAGTGTTTGTTGGCTGGTATGCAAGCAGCCTCAAACAAAACCGTATATTTTAACAAATTAAAAAAAATTGTTCAAAATCCAGAAGAAAATCCAGCCACATTCTTAAATAGGCTGACTGAGGTTCTAACCCAATATACCCAGTTAGATCCACCCTCCCTCACAGGGGCCACCATTTTGGCGTCTTATTTCATTTCTCAATCAGCTCCTGACATTCGTAAAAAACTTCAAAGCATAGAGGATGGTCCTCAGGCACCAATAGAAGATCTGGTTTAATTAGCCTTTAAGGTCTATAACTCCAGAGAGGAGACAGCTGAAGCACAGTGACAGGCTCGCCTTAAACAGAAAGCACAGCTCCTAGCAGCAGCTTTATAGCCCAGTCGTAACCCCAGGCCAGAGAGCACACACCCCGCAGACTCCAAGGCTACAAAAGGAGCCTGCTATAAGTGCGGCAAGGCAGGACACTATGCCAACAGGTGTCCACAAGGTCCCGAGCTAACGCAGCCTTGCTATAAGTGCAAGGCATCAGGACATTGGGCCAGTGAATGTCTAACCCTCGTCCACCAGCAACCCCTGCCCTGCTTGCCAACAGGAGGACACTGGAAGTCTGATTGCCCCACCCTGAGAACAGGTGCCATGTCTCCACGTGACCCCCTTTCCCAGGATCCTGGGAGCTCCTTCCAGCTCCTACATCTGGACGATGACAACTGAAGGTGCCGAGACTCGGGGACCCCCATCACCCTCGCCGAGCTGCGGGTAACTCTCCTGGTAGTGGGTAAGACAATTAATTTTTTAATAGATAGCAGGGCTACCTATTCTGTTTTGCCATCCTTCTCTGGACCTAGCCTTCATCCAATATCTCTGTAGTAGGAGTAGACGGAAAGCCATCCAATCCACAAAAACTCCACTCCTTAATTGCTGCCTGGCCAACAACTACTTTGCACTGCTCCTCATTATACCCCATGCCCTACCCCCTTACTAGGCCGAGACATCCTGAGCACCTTAAAGGCCTCCATATACATTCCCACCAACCCATCCACTCCCCTTCAACCCCTCACGACCTGTTGCTCATGCTTTGTGCAGGTGCACACGCTCCTCCTATGTCGCCCCATCCCCCATCTTCCCTATTTCTGTACACCCTCAAGTGTGGGACACTTCCACACCAGTCATAGCTGCCCACCACCCACCAGTTCTTGTCAAGCTCAAAGATCCCACTCGTTTCCCAAACCGCCCCCAATTCTCTCTCTCTCCAACACATCTACAAGGTTTAAAGCCAATTATCACGTGACTACTTAGCCAACATATTCTTGTCCGCACACATTCCCCCTGTAACACTCCAATACTTCCAGTTAAGAAGGCAGATGGAACGTATAGGTTAGTACAGGATCTTCAGCTAGTCAATGAGGCTATCCGTCCAATGCACCCTGTAGTTCCCAACCCTTACACCCTTCTGTCCCATATCCCCACCAATTCTACTTATTTTACTGTGCTAGACCTTAAGGATGCTTTCTTTACCATACCCCTACACACAGACTGCCAGTTCCTTTTGCTTTCACATGGGAGGACCCAGACACACATATCTCCACTCAACTGATGTGGACAGTCCTCCCACAAGGGTTCAGGACAGCCCCATTTCTTTGGTCAGGCCTTAGCAAAGACCTTGCCTCCTGCCCTCTCACTAATAGCAAAGTTCTGCAGTATGTAGATGATCTCCTCATCTGTAGCCCTACCAAACAAGACTCTCTTCTAGACACTGCAACTCTCCTCAACCATTTAGGCTCATTAGGTTATAGAGTATCTAAACACAAGGCCCAAATTTCTTGCCAAACCGTCACATACAATTGAAATCACCCCAACAACCCGGTCACTAACTACCGACCGCATGGCCCTAATATAACCTTCTTCCCCTCAAAATGCAAAAGAAATTCAATCCTTCCTAGGTCTAATAGGCTTCTTCAGACATTGGATCCCCAATTTTGGAATCTTAGCCAAACCTTTATATGCCACAGTTAAAGAAACCCACATGGGCCTTTGTCCAACCCCAAGTTAATCTCGACTCATTTCACCTGCTTAAAAGCTTGCCTTCTCTCACAACCCACTCTCTCACTGCCTGATTTCCAGTGTCCCTTCCAACTCTTTACAGATGAAAGGCAGAAAGTGGCAGTTGGTCTTTTAGCCCAGCCTGTCGGCAGCACCCACTGCCCTGTGGCCTATCTATCCAAACAACTAGACCCAACTGTACAAGGCTGGCAACCCTGTCTGCATGCATTAGCAGTGGCAGCCTGCCTGACCCAGGAAGCAAAAAGCTCATTAGAGGCAGTAACCTAATAGTCCTCTCCACACACCGCGTTCAGGTTCTCATCTCTCATAAAAGTATTAGCCACATAACTCCATCCTGGCTCCAACTTTTCCATCTCTTATTCATAGAAGACCCCACTGTTACTTTAGAAGTCTGCTCCTCTCTAAATCCAGCCACTTTACTGCCAGACCCTCTTAAAACACCCCATACTAAACATTCTTGTCCTGAGGTCCTGGATGCTCAACCCCCAGCCTCCTACACTTGCATGACCGGCCCCTTCAGAATGCACAACTAACCCTATTTGTGGATGGCAGCTCCTTTATCAACCCTCAAGGAAACAGACAGGCAGGATATGCAGTAGTTACCTCCTCCACAGTTTTAGAGGCAAAACCCCTACCACAAGGGACCACATCACAGCAGGCAGAACTCACTGCACTAACCAAGGCACTCCTACTATCAAAAGGAAAAACAGTAAACATATACACAGATTCTAAATATGCTTTTCTAATTCACACAATTTCATCTGAAGATTTTTAACCACTGGCGGTACCCCTATTATTAACAAAAACCAAATACTCAAACTACTAGATGCACTGTCAGCACCTTCCAAGGTAGCCATTATACATTGTAAAGGTCACCAAACTTCATCTAACCCGGTAGCAGCTGGCAACAATTTTGCTGACGTCACTGCCAAGTCAGCGCCGGATTTTCCACCCCTAAGCCTCCTTCTGTCTGTTTCTCTCCCCAGTATGCCCTAATTACACTCAGGAAGAAAAGGCTAAGCTATTACAAAATCCAACAGCCAAACTAACTACAGGTGACTGGATATATATTAATGACAAATTAGTCATTCTGAAACACAACTCCATACCATTCTAACAGACATAATTCTTTACATATAGGACCCAAAGCCTTATACAATTTTCTAAATCCCTCCTCCACTGTCCAACACTACAAAAACACTTACTTACAATCAACCAGCAGTGCTCTACCTGCCTAAAGGCAAATCCTCAAGGCGCATTGCATAATCCCCATCCCAGCCATCAACTCAGAGGACACCAACCAGGTGAAGATTGGCAAATTGATTTCACACATATGCCAAGACATGAAAATTCAATACCTCTTAACCCTTGTGGACACCTTTTCAGGGTGGATAGAGGCCTATCCTACCACAGGAGAAACCACTAACATTGTTGCCTCTATACTCACTGAACATATTATCCCTAGGTTTGGCCTCCTGGTCACTCTTCAATCCACAACGTGCATTCATCTCTAAGGTAGTCCAACAGGTGGCAGCCCTCCTACACATCACCTGGAAACTCCACATCCCTTATAGGCCTCAGTCTTCTGGTAAGGTGGAAAGGCTAATGGACTCATCAAACAACAGCTCACCCTCAGTTTCAAACCCCATCGTGTTCTTCTAGCTGTGATGCAGGCAGCTCAGCCCAACAGGAAGTCCGTTAAATTAGTCTATGGATGAACCCACCAGCAAATACCTTCCCTGTTTGGTGAACTACCTCCCATATCTCACTCTTCTCAGACAACTCCTAAAATCGCTGAGTTAGCACATCCTCCAACAGACATCTACAAATCTCTCAGTGGAATAAGTATACATAAGATATCCAAGCCAAACTTCATCAGGTGGAAAGGACATGTCCTCCTGTCTACATACAGCAGCAAAACTCCTAGGACACACGCATTGGATTCATATTTCCCACTAAAAAAATTTCAAGAACAATCAGTGGACATCAGTTCAACTTTCCCCACTCGCCTCAAACTTACAAAACTTCCTTGACTATCTCATGCTCCCGACCCTGGTGCTTAGCTCGCTTTCTCACCATCCTCTACATAAACCTATCAGACTTTCAATACATAACCCCAGACCCATATCTACCTCCAGACAATAGTCCAGAGTTCTCCTAAACCTTCATTGAACATCTTCAGTGGCAAGGGACACTCTGACTACACTGAAAATGAAGTCTCATTTTATACTTATATTGCTGTCTCACTCATACACTCAGACCTTTGCTAGTCCACCTACTGTATGGCAATGCTTTCATCAAAACTTGGTCACAAGACAGCCGAACACACTCAGTAGTACATAGTTCTGCCAGTTGTCTTCCTTAAGGCTGTCAAACATCTCTCAGACAATGATGCCTTCTCATGGCTCACACATATCACCAAGGGCTAAACTTAACCTACACTGTGAATATAACTCCATTACTTCTCTGTGAGTTTAACAAGAGCCTGTGGCCTTCAACAATGGTCACTTTCTTTACTCATCCATGCTCCAATATCAAAAATCCAGAATCCTTCCTTTTGTATTCCCAAATTCATCCTGGGGTAATCATACTCAGGTGCCCAATGGAGGCCAAACAGCCCCCATTGAGGCTATTTCTGGTGCAAGTCCCTTTCTAGCTTTAACCAAACTGTCACAACTCAATCTCAATCTCTGTGTCCCAGTATCCTTAGTGCCCAGCCTCACCCTGTATAGCAAGGCTGAACTAGTCGAACTGACACTGCAGAACATCCTGACATAAAAAAGCTGTTTTCCTCCTCTAGTTATTGGAATCAGCTGAAATCCTGGCCTCCCTGCAGCAGAACTACCTCAATAGCCCAGTAGCTGCCCAAAACAGCTAGACTTGCTTACAGCTGAAAAAGGAGGCACTTGTCTCTTCCTTGGAGAAGAGTGCTGCTATTATGTTAGCAAGTCAGGCCTAGTAGACACTAACATTCAAACTTCAATAAAATAAAAACTGAAATACAGAACCTTAATACCCCAACCTTGACCTTCCTTCTGGGTTTTGCCCATATTCCAACAAATGCTTCCATTCTCATTCCTATACTAATACTGTGCCTTATTTTATTTTTCATCCGTCAATGAACCATAGGATACTGATTAACAGCAAAGTAGCAGACAGACCACGGTGCCCCTTATGACTATTATCAATAAAAGGTTGGACTGTTGATAAAAGAGCAGATGGCACACTTGTCCTTCATCACCAACTTTTCACAGTGTGAAAATGCAGCAGCCGCCATCGTATGATACAACAGAATGCACACAGATTTTCATTGAGAAAACATTTAGTTCCTTAAATTTTTCAAGAGGTGACCGAAGTTCCCAATCCAAATAAATGGAAGCTATAGATCTGGTTTACAGCAGTTTTGGCTTCAACTTATTCGCCGACATTTTCATTATAGTGAACTTTTCTGAAGCTTTCCATACCGTTGCTCACATGTTTTCCCTTCGCTTTTGAGTCGACCGCCCTTCTGAATAGCCAAACAGTTGCACGGTGGCCGACTGCAAACAAAAGCCTTTTTGGCCTCATAGAAGAAATGTGTAAAAGGTCGTCAATTCTAACAGGACCACTTCAGCGTGTGAAATAACAACCGGCATGCAATGGGCTACCCGTCCGACTGGCAGAATCTGTAGATAAAACTACCGAGTCCACCGTGGGGTAAGGCTCTTCTAAGAACCGGTAAAGGTTTCACAAAAGATTTCTTTAGCTCAACACTGGAGACGAATACACCGAATCTGTTTCTATTTTATAAGATGCTCACGAGTTGGCCTACTAAGAATCGGTTGCCAGTCAGCCCAAATGACACATATTCTTCTGAAGCTGAGGTCCGACCATGATAAATTTGCAGTTTTGCTCCTACTGAGCCTAGGCTCACAGAACCCTGTCAATTAGCTCACTGGAGGTTCTTTTGTGCTCATCAATGGGTATCCTCGTCCCTTAGAAAACAAATCTGTAAGGAGAGGCTTAACTAAGTGAGAGGAATTAAGATGACACAGAGTAGTTTCACAGAAAGCTTCTTTCCAGTTTTGTCTGAGGATATTTCCTTTTCACCATAGTCCTCAGTATGCTCCCAAAGTCCCTTCATGGATCCGTCCATGACAGTTTTCAAGCTGTGTAATGTAAGGAAACCTTTATCTATGTGAGATGAATAAACATAGAAAAAGCAGATTCACAGAAAGCTTCTTTCCAGTTTTTATCTGAAGATATTTCCTTTTCACCATAGTCCTCAGTATGCTCCCAAAGTCCCTTCATGGATCCGTCCATGACAGTTTTCAAGCTGTGTAATGTAAGGAAACCTTTATCTATGTGAGATGATTACACATATCAGAGTAGTTTCCTAGAAAGCTTCTTTCCAGTTTTGTCTGAGGCTATTTCCTTTTCATCATCATCAACATGCTCCGAATATCACTTGGTACCTGTTTCTCCAAAAGGGTTTCTGCAACGCTGTATGTGAAGAAGAGGATAACACTGAGTGTGAGATGATCACTGAAACAGTCTAGCTCAGTAGCAGTTCTCAGTTCTGAATGCACAGTTCTCAAATTCTCTCAGTTTTTCTGAACATATTTCCTTTTCACCATAAGCCTAAAAGTGCTCCTGAATGTCCCATCACAAGCTAAACATACACAGGGTTATAAAACTACTCAATGTAAGGAGAGGCTTAACTGTGAGAGGAATTAAGATGACACAGAGTAGTTTCACAGAAAGCTTCCTTCTGGATTTTACCTGAGGATATTTCTTTCTCCATGTTCTAAGGATCGTTCCCAAATGTCCTTCCTCAGATTCCACAAAAACAGTGATTTCAATCTGCTCAATCCAAAGAATGGTTTAATCTATGAGATGAATACACATCACAAAGCAGTTGCTCAGAAAGTTTCTCTGCAGGTTTCATCGGAAGATGTTTCCTTGCTCACCACAAGCCTCCGGGCATCACTAAATATCCCTTCACAGATTCTTCAAAGACAGAATTTCGAAACTGGGCAACATAGAGTAAGCATAAATTCTGTGAAGTGAATGCACATATCAGAGAGCAGATTCTTGAAATGCTTCTTCTCGATTTTATTTCAGTATATTTCACTATTTGCCATAGTCCTCAATGTGCTCCGAATATCACTTTTTGGTTCACAGGAACAGTGTTCAAACACTGCCTTGTGAGAGAAAAGAGGTATAACTCCTGAGTGGAATGCACACATCACCAAGCAGTTTCTCAGAAAGCTTCTCTCCAGTTTTTATCTGAAGATATTTCCTTTTCACCATAGTCCTCAGTATGCTCCCAAAAGTCCTTCATGGATCCGTCCATGACAGTTTTCAAGCTGTGTAATGTAAAACCTTTATCTATGTGAGATGATTACACATATCACAGAGTAGTTTCCTAGAAAGCTTCTTTCCAGTTTTGTCTGAGGCTATTTCCTTTTCATCATCATCAACATGCTCCGAATATCACTTGGTACCTGTTTCTCCAAAAGGGTTTCTGCAACGCTGTATGTGAAGAAGAGGTATAACACTGTGAGTGGAATGCACACATCACCAAGCAGTTTCTCAGAAAGCTTCTCTCCAGTTTTTATCTGAAGATATTTCCTTTTCACCATAAGCCTAAAAGTGCTCCTGAATGTCCCATCACAGGCTAAACATACACAGGGTTATAAAACAACTCAATGTAAGGAGAGGCTTAACTAAGTGAGAGGAATTAAGATGACACAGAGTAGTTTCACAGAAAGCTTCCTTCTGGATTTTACCTGAGGATATTTCTTTCTCCATGTTCTAAGGATCGTTCCCAAATGTCCTTCCTCAGATTCCACAAAAACAGTGATTTCAATCTGCTCAATCCAAAGAATGGTTTAAATCTATGAGACAAATACACATCACAAAGCAGTTGCTCAGAAAGTTACTCTGCAGGTTTCATCGGAAGATGTTTCCTTGCTCACCACAAGCCTCTGGGCATCACTAAATATCCCTTCACAGATTCTTCAAAGACAGAATTTTGAAACTGGGCAACATAGAGTAAGCATAAATTCTGTGAAGTGAATGCACATATCAGAGAGCAGATTCTTGAAATGCTTCTTCTCGATTTTATTTCAGTATATTTCACTATTTGCCATAGTCCTCAATGTGCTCCGAATATCACTTTTTGGTTTCACAGGAACAGTGTTCAAACACTGCCTTGTGAGAGAAAAGAGGTATAACTCCCTGAGGGGAATGCACATCACAAGTAGTTTCTCAGAAAGCTTCTATCCAGTTTTTATCTGAAGATATCTCCTCTTTCACCGTAGGCCTGAATGTGCTCCCAAATGTCCCTTCACGGATTCGTGCATGATGGAGTTTCCAAACTGCGTAATATAAAAAAGGTTTGAACTATGCGAGATGAATAGATATATCTAACATGAAGCAGTTTCACAGAAATCTTCTTTCCAGTTTTGTCTGAGGATATTTCCTTTTCACCATACCCCTCCCTATACTCCTGAATGTCTCTTGGTAGCTTTTTCACCAAAAGGGATTCTGGAATCCTCTAGGAGAAGAAAGGTATTTTTCTGTGAGTGGAATGCACAAGTCACAAAGCAGCTCCTCAGAAAGCTTCTCTCCAGTTTCTATCTGAAGACGTTTCCTTTCTCACCATAACCCTCAAATGGTTCCTGAATATCCCTTCGCAGCCTGAACAAAAACAGTATTATGATACTGCTCAATGAAAAGAGAAGCTTAACTGTGTGAGCGAATTCACGTGACACAGAGCAGTTTCACAGAAAGCTTCCTTCTGGTTTCTCTCTGAGGTTATTTCTTTTTCAGGATATTCTAAAGAGTGTCTCCAAATGTCCTTTCTCAGATTCCACAGAAACAGTGATTTCAAACTGCTCAATCCAAAGAATGATTTAACTCTTTGAGATGAATACAAACATCACAAAGAGTTGCACAGAAAGCTTCTCTCCAATTTTCGATGGGAGACATTTCCTTGCTCAACACAGGCCTCCGGTTGCCACTTACTATTCCTTTGAAAGAACCCTCAGAGGCTGACTTTCAAACTGGGAAATGTAGAGTAAGCTTTAACCCTGTGAAAAGAATGGGCATGTCAGAGAATAGTTTCTTTCAGTGCTTCTTTCTGTTTTTTACTGGACGACATTTCACTTTTTGTCATAGTCTTCAATGTGCTCCGAATATCACCGTTTTTGTTTTATTGGAACAATGTTCAAAATGTTCCTCATGAGAAGAATGTTAAAACTCCCTGAGTGGAATGCACACATCACCAAGCAGTTTCTCAGAAAGCCTCTCTCCAGTTGTTATCGGACTATATTTCCTATTTGACAATAGGTCTGAATGTGATCCCAAATATCCCTTTGTGAGTCCATCAACGAGGGAGTTTCAAAGCTGTGTAATGTAAGAAAAGCTTCATCTATGTGAGAAGAATCAACATGGAAAAAAGTAGATTCACAGAGAGCTTCTTTCCAGTTTTTATCTCTAGATATTTCCTTTTTCACCATAGACCTGATTGTGCTCCTGAAAGTCCCTTCGTAGATCCGTCCATGACAGTTTTTAAGCTGTGTAATGCAAGGAAATCTTTATCTATGTGAGATGACTACACATGTCACAGAGTAGTTTCCTAGAAAGCTTCTTTCCAGGTTTTGTCTGAAATTATTTCCCTTTTCATCATCAGCATCAACATGCTCCCGAATATCACTTGGTACCTGCTTCTCCAAAAGGGTTTCCCCGACGCTGTATGAGAAGAGAGGTATAACACTGTGAATGGAATACACACGTCACAAAGCAGTTCCTCGGAAAGCTTCTCTCCAGTTTCGGTCTGAACATATTTCCTTTTTCACCGTAAGCCTCAAAATGCTTCCCAATGTCCCACCACACGCTAAACATACAGAGGGTTATAAAACAACTCAACGTAAGCGAGGCTTAACTAAGCAAGATAAATTAAGATGACATGGAGTAGTTTCACAGAAAGCTTCCTTCTGGATTTTACCTGAGGATATTTCTTTCTCCATGTTCTAAGGATCGTTCCCAAATGTCCTTCCTCAGATTCCACAAAAACAGTGATTTCAATCTGCTCAATACAAAGAACGGTTTAAATCTATGAGACAAATACACACATCGCAAAGCAGTTGCTCAGAAAGTTACTCTGCAAGTTTCATTGGAAGATGTTTCCTTGCTCACCACAAGCCTCAGGGCGTCACTAAATATCCCTTCACAGATTCTTCAAAGACAGAATTTGGAAAATGGGCAACATAGAGTAAGCATAAATTCTGTGAAGTGAATGCACATATCAGAGAGGAGATTGTTGGAACGCTTCTTTCTCGATTTTATTTCAGTATATTTCACTATTTGCCATAGTCCTCAGTGTGCTCAGCGGTATCACCTTTTTGGTTACACAGGAATAGTGTTTAAACACTGCCTTGTGAGAAAAGAAGTATAACTCCCTGAGCAGAATGCATGCATCACAAGTAGTTTCTCATAAAGCTTCTATCTAGTTTTTATCTGAAGATATCTCCTCTTTCACCATAGGCCTGAATGTGGTCCCGAATATCCCTTCATGGATTCGTGCACGACGGAGTTTCCAAACTGTGTAATATAAGAAAGGTTTGAGCTATGTGAGATGAATAGATATATCTAACATGAAGCAGTTTCACAGAAATGTTCTTTCCAGGTTGTTCTGAGGATACTTCCTTTTTCATCATAGCCCTCCCTATACTCCCGAATGTCTCTTGGTAGCTTTTTCTCCAAAAGGGATTCTGAAATCCTCTAGGAGAATAAAGGCATATTTCTGTGAGTTGAATGTACACATCACAAAGCAGCTGCTCAGAAAGCTTATCTCCAGTTTCTATCTGAAGCCGTTTCCTTTCTCACCATAACCCTCAAATCGCTCCTGAATATCTCTTCTCAGTCTGAACAAAAACAGGGTTATAATACGACTCAGTGAAAAGAGAAGCTTAACTGTGTGAGCAGAATTCACGTGACACAGAGTAGTTTCACAGAAAGCTTCCTTCTGGTTTCTTTCTGTGGTTATATCTTTTTCAGGATATTCTAAAGAGAGTCTAAAAATGTCCTTTCTCAGATTCCACAGAAACAGTGATTTCAAACTGCTCAATCCAAAGAATGATTTAACCCTTTCAGATGAACACAAACATCCCAAAAGAGTTGCGCAGAAAGCTTCTCTCCAATTTTTGATGGGAGACATTTCCTTGCTTGACACAGGCCTCCGGTTGCCACATACTACCCCTTTGCAGAAGCCTCAGTGTCCGACTTTCAAACTGAGAAATGTAGAGTACTCTTTAACCCTGTGAAAATATTGGCATGTCAGAGAGCAATTTCTTCGAGTTCTTCTTTCTCTTTTTCATTGGATGACATATCACTTTTTGCCATAGTCTTCAATGTGCTCCAAATATCACTCTTTTGGTTTTACAGGAACAGTGTTCAAACTATGACATATGAGGAGAACATTAAAACCCCCTGAGTGGAATGCACACATCACCAAGCAGTTTCTCAGAAAGCTTCTCTGCAATTTTCGATTGGAGATATTTCCTTGCTCGACACAGGTCTCCGGTTGCCACATACTATCCCTTCGCAGAAGCCTCAGAGCCTGACTTTCAAACTGAGAAACGTAGGGTAAGCTTTAACCCTGTGAAACATATCGGCATGTCAGAGAGCTGTTTCTTCGAGGGCTTCTTTCTGTTTTTTATTGGACGACATTTCACTTTTTGCCATAGTCTTCAATGTGTTCCGAATATCTCTCTTTTGGTTTTACAGGAACAGTGTTCAAACTGTGCCTTTTGAGAAGAACATTAAAACTCCCTGAGTGGAATTCACACATCACCAAGAAGTTTCTCACAAAGCTTCTCTCCAGTTTTTATCTGACTATATTTCGTATTTGATCACAGGCCCGAAAATGATCCAAAATATCCCTTCGTGGATCCATCCACGAGGGAGTTTCCAAGCAGAGTAATGTAAAGAAAGCTTCATTAATGTGAGAAGAATAAACATAGAAAAAGGCAGATTCACAGAAAGCTTCTTTACAGTTTTTATGTAAAGATATTTCCTTTTTCACCATAGTCCTGAGTTTGCTCCTGAAAGCCCCTTCGTGGATCCATCCATGACAGTTTGCAAGCTGTGTAATGTAAGGAAACCTTTATCTCTGTAAGATGATTATACATATCACAGAGTTGTTTCCTAGAAAGCTTCTTTCCAGGTTTTGTCTGAGGCTATTTCCCTTTTCATCATTGGCATGAACATGCTCCTGAATATCACTTGGTACCTGTTTTTCCAAAAGGGTTTCCCTGACGCTGTATGAGAATAGAGGTATAACACTGTGAGAGGAATGCACATGTTACAATGCATTTCCTCGGAAAGCTTCTCTCCAGTTTCAGTCTGAACATATTTCCTTTTTCAACGTAAGCCTCAAAGTCCTCCTGAATGTCCCATCACATGCTAAACATACACAGGGTTATAAAACAACTCAATGTAAGGAGAGGCTTATCTATGCGAGAGTAATTACGATGACACAGTGTTGTTTCACAGAACCTTCCTTCTGGATTATACCTGATGATATATCTTTCTCCATGTTCTAAGTATCATTTCCAAATATCCTTCCTCAGAATCCACAAAAACAATGATTTCAATCTGCTCAATCCAAAGAACGGTTTAAATCTATGAGATGAATACACACATCACAAAGCAGTTGTTCAGAATGTTACACTGCGGGGCTGCGGGAGCAAGATGGCCAAATAGGAACAGCTCCAGTCTCTAGCTCCCAGTGCGAAGGACACAGAAGACCGGTGATTTCTGCAGTTTCAACTGACGTACTGGGGTCATCTCACTAGTGAGTGCCGGACAATCGGTGCTGGTCAGCTGTTGCAGCCCGACCAGCGAGAGCTGAAGCACGGCGAGGCATCGCCTCACCTGGGAAGTGCAAGGGGGAAGGGAATCCCTTTTCATAGCCAGAGGAACTGAGACACACAACACCTGGAAAGTCGGGTAACTCTCACCCCAATACTGCGCTGTAGGCTAACGGGCACACCAGGAGAATATACCCCACGCCTGGCCGGGAGGGTCTCTCGCCCGCAGAGCCTCCCTCCTTGCTAACACAGCAGTCTGCGGTGATCTAACTGCAGGGCAGCAGCGAGGCTGGGGGAGGGGCGCCCGCCATTGCTGAGGCTTAAGTAGGTAAACAAAGCCACGGAGAAGCTCCAACTGGGTGGAGCTCACAGCAGCTCAAGGAAACCTGCCTGTCTCTCTAGACTCCGCCTCTGGGGACAAGGCTCAGCTAAAAAAGTAACAGGGGAAGCAGCGGAGGCCTGTGCACGAACGACTCTGTCTGACAACTTTGAAGAGAGCAGTGGATCTCCCAACACGGAAGTTGAGATCTGAGAAGGGACAGACTGCCTGCTCAAGTGGGTCCCTGACCCCTGAGAAGCCTAACTGGGAGACATCCCCCACTAGGGGCAGTCTGACAACCCACACCTCACAGGGTGGAGTACACCCCTGAAAGGAAGCTTCCAAAGTAAGAATCAGACAGGTACACTCGCTGTTCAGCAATATTCTATCTTCTGCAACCTCTGCTGCTGATACCCAGGCAAACAGGGTCTGGAGTGGACATCAAGCAATCTCCAACAGACCTATAGCTGAGGGTTCTGACTGTCAGAAGGAAAATTGTCAAACAGGAAGGACACCTATACCAAAACCCCTTCAGTGCGTCACCATCACCAAAGACCAGAGACAGATAAAACCACAATGATGGGGAAAAAGCAGGGCAGAAAAGCTGGGAATTCAAAAAATAAGAGCACATCTCCCCCTGCAAAGGAGCACAGCCATCGCCAGCAACGGATCAAAGCTGGTCAGAGAATGACTTTGATGAAGAGAAGAAGAAGGCTTCAGTCCATCAAACTTCTCAGAGCTAAAGGAGGAATTATATACCCAGTGCAAAGAAACTAAAAATCTTGAAAAAAGAGTGGAAGAATTGACAGCTAGACTAATTAATGCAGAGAACGTCATAAACAACATGACAGAGATGAAAACCATGACACGAGAAATACGTGACAAATGCACAAGCTTCAGTAACCAACTCGATCAACTGGAAGAAAGAGTATCAGCGATTGAGGATCAAATGAATGAAATGAAGGGAGAAGAGAAACCAAAAGAAAAAAGAAGAAAAAGAAATGAACAAAGCCTGCAAGAAGTATGGGATTATGTAAAAAGACCAAATCTACGTCTGATTGGGGTGCCTGAAAGTGAGGGGGAGAATGGAAACAAGTTGGAAAACACTCTTAAGGATATCATCCAGGAGAACTTCCCCAACCTAGTAGGGCAGGCCAACATTCAAATTCAGGAAATTCAGAGAACGACACAAAGATACTCCTCCAGAAGGGCAACTCCAAGACACATAATTGCCAGATTCACCAAAGTTGAAATGAAGGAAAAAATCTTAAGGGCAGCCAGAGAGAAAGGTTGCGTTACCCACAAAGGGAAGCCCATCAGACTAACAGCAGATCTCTCGGCAGAAACTCTACAAGCCAGAAGAGAGTGGGGGCCAATATTCAACGTTCTTAAAGAAAAGAATTTTCAACCCAGAATTTCATATCCAGCCAAACTAAGTTTCATCAGTGAAGGAGAAATAAAATCCTTCACAGATAAGCAAATGCTTAGAGATGTTGTCACCACCAGGCCTGCCTTACAAGAGACCCTGAAGGAAGCCCTAAACATGGAAAGGACCAACCAGTACCAGCCATTGCAAAAACAGGCCAAAATATAAATCAACTAATGAGCAAAATAACCAGTTAATAT
>CM058079.1:2719569-2747997 GCA_030247045.1 Colobus guereza | reverse complement strand
CACAAATAACCTCAGCTCAAACAAGAAAGAAGCTTTCTGAGAAACTTTCTGTGATGTGTGAATTCAACTCACTGAGTTACTGTGTTTCATGGAGCGTTGGCTAGCCCTGTTTTGTGGAATCTGAGAACTGATATTTCGATCCCTTTGAAGACTATGGGGCCAAAGGAAATATCCTCCATTAAAAATGAGAAAGAACCTTTCTGAGAAACTTCAATGTTATCTGTGAACCAAATGTCCTTCCTCAGATTCCACAAAACAGTGATTTCAATCTGCTCAATCCAAAGAATGGTTTAAATCTATGAGAATACACATCACAAAGCAGTTGCTCAGTTCTCTGCAGGTTTCATCGAAGATGTTTCCTTGCTCACCACAAGCCTCCGGCATCACTAAATATCCTTCACAGATTCTTCAAAGACAGAATTTCAAACTGGGCAACATAGAAGCATAAATTCTGTGAAGTGAATGCACATATCAGAGAGCAGATTCTTGAATGCTTTTTTCGATTTTATTTCAGTATATTTCACTTTGCCATAGTCCTCAATGCTGAAATATCACTTTTGGTTACACAGGAACAGTGTAAACACTGCCTTGTGAGAAAAGAGGTATAACTCCTGAGGAATGCATATCACAAAAGTTGAAAGCTTCTATCCAGTTTTTATCTGAAGATATCTCCTCTTTCACTGTAGCCTGAATGTGCCCCAATGTCCTTCATGGATCTGCATGACGAGTTTCCAAACTATAATAAAAGTTTTGAACTATGTGAGATGAATAGATATATCTAACAAGCAGTTTCACAGAAATCTTCTTTCCAGTTTTGTCTGAGGATATTTCCTTTTTCACCATAGCCTATTTCCCGAATGTCTCTTGGTAGCTTTTTCTCCAAAAGGTTCCAGGATCCTAGGAGAAGAAAGGCATATTTCTGGTGGAATGCATATGCAAAGCAGTCTCAGAGAGCTTTCTCCAGTTTCAGTCTGAACATATTTGTTGTTTGGAAATAGGATGCACTTCGGGTTCTTCATCACTTTTCCCACATGAAATTGCAACCAGCCTGAAGGCAGACCAACAGGGCATGCGCCAGGTGAGGTCAACCAAGAGACCAAGACCTGGTCGCACCTGCGAACACCGACACGCCGTGCCTGCCTATTGCCCTCCCACTCCAGAGAAGCCCAGCAGCATGGCACGGACTTCCCAGCCTCCACTCCTGTTGGGACTGCAGGAACTCCGTCCAGAGCTCCACAGGCGACTCTTTCCTTGTTTGCTGAGGCTGACAGACCTCCCCCACCTGTTTCCCTGAAGATAGGTGACCAAAATAAATTTGCAGTTTTGCTCCTACCCTTGCCTGCTCACTGCTCTTTGTGCCCTTTCTGGTGGTCTTAGAAAAACAAATCAGTTGGTGCTGAAGACCCGTGGAGACCTCCTCAGGCCTCTAAGGTTGAGGAACCTCCTCCTGCTGCCACGCCACAGGACCAGGACCTGAGACCTGCTTCTCACTCTCATGGCCTCTCTGGGTAAGTGCCTTGTCTCCTCTTTACCTCCTGGCCAAAATCCTGCTGCAGGTCCGAGGTCCACTTTTGAGCCACCAACTGGCTCTGGAGACCTGTTCAGGACAGACGTCACAAAGGTAATCTCCATGGCTCCAAGAGCTTCCAGTCTGTCTCTGCTGGTTCCAAAGGACGCTTTGAAGCCAGGCAGAGATCCACTTCCATTCCATTGTGTCCATTGTAAGTAAAGAGAAACAAATGGAAACCTCAGTCCAAATTTCAAACAGCACTTTTAGGGTGCCTCATACAATTTAAAACCTTACACTCGAACAAGACATTAGGAGGAAGTTAATTTTCCTTTCCACTGTGTGATCGACCTCAGCAATTTCTGCCAGCTGCTAAGCAAGTGGTCTGAAATTAATTACATAAAAGGCTTTTACATTCTCACGAACCTGCCCTACTCCTCCTTCTCTCCCTCTCTCCTCCTTCCTGCCCAGACTCCTCCTTGCTCCTCATTGACTGCAGCCCACTCGCACTGTGCACCTTCCACGTCCTTACCAGCCACCTAGGGTCCTCTATCTCTGCCCACACCTGCTCTAAGTGCCTCACACTACTCCTGCCCCACACCTCCTACAGAGTTAGCAACGCAGAGAGGTAGCTGGGGGAGGTAATCAGAGTACATGTCCCTTTTTCACTGGAGATCTTTCCAAATTGAGAAGCCAGGTGATTTCTCAGCTAATCTACCATATACATAAAAGTATTTAGTTCAAATTCCAGAAGAAAATCCAGCATTCTTAAATAGGCTGACTGAGGTTCTAACCCAATATACCCGTTAGATCCGGCCTCCCCACAGGGGCCACCATTTTGGCATCTTATTTCATTTCTCAATCAGCTCCTGACATTCATAAAAAACTTCAAAAGCTAGAGGATGGTCCTCAGACACAAATACAAGACCTAGTTAAATTAGCCTTTAAGGTCTATAAGTCCAGAGAGGAGATGGCCAGCACAGCGACACCTTGAACAGAAGGTTCAGCTCTAGTGGCTTTACAGCCCAGTCGTAACCCCAGGCCAGAGAGCACACACCACAGACTACAAAAAGGAGCCTGCTATGTGCGCAGGCAGGACACTATGCCAACAGGTGTCCAGGGTCCCTGAGCTCAACGCAGCCTTGCTATAAGTGCAAGGCATCAGGACATTGGGCCAGTGAATGTCCTAACCTAGTCCAGCAACCCCTGCCCTGCTTGCCAGCAGCAGGAGGACACTGAAGTCTGATTGCTCCACCCTGAGAACAGGTGCCAGTCTCCACGTGACCCCTTTCCCAGGATCCTGGGAGCTCCAGCTCCGACATCTGGACGACAAACTGAAGGTGCGAGACTGGGACCCCATCACCAGCTAGCCATGGGTAACTCTCCTGGTAGCAGACAATTAATTTTTAATAGATAGAGGGCTACCTATTCTGTTTTGCCATCCTTCTCTGGACCTAGCCTTCCATCCAATATCTCTGTAGTAGGAGGCGGAAAGCCATCCACTCCACGAAAAACTCCTCCTTAATTGCTGCCTGGCCAACAACTACTTTGCACTCGTTCCTCATTATACCCCATGCCCTACCCCTTACTAGGCCGAGACATCCTGAGCACCTTAAAGGCCTCCATATACATTCCCACCATCCACTCCCCTTCAACCCCTCACGACCTGTTGCTCATGCTTTGTGCAGGCGCACATGCTCCTCTATGTCGCCCCACACCCATCTTCCCTATTTCTGTACACCCTCAAGTGTGGGACACTTCCACCCAGTCATAGCTGCCCACCACCCACCAGTTCTTGTCAAGCTCAAAGATCCACTCGTTTCCCAAACGCCCCAGTTCTCTCTCTCTCAGACACATCTACAAGGTTTAAAGCCAATTATCACGACTACTTAGCCAACATATTCTTGTCACATTCCCCTGTAACACTCCAATACTTCCAGTTAAGAAGGCAGAACGTATAGGTTAGTACAGGATCTTTGGCTAGTCAATGAGGCTATCCGTCCAATGCACCCTGTAGTTCCCAACCCTTACTGTCCCATATCCCACCAATTCTACTTATTTTACTGTGCTAGACCTTAAGGATGCTTTCTTTACCATACCCCTACACACAGACTGCCAGTTCCTTTTGCTTTCACATGGGAGGACCCAGACACATATCTCCACTCAACTGACGTGGACAGTCCTCCCACAAGGGTTCTGGGACAGCCCCATTTCTTTGGTCAGGCCTTAGCAAAGACCTTGCCTCCTGCCCTCTCACTAATAGCAAAGTTCTGCAGTGTAGATGATCTCCTCATCTGTAGCCCTACCAAACAAGACTCTCTTCTAGACACTGCAACTCTCCTCAACCATTTAGGCTCATTAGGTTATAGAGTATCTAAACACAAGGCCCAAATTTCTTGCCAAACCGTCATATACTGAGGAATTGAAATCACCCCAACAACCCGGTCACTAACTACCGACCGCATGGCCCTAATATAACCTTCTTCCCCTCAAAATGCAAAAGAAATTCAATCCTTCCTAGGTCTAATAGGCTTCTTCAGACATTGGATCCCCAATTTTGGAATCTTAGCCAAACCTTTATGCCATAGTTAAAGAAACCCCACATGGGCCTTTGTCCAGTTAATCTCGACTCATTTCACCCTTAAAAGCTTGCCTTCTCTCACAACCCACTCTCTCACTGCCTGATTTCCAGCGTCCCCAACTCTTTACAGATGAAAGGCAGAAAGTGGCAGTTGGTCTTTAGCCCAGCCTGTCGGCAGCACCCATCTATCCAAACAACTAGACCCAACTGTACAAGGCTGGCAACCCTGTCTGTGCGCAGCAATGGCAGCCTGCCTGACCCAGGAAGCAAAAAGCTCATTAGAGGCAGTAACAGTCCTCTCCACACACCGTCTTCAGGATCTCATCTCTCATAAAAGTATTAGCCACTTCCATCCTCCAACTTTTCCATCTCTTATTCATAGAAGACCCCACTGTTACTTTAGAAGTCTGCTCCTCTCTAAATCCAGCCACTTTACTGCCAGACCCTCTTAAACCACCCCATACTAAACATTCTTGTCCTGAGGTCCTGGGCTCAACCCCCAGCCACCTACACTTGCATGACCCCTTCAGAATGCACAACTAACCCTATTTGTGGATGGCAGCTCCTTTATCAACCCTCAAGGAAACAGACAGGCAGGATATGCAGTAGTTACCTCCTCCACAGTTTTAGCAAAACCCCCCACAAGGGACCACATCACAGCAGGCAGAACTCACTGCACAAGGCACTCCTACTATCAAAAGGAAAACAGTAAACATATACACAGATTCTAAATATGCTTTTCTAATCGCATTCAGTCATCTGGAAAGAGAGGGTTTTAACCACAGCGGTACTATTATTAACAAAACCAAATACTCAAACTACTAGATGCACTGTCCCACCTTCCGGTAGCCATTATACATTGTCAACCCCAAATTCATCCTAACCCGGTGCCCAGCTGGCAACAATTTTCGCTATTTCTGGTGCAAGTCCCTTTCTAATTTTCAAACTGTCTCTCAATCCAATCTCTCTGTGTCCCAGTATCCTTTGCCCAGCCTCACTATATTACTCTAGTCAACTCACTGCACACTCAGCCACAAAAACTCTGTATATCTATATTGGAATCAGCTGAAACACCTCCTGCATTCTAACTACCTCAATAGCAAAGCTGCCCAAACAGGCGAGCCCTACTTGCTTACAGCTGAAAACACTTGTCTCTTCAAAGAGTGCTATTATGTGTAACCAGTAGACACTAACATTCAAACGTCAATAAAATAAAAATACCAAACCAATACCCCAAACTTGTGGACCTTTCAGGGTTTGATATTCCAACAAATGCCCATTGTTCCTATATACTACTGAACTTATTTTATTCTTCATCCTCTCAAATACCAACCATAGGCCCATTAAGGTAGTAACAGGGTAGCCAGACAGACCAGGGCAACCCTTATCCTTATCAATCAGTTGGTTGGAGGCAAAATCCCAGTTCTTCAAAACTTTCAATCGAAATGCACCCAGGAATGTGCAGCCAGCGGGCATGCAGGTGACTCAATCGAAGACCAGATTTCCTGGTAACCTACAGAATGCCCTCACATCCCTGCCCCCCTTGCCCTCACACTCCTGAGCTCTCTGGTGCTAATACCCCACTCCTGTTCTGACTCATTAGAACTCCCAGAAACCACGGGCACTCTCTTGGCCTCCTTTGAGAGACAGACCTCTACCCACCTTCTTCCCTGAAGCTTGGTGACCAAAAATAAATTTGCAGTTTGCCCACCCTCCTGCTCACTGGTTCTTTTGTGCTCGCTCTGGTGGTCTTAGAAAAAAATCAGTATGGGGAAGCAAAGAAATAAAGCCACACAGGTAGATTCACAGAAGCTTCCTTGGATTTCACCTGAGGATATTTCTTTTTCCACAAAATCGTTCCCAAATGTTCTTCCTCAGATTCCACAAAACAGTGGTTCAATCTGCTCAATCAGAACTTAAATGTAGAGATACACATCACAAAGCAGTTGCTCAGAATGTTACTCTGCAGGTTTATCAGAAGATGTTCCTTCTCACCACAAGTCTCTACGTCACTAAATATCCTTCAAATTCCTCAAAGACGAATTTCACTGGGCAACATAGAGTAAGCATAAATTCTGTGAAGTGAATGCACATATCAGAGAACAGATTCTTGGGCCTTCTTCTCGATTTTATTTCAGTATGTTCACTATCCCATAGTCCTCAGTATCCTGTTACACAGGAACTGTGTTTAAACACTGCTTAGAAAGAGGTATAACTCTCTGAGCAGAATGCATACATCACAGTAGTTTCTCAACTTCTATCCAGTTTTCTGATATCTCACCTCACTGTGCAAATCCTTTGATTCATGCATGACAGGTTTCAAACTGCATAATATAAGAAAAGTTTTAAACTATGGAATAGAATATCTAACAAAGCAGTTTCACAATCTTCCAGTTTTGTCTGAGGATATTTCCTTTTCACCATAGCATCCCTGTCCCAAATGTCTCTTGGTAGCTTTTTCTCCAAGTTCTGAATCCTCTCAGAAGAAAGGTATATTCTGTGAGTGGAATGCACACATCACAAAGCAGTTCCTCAGCTTCTCTCCAGTTTGGTCTGAACATATTTCCTTTTCCTAGCCTCAAAGTGCTCCGAATGTCCCATCACTAAAGCACAGGGTTGAACTACTCAAAATGAGGAGAGCAACTAAGCAGGAATTAAGGTGACACGTAGTTTCACAGAAAGCTTCCTTCTGGATTTTATGAGGATATTTCTTTCTCCATGTTCTAGATCGTTCCCAAATGTCCTTCCTCAGATTCCACAAAAACAGTGATTTCAATCTGCTCAATCCAAACATGGTTTAAATCTATGAATACACATGTGTTCCAGAATTTACTGCAGGTTTCATAAGATGTTTCCTTGCTCACCACAAGCCTCCAAATCACTAATATCCCTTCACAGATTCTTCAAAGACAGAATTTCACTGGGCAACATAGTAAGCATAAATTCTGTGAATGCATATCAGAGAGCAGATTCTTGGAACTTCTTTCTTTATTTCAGTATATTTCACTATTTGCCATAGTCCTCAGTGCGCTGAAATATCAGTTCACAGGAACAGTGTTTCTGCTTGTGAGAAAACTCCAACTGGAATGCACATCACAAGTAGTTTCTCAAGCTTCTATCCAGTTTTATCTGATATCTCCTCTTCACCTGAATGTGCTCCCAATGTCCTTCATCGTATGATGGTTTCAAACTCAAATATAAGAAAGGTTTGAACTATGAGATGAATATTATGAAGCAGTTTCACAGAAATCTTCAGTTTTTGAGGATATTTCCTTTTCACCATAGCCATCCTATACTCCCGAATGTCTCTTGGTAGCTTTTTCTCCAAAGGTTCGGAATCCTCTAGGAAAAGGTATATTTCTGTGAGTGGAATGCACATGTCAAAGCAGCTCCTCAGAAAGCTTCTCCAGTTTCTATCTGAAGTCGTTTCCTTTCTCACATCTCAATATCCTTGAATGTCCTGATACTGCTCAATGAAAGGCTTAACTGTGTGAGTGAATTCACGTGACACAGAGTTCGAAAGCTTCCTTCTGGTTTCTCTCTGAGGTTATTCTTTTTCAGGATATTCTAAAGAGCATCTCCAAATGTCCTTTCTCAGATTCCACAGAAACAGTGATTTCAAACTGCTCAATCCAAAGAATGATTTAACTCTTTGAGATGAACACAAACATCACAAAGAGTTGTGCAGAAAGCTTCTCTCCAATTTTCGATGGAGACATTTCCTTGACACAGGCCTCTGGTTGCCACTACTATCCCTTCAGAACCCTCAGAACTGGGAAAGAGTAAGCTTTAACCCTGTGAAAAGAATGGCATGTCAGAGAGCAGTTTCTTTGAGTGCTTCTTTCTGTTTATTGGATATTTCACTTTTGCCATAGTCTTCAATGTTCGAATATCACTCTTTTGGTTTTACAGGAACAGTGTTCAAACTGTGCCTTATGAGAGAACATTAACTCCCTGAGTGGAATTCATCAAAGTTTCTCAAGCTTCTCTCCAGTTTTATCTGACTCTATTTCCTATTTGACCATAGGCCAAATGTGATCCCAAATATCCTTGTGGATCCATCCACGAGGTTTCAAGCTGTAATGTAAAAGCTTCATCTATGAGAAGAATAAACATGCAGATTCACAGAAAGCTTCTTTCCAGTTTTATCTGAAGATATTTCCTTTTCACCATAGTCCTGAGTGTGCTCCAGTCCCTTCGTGGATCGTCCATGACAGTTTTCAAGATGTAATGTAAAGCTTTATCTATGTGAGATGATTACACATATCACAGAGTAGTTTCCTAAAGCTTCTTTCCAGGTTTTGTCTGAGGCTATTTCCTTTTCATCACAGCATCAACATGCTCCCGAATATCACTTGGTACCTGTTTCTCCAAAAGGGTTTCCCGACGCTGTATGAGAAGAGAGGTATAACACTGTGAGTGGAATGCACATCACCAAGCAGTTTCTCAGAAAGCTTCTCTCAGTTTCGGTCTGAACATATTTCCTTTTTCACGTAAGCCTCAAAGTGCTCCCGAATGTCCCATCACATGCTAAACATACACAGGGTTATAAAACTACTCAATGAAGGAGGCTTAACTAAGCGAGGAATTAAGGTGACACAGAGTAGTTTCACAGAAAGCTTCCTTCTGGATTTTACCTGAGAATATTTCTTTCTCCATGTTCTAAGGATCGTTCCCAAATGTCCTTCCTCAGATTCTACAAAAACAGTGATTTCAATCTGCCCAATCCAAGAATGGTTTAAATCTATGAGATGAATACACATCACAAAGCAGTTGCTCAGAAAGTTACTCTGCAGGTTTCATTGGAAGATGTTTCCTTGCTCACAAGCCTCTGGTCACTAAATATCCTTCACAGATTCTTCAAAGACAGAATTTCAAAACTGGGCAACATAGAGTAAGAATAAATTCTGTGAAGTGAATGCACATATCAGAGAGCAGATTCTTGGAACGCTTCTTTCTCGATTTTATTTCAGTATATTTCACTATTTGCCATAGTCCTCAATGCTCCGAATATCACTCTTTTGGTTTTACAGGAACAGTGTTCAAACACTGCCTTGTGAGAAAAGAGGTATAACTCCTGAGTGGAATGCACATCACAAGTAGTTTCTCAGAAAGCTTCTATCCAGTTTTATCTGAAGATATCTCCTCT
Source organism: Colobus guereza (assembly GCA_030247045.1). Classification (NCBI taxonomy): domain Eukaryota; kingdom Metazoa; phylum Chordata; class Mammalia; order Primates; family Cercopithecidae; genus Colobus; species Colobus guereza. The sequence goes on along the minus strand of CM058079.1, from coordinate 2,738,760 downwards.
TTCACCATAGGCCTGAATGTGCTCCCAAATGTCCTTTGGATTCTGCATGACAGAGTTTCAAACTGTAATATAAGAAAGGTTTGAACTATGCGAGATGAATAGATATATCTAACATGAAGCAGTTTCACAGAAATCTTCTTTCCAGTTTTGTCTGAGGATATTTCCTTTTCACCATAGCCATCCTATACTCCCAATGTCTCTTGGTAGCTTTTTCTCCAAAAGGGATTCTGGAATCCTCTAGGAGAAGAAAGGTATATTTCTGTGAGTGGAATGCACGTCACAAAGCAGTTCCTCAGAAAGCTTCTCTCCAGTTTCGGTCTGAACATATTTCCTTTTTCACGTAAGCCTCAAAGTGCTCCCGAATGTCCCATCACACGCTAAACATACACAGGGTTATAAAACTACTCAATGAAAGGAGCTTAACTGAGGAATTAAGATGACACAGAGTAGTTTCACAGAAAGCTTCCTTCTGGATTTTACCTGAGGATATTTCTTTCTCCATGTTCTAAGGATCGTTCCCAAATGTCCTTCCTCAGATTCCACAAAAACAGTGATTTCAATCTGCTCAATCCAAAGAATGGTTTAAATCTATGAGATGAATACACACATCACAAAGCAGTTGCTCAGAAAGTTACTCTGCAGGTTTCATCGGAAGATGTTTCCTTGCTCACCACAAGCCTCAGGCGTCACTAAATATCCCTTCACAGATTCTTCAAAGACAGAATTTCAAAACTGGGCAACATAGAGTAAGCATAAATTCTGTGAAGTGAATGCACATATCAGAGAGCAGATTCTTGGAACGCTTCTTTCTCGATTTTATTTCAGTATATTTCACTATTTGCCATAGTCCTCAATGCTCTGAAATATCACTTTTGGTTTTACAGGAACAGTGTTTAAACACTGCCTTGTGAGAAAAGAGGTATAACTCCTGAGTGGAATGCATACATCACAAGTAGTTTCTCAGAAAGCTTCTATCCAGTTTTTATCTGAAGATATCTCCTCTTTCACCATAGGCCTGAATGTGCTCCCAAATGTCCCTTCGTGGATCCATGCACGAGGAGTTTACAAACTGCATAATATAAGAAAGGTTTGAACTATGCGAGATGAATAGATATATCTAACATGAAGCAGTTTCACAGAAATCTTCTCCAGTTTTGTCTGAGGATATTTCCTTTTCACCATAGCCATCCCTATACTCCCGAATGTCTCTTGGTAGCTTTTTCTCCAAAAGGGATTCCGGAATCCTCTAGGAGAAGAAAGGTATATTTCTGTGAGTGGAATGCACACGTCACAAAGCAGCTCCTCAGAAAGCTTCTCTCCAGTTTCTATCTGAAGACGTTTCCTTTCTCACCGTAACCCTCAAATCTCCTGAATATCCCTTGTAGTCTAAAAAACAGTGTTATGATACTGCTCAATGAAAGAGAAGCTTAACTGTGTGAGCGGAATTCACGTGACACAGAGCAGTTTCACAGAAAGCTTCCTTCTGGTTTCTCTGAGGTTATTTCTTTTCAGGATGTTCTAAGGATCGTTCCCAAATGTCCTTTCTCAGATTCCACAAAACAGTGATTTCAAACTGCTCAATCCAAGAATGATTTAACTCTTTGAGATGAATACACATCACAAAGCAGTTTCTCAGAAAGCTTCTCTCCAATTTTCGATGGGAGACATTTCCTTGCTCACCACAAGCCTCAGGCGTCACTAAATATCCTTCACAGATTCTTCAAAGACAGAATTTCAAACTGGGAAATGTAGAGTAAGCTTTAACCCTGTGAAAAGAATGGGCATGTCAGAGCAGTTTCTTCAGTGCTTCTTTCTGTTTTTTATTGGATGACATTTCACTTTTGCCATAGTCTTCAATGTGCTCCGAATATCACTCTTTTGGTTTTACAGGAACAGTGTTCAAACTGTGCCTTATGAGAACATTAAAACTCCCTGAGTGGAATGCACATCACAAAGCAGTTTCTCAGAAAGCTTCTCTCCAGTTTTTATCTGACTATATTTCCTATTTGACCATAGGCCCAAATGTGATCCCAAATATCCTTTTGTGGATCCATCCACGAGGAGTTTCAAGCTGCATAATGTAAAAGCTTCATCTATGTGAGAAGAATAAACATAGAAAAAGCAGATTCACAGAAAGCTTCTTTCCAGTTTTTATCTGAAGATATTTCCTTTTCACCATAGGCCTGAATGTGCTCCCAAATGTCCCTTCGTGGATCCATCCACGAGGAGTTTCAAACTGTAATATAAGAAAGGTTTGAACTATGAGATGAATACACACATCACAAAGCAGTTTCTCAGAAAGCTTCTTTCCAGTTTTGTCTGAGGCTATTTCCTTTTCATCATTGGCATCAACATGCTCCGAATATCACTTGGTACCTGTTTCTCCAAAAGGGTTTCCCCTATGAGAAGAGGTATAACACTGTGAGTGGAATGCACACGTCACAAAGTAGTTTCTCAGAAAGCTTCTCCAGTTTCGGTCTGAACATATTTCCTTTTTCACGTAAGCCTCAAAGTGCTCCGAATGTCCCATCACACGCTAAACATACACAGGGTTATAAAACTACTCAATGAAGAGGCTTTCTGAGAGGAATTAAGACGACACAGAGTAGTTTCACAGAAAGCTTCCTTCTGGATTTTACCTGAGGATATTTCTTTCTCCATGTTCTAAGGATCTTCCCAAATGTCCTTCCTCAGATTCCACAAAACAGTGATTTCAATCTGCTCAATCCAAAGAATGGTTTAAATCTATGAGATGAATACACACATCACAAAGCAGTTGCTCAGAAAGTTCTCTGCAGGTTTCATCGAAGATGTTTCCTTGCTCACCACAAGCCTCTGGGCATCACTAAATATCCTTCACAGATTCTTCAAAGACAGAATTTCAAACTGGGCAACATAGAGTAAGCATAAATTCTGTGAAGTGAATGCACATATCAGAGAGCAGATTCTTGGAACGCTTCTTTCTCGATTTTATTTCAGTATATTTCACTTTTGCCATAGTCCTCTCTCTCCAAAATATCACTTTTGGTTCACAGGAACAGTGTTTAAACACTGCCTTGTGAGAAAAGAGGTATAACTCCTGAGTGGAATGCATACATCACAAGTAGTTTCTCAGAAAGCTTCTATCCAGTTTTTATCTGAAGATATCTCCTCTTTCACCATAGGCCTGAATGTGATCCCAAATATCCTTTGGATCCATCCACGAGGAGTTTCAAACTGCATAATATAAGAAAGGTTTGAACTATGAGATGAATAGATATATCTAACATGAAGCAGTTTCACAGAAATCTTCTTTCCAGTTTTGTCTGAGGATATTTCCTTTTCACCATAGCCATCCCTATACTCCCGAATGTCTCTTGGTAGCTTTTTCTCCAAAAGGATTCGGAATCCTCTAGGAGAAGAAGGTATATTTCTGTGAGTGGAATGCACATCACAAAGCAGTTTCTCAGAAAGCTTCTCTCCAGTTTCTATCTGAACATATTTCCTTTTCACCGTAAGCCTCAAAGTGCTCCCAAATGTCCTTCCTCAGATTCCACAAAACAGTGATTTCAAACTGCTCAATGAAAGAGAAGTTCTGGAATTCAACAGTTTTCTGAATTTCTTGTCCTGATTTCTATCTTCAAAAGTGATTCCTCAGACAGCAAATCTGATATTTTTCATTTTCAAAACTAACACAGTTCTCATGAAAGATTCCTTCTCTTTCAGATTCCTTGACAGAAAAACAGCTCAAAAAAAATTAATCCACAAACATGTCATGAAAGCAGTTCTCAAATTTTCAACATTCAGTTTTTCTACAGTTTTCTTTCACAAATTAGTCATTAACAGAACATATCTAGTGTTTCAAATGAAAAGTTCACTAGTGAAACTGAGTCAGCAGTTTTCAGTGAGTTCTCTCCTGATTGAAACTATTTTTTTTAGATATTCTGTTTTTATCTCTAAATTCATCAATATTCTGTGAAGATATTTCTCATAAAATATCTTTTCTGAGTTTTTCTGTTCCTCATAGAAAACTCAAACTATCTGGTTTGATTCAAATCAAACATAAATTTCCAACTTCTCATTCTGTGAGATTTCTTTTCATATTCAGAAAGCTTCCTCTTTCAATCATTTTCTGATAATCTTCATCCACAAAGGTTTTTTAACATTTTAAATATTCAGAAAGTTTCTGTTTATATGTAAGATTCATATTTCTTCATCACCAATTTTTTCTGAGAAAATTCACATCCTTCTCTGAGAAGTCTCAAATGTCTGAGAAAGATTAGTTTTCTGAATGCATTGTGTCTTTTGTAAGATCAAATATTATATTATAGAATATGACTGTCTCTGTTTCTTTCTAGTATCACTGCCTCTCAAAATAAACAGTTTTGCTCCTTTTTGCTTGGTTCTTTTCAGCATCATGAACATATTTCCTTTTCACCGTAAGCCTCAAATGCTCCTGAATATCCCATCACATGCTAAACATACACAGGGTTATAAAACTACTCAACAAGGCAAATCAGAGGAATTAAGATGACACAGAGTAGTTTCACAGAAAGCTTCCTTCTGGATTTTACCTGAGGATATTTCTTTTCCATGTTCTAAGGATCGTTCCCAAATGTCCTTCCTCAGATTCCAAACAGTGATTTCAATCTGCTCAATCCAAAGAATTTTAAATCTATGAGACGAATACACACATCACAAAGCAGTTGCTCAGAAAGTTCTCTGCAGGTTTCATCGGAAGATGTTTCCTTGCTCACCACTCAGGCGTCACTAAATATCCTTCACAGATTCTTCAAAGACAGAATTTCAAAACTGGGCAACATAGAGTAAGCATAAATTCTGTGAAGTGAATGCACATATCAGAGCAGATTCTTGGAACGCTTCTTTCTCGATTTTATTTCAGTATATTTCACTATTTGCCATAGTCCTCAGTGCTCAAATATCACTTTTGGTTACACAGGAACAGTGTTTAAACACTGCCTTGTGAGAAAAGAGGTATAACTCCTGAGTGGAATGCATACATCACAAGTAGTTTCTCAGAAAGCTTCTATCCAGTTTTATCTGAAGATATCTCCTCTTTCACCATAGGCCTGAATGTGCTCCCAAATGTCCTTGTGGATTCGTGCATGACAGTTTCCAAACTGCGTAATATAAGAAAGGTTTGAACTATGAGATGAATAGATATATCTAACAGAAGCAGTTTCACAGAAATCTTCTTTCCAGTTTTGTCTGAGGATATTTCCTTTTTCACCATAGCCATCCCTATACTCCCGAATGTCTCTTGGTAGCTTTTTCTCCAAAAGGATTCCCGAATCCTCTAGGAAAAGAAAGGTATATTTCTGTGAGTGGAATGCACACGTCACAAAGCAGTTCAAGCTTCTCTCCAGTTTCTATCTGAACATATTTCCTTTTCACCATAAGCCTCAAAGTGCTCCTGAATATCCCATCACATGCTAAACATACACAGGGTTATAAAACTGCTCAATGAAGGAGAGGCTTAACTGTGAGAGGAATTCACGTGACACAGAGCAGTTTCACAGAAAGCTTCCTTCTGGTTTTACCTGAGGATATTTCTTTCTCCATGTTCTAAGGATCGTTCCCAAATGTCCTTCCTCAGATTCCACAAAACAGTGATTTCAATCTGCTCAATCCAAAGAATGGTTTAAATCTATGAGATGAATACACATCACAAAGCAGTTCCTCAAGCTTCTCTCCAGTTTTTATCTGAAGATATTTCCTTTTCACCATAAGCCTCAAAGTGCTCCTGAATATCCCTTCACAGATTCTTCAAAGACAGAATTTCAAACTGGGCAACATAGAGTAGCATAAATTCTGTGAAGTGAATGCACATATCAGAGAGCAGTTTCTGAAAGCTTCCTTCTGGTTTCTCTGAGGTTATTTCTTTTCAGGATATTTCACTTTTGCCATAGTCTTCAATGTGCTCGAAATATCACTTTTGGTTTTACAGGAACAGTGTTCAAACACTGCCTTGTGAGAAAAGAGGTATAACTCCTGAGTGGAATGCATACATCAAAGTAGTTTCTCAGAAAGCTTCTATCCAGTTTTTATCTGAAGATATCTCCTCTTTCACCATAGGCCTGAATGTGCTCCCAAATGTCCTTCAGGATTCCATGACGGAGTTTCAAACTGTGTAATATAAGAAAGGTTTAACTATGTGAGATGAATAATATAAAGCAGTTTCACAGAAATCTTCTTTCAGTTTTGTCTGAGGATATTTCCTTTTCACCATAGCCATCCCTATACTCCCGAATGTCTCTTGGTAGCTTTTTCTCCAAAGGGATTCCGGAATCCTCTAGGAGAAGAAAGGTATATTTCTGTGAGTGGAATGCACATCACAAAGCAGCTCCTCAGAAAGCTTCTCTCCAGTTTCTATCTGAAGACGTTTCCTTTCTCACCGTAACCTCAAATATCTCCTGAATATCCTTCACAGTCTAAACAAAACAGTGTTATGATACTGCTCAATGAAAAGAAGCTTAACTGTGTGAGGAATTCACGTGACACAGAGCAGTTTCACAGAAAGCTTCCTTCTGGTTTCTCTCTGAGGTTATTTCTTTTCAGGATATTCTAAAGTGTCTCCAAATGTCCTTTCTCAGATTCCACAGAAACAGTGATTTCAAACTGCTCAATCAAAGAATGATTTAACTCTTTGAGATGAATACACACATCACAAAGCAGTTTCAGAAAGCTTCTCTCCAATTTTCGATGGGAGACATTTCCTTGCTCACACAGGCCTCCGGTTGCCACTTACTATCCTTGCAGAACCTCAGACGACTTTCAAACTGGGAAATGTAGAGTAAGCTTTAACCCTGTGAAAAGAATGGGCATGTCAGAGCAGTTTCTTTGAGTGCTTCTTTCTGTTTTTATTGGACGACATTTCACTTTTGCCATAGTCTTCAATGTGCTCGAATATCACTCTTTTGGTTTTACAGGAACAGTGTTCAAACTGTGCCTTATGAGAAGAACATTAAAACTCCTGAGTGGAATGCACACATCACCAAGCAGTTTCTCAGAAAGCTTCTCTCAGTTTTTATCTGACTATATTTCCTATTTCAAAATCCCAAATATCCTTGTGGATCCATCCACGAGGAGTTTCAAGCTGTAATGTAAAGCTTCATCTATGTGAGAAGAATAAACATAGAAAAAGGATTCACAGAAAGCTTCTTTCCAGTTTTATCTGAAGATATTTCCTTTTCACCATAGTCTGAATGTGCTCCCAAATGTCCTTGGATCCGTCCATGACAGTTTTCAAGCTGTAATGTAAAGCTTCATCTATGTGAGATGATTACATATCACAGAGTAGTTTCACAGAAAGCTTCTTTCCAGTTTTGTCTGAGGCTATTTCCTTTTCATCATCAGCATCAACATGCTCCCGAATATCACTTGGTACCTGTTTCTCCAAAAGGGTTTCCGATGCTGTATGAGAAGAGAGGTATAACACTGTGAGTGGAATGCACGTCACAAAGCAGTTCCTCAAGCTTCTCTCCAGTTTCTCTGAACATATTTCCTTTTCATAAGCCTCAAAGTGCTCCCAAATGTCCCATCACATGCTAAACATACACAGGGTTATAAAACTGCTCAATGAAAGAGCTTAACTGTGAGGAATTCACGTGACACAGAGCAGTTTCACAGAAAGCTTCCTTCTGGATTTTACCTGAGGATATTTCTTTCTCCATGTTCTAAGGATCGTTCCCAAATGTCCTTCCTCAGATTCCACAAAACAGTGATTTCAACTGCTCAATCCAAAGAATGGTTTAAATCTATGAGATGAATACACATCACAAAGCAGTTGCTCAGAAAAAAGGTTTCATTGGAAGATGTTTCCTTGCTCACACAAGCCTCAGGCGTCACTAAATATCCTTCACAGATTCTTCAAAGACAGAATTTTGAAACTGGGCAACATAGAGTAAGCATAAATTCTGTGAAGTGAATGCACATTTCAGAGAGGAGATTCTTGGAATGCTTCTTTCTCGATTTTATTTCAGTATATTTCACTATTTGCCATAGTCCTCAGTGCTCTGAAATATCACTTTTTGGTTTTACAGGAACAGTGTTTAAACACTGCCTTGTGAGAAAAGAGGTATAACTCCTGAGTGGAATGCATACATCACAAGTAGTTTCTCAGAAAGCTTCTATCCAGTTTTTATCTGAAGATATCTCCTCTTTCACTGTAGGCCTGAATGTGCTCCAAATGTCCTTTGTGGATTCGTGCATGATGGAGTTTCCAAACTGCATAATATAAGAAAGGTTTGAACTATGTGAGATGAATAGATATATCTAACACGAAGCAGTTTCACAGAAATCTTCTTTCCAGTTTTGTCTGAGGATATTTCCTTTTCACCATAGCCATCCCTATACTCCCATATGTCTCTTGGTAGCTTTTTCTCCAAAGGATTCGGAATCCTCTAGGAGAAGAAAGGTATATTTCTGTGAGTGGAATGCACGTCACAAAGCAGTTCCTCAGAAAGCTTCTTTCCAGTTTTGTCTGAGGATATTTCCTTTTCACCATAAGCCTCAAAGTGCTCCTGAATGTCCCATCACATGCTAAACATACACAGGGTTATAAAACTGCTCAATGAAAGAGAAGCTTAACTGTGAGTGGAATGCACACATCACCAAGCAGTTTCTCAGAAAGCTTCCTTCTGGTTTTCTGAGGATATTTCCTTTTCACCATAGGCCTGAATGTGCTCCAAATGTCCTTTCTCAGATTCCACAGAAACAGTGATTTCAACTGCTCAATCCAAAGAATGGTTTAAATCTATGAGATGAATACACATCACAAAGCAGTTCCTCAGAAAGCTTCTCTCCAGTTTTTATCTGAAGATATTTCCTTGCTCACCACAAGCCTCCAGGCGTCACTAAATATCCTTCACAGATTCTTCAAAGACAGAATTTCAAACTGGGCAACATAGAGTAAGCATAAATTCTGTGAAGTGAATGCACATATCAGAGCAGATTCTTGGAAGCTTCTTTCTCGATTTTATTTCAGTATATTTCACTATTTGCCATAGTCCTCAATGCTCGAATATCACTCTTTTGGTTTTACAGGAACAGTGTTTAAACACTGCCTTGTGAGAAAAGAGGTATAACTCCTGAGTGGAATGCACACATCACCAAGCAGTTTCTCAGAAAGCTTCTATCCAGTTTTTATCTGAAGATATCTCCTCTTTCACCATAGGCCTGAATGTGCTCCAAATGTCCTTGGATTCGTGAGTTTCCAAACTGCATAATATAAGAAAGGTTTGAACTATGTGAGATGAATAGATATATCTAACATGAAGCAGTTTCACAGAAATCTTCTTTCCAGTTTTGTCTGAGGATATTTCCTTTTCACCATAGCCATCCCTATACTCCGAATGTCTCTTGGTAGCTTTTTCTCCAAAGGATTCGGAATCCTCTAGGAGAAGAAAGGTATATTTCTGTGAGTGGAATGCACACATCACAAGCAGTTTCTCAGAAAGCTTCTTTCCAGTTTTGTCTGAACATATTTCCTTTTCACTGTAAGCCTCAAAGTGCTCCTGAATGTCCCATCACACGCTAAACATACAGGGTTATAAAACTGCTCAATGAAAAGAGAAGCTTAACTGTGAGGAATTCACGTGACACAGAGCAGTTTCACAGAAAGCTTCCTTCTGGATTTTACCTGAGGATATTTCTTTCTCCATGTTCTAAGGATCATTCCCAAATGTCCTTCCTCAGATTCCACAAAACAGTGATTTCAATCTGCTCAATCCAAAGAATGATTTAACTCTTTGAGATGAATACACATCACAAGCAGTTGCTCAGAAAGTTCTCTGCAGGTTTCATCGAAGATGTTTCCTTGCTCACACAAGCCTCCTGGCATCACTAAATATCCTTCACAGATTCTTCAAAGACAGAATTTCAAACTGGGCAACATAGAGTAAGCATAAATTCTGTGAAGTGAATGCACATATCAGAGAGCAGATTCTTGGAACGCTTCTTTCTCGATTTTATTTCAGTATATTTCACTATTTGCCATAGTCCTCAATGCTCGAATATCACTCTTTTGGTTTACAGGAACAGTGTTTAAACACTGCCTTGTGAGAAAAGAGGTATAACTCCTGAGTGGAATGCATACATCACAAGTAGTTTCTCAGAAAGCTTCTTCCAGTTTTTATCTGAAGATATCTCCTCTTTCACTGTGCTGTCCCTTCTCAAATTCGTGCATGATGGAGTTTCCAAACTGCATAATATAAGAAAGGTTTGAACTATGCGAGATGAATAGATATATCTAACATGAAGCAGTTTCACAGAAAGCTTCTTTCCAGTTTTGTCTGAGGATATTTCCTTTTCACCATAGCCATCCCTATACTCCGAATGTCTCTTGGTAGCTTTTTCTCCAAAGGATTCGGAATCCTCTAGGAGAAGAAAGGTATATTTCTGTGAGTGGAATGCATACATCACAAGTAGTTTCTCAGAAAGCTTCTCCAGTTTCTATCTGAAGACGTTTCCTTTCTCACCATAACCCTCAAATGCTCCTGAATATCCCTTCACAGTCTAAAACAGTGTTATGATACTGCTCAATGAAAAGAGAAGCTTAACTGTGAGTGGAATGCATACATCACAAGCAGTTTCTCAGAAAGCTTCTTTCCAGTTTTGTCTGAGGATATTTCTTTCTCCATGTTCTAAGGATCATTCCCAAATGTCCTTCTCAGATTCCACAGAAACAGTGATTTCAAACTGCTCAATCCAAAGAATGATTTAACTCTTTGAGATGAATACACATCACAAGCAGTTTCACAGAAAGCTTCTTTCCAGTTTTGTCTGAGGATATTTCTTTCTCCATGTTCTAAGGATCATTCCCAAATGTCCTTCCTCAGATTCCACAAAACAGTGATTTCAAACTGGGCAACATAGAGTAAGCATAAATTCTGTGAAGTGAATGCACATATCAGAGAGCAGTTTCTTCAGTGCTTCTTTCTGTTTTTATTGAGACATTTCACTTTTGCCATAGTCTTCAATGTGCTCGAATATCACTCTTTTGGTTTACAGGAACAGTGTTCAAACTGTGCCTTATGAGAAGAACATTAAACTCCTGAGTGGAATGCACACATCACCAAGCAGTTTCTCAGAAAGCTTCTTTCCAGTTTTATCTGACTATATTTCCTATTTGACCATAGGCCTGAATGTGATCCCAAATATCCCTTCGTGGATCCGTCCATGACAGTTTCAACTGTGTAATGTAAGCTTCATCTATGTGAGAAGAATAAACATAGAAAAAGCAGATTCACAGAAAGCTTCTTTCCAGTTTTATCTGAAGATATTTCCTTTTCACCATAGGCCTGAATGTGATCCCAAATATCCCTTCGTGGATCCGTCCATGACAGTTTTCAAGCTGTAATGTAAAGCTTTATCTCTGTGAGATGATTACACATATCACAGAGTAGTTTCCTAGAAAGCTTCTTTCCAGTTTTGTCTGAGGCTATTTCCTTTTCATCATCAGCATCAACATGCTCCGAATATCACTTGGTACCTGTTTCTCCAAAAGGGTTTCCCTGACGCTGTATGAGAAGAGGTATAACACTGTGAGTGGAATGCACGTCACAAAGCAGTTCCTCAAAGCTTCTCTCCAGTTTCGGTCTGAACATATTTCCTTTTCACCGTAAGCCTCAAAGTGCTCCTGAATGTCCCATCACATGCTAAACATACACAGGGTTATAAAACTGCTCAATGAAAGAGAAGCTTAACTGTGAGAGGAATTAAGATGACACAGAGTAGTTTCACAGAAAGCTTCCTTCTGGATTTTACCTGAGGATATTTCTCCATGTTCTAAGGATTGTTCCCAAATGTCCTTCCTCAGATTCCACAAAACAGTGATTTCAATCTGCTCAATCCAAAGAATGGTTTAAATCTATGAGATGAATACACACATCAAAGCAGTTGCTCAGAAAGTTACTCTGCAGGTTTCATCGAAGATGTTTCCTTGCTCACCACAAGCCTCTGGGTCACTAAATATCCTTCACAGATTCTTCAAAGACAGAATTTCAAACTGGGCAACATAGAGTAAGCATAAATTCTGTGAAGTGAATGCACATATCAGAGCAGATTCTTGGAACGCTTCTTTCTCGATTTTATTTCAGTATATTTCACTATTTGCCATAGTCCTCAATGTGCCCAAATATCACTTTTTGGTTACAGGAACAGTGTTTAAACACTGCCTTGTGAGAAAAGAGGTATAACTCCTGAGTGGAATGCATACATCACAAGTAGTTTCTCAGAAAGCTTCTATCCAGTTTTTATCTGAAGATATCTCCTTTCACCATAGGCCTGAATGTGCTCCCAAATGTCCCTTCATGGATCCATCCACGAGGAGTTTCAAACTGCATAATATAAGAAAGGTTTGAACTATGTGAGATGATTACACATATCACAGAGTAGTTTCACAGAAATCTTCTTTCCAGTTTTGTCTGAGGATATTTCCTTTTCACCATGGCCGTCCCTATACTCCTGAATGTCTCTTGGTAGCTTTTTCTCCAAAAGGGATTCCGAATCCTCTAGGAGAAGAAAGGTATATTTCTGTGAGTGGAATGCACACGTCACAAAGCAGTTCCTCAGAAAGCTTCTCTCCAGTTTCGGTCTGAACATATTTCCTTTTCACCATAAGCCTCAAAGTGCTCCTGAATGTCCCATCACATGCTAAACATACACAGGGTTATAAAACTGCTCAATGAAAGAGAAGCTTAACTGTGAGAGGAATTAAGATGACACAGAGTAGTTTCACAGAAAGCTTCCTTCTGGATTTTACCTGAGGATATTTCTTTCTCCATGTTCTAAGGATCGTTCCCAAATGTCCTTCCTCAGATTCCACAAAACAGTGATTTCAATCTGCTCAATCCAAGAATGGTTTAAATCTATGAGATGAATACACATCAAAGCAGTTGCTCAGAAAGTTCTCTGCAGGTTTCATCGGAAGATGTTTCCTTGCTCACCACAAGCCTCCTGTCACTAAATATCCTTCACAGATTCTTCAAAGACAGAATTTCAAACTGGGCAACATAGAGTAAGCATAAATTCTGTGAAGTGAATGCACATATCAGAGCAGATTCTTGGAATGCTTCTTTCTCGATTTTATTTCAGTATATTTCACTATTTGCCATAGTCCTCAATGTGCTCTGAATATCACTTTTGGTTACACAGGAACAGTGTTTAAAACTGCCTTGTGAGAAAGAGGTATAACTCCTGAGTGGAATGCATACATCACAAGTAGTTTCTCAGAAAGCTTCTATCCAGTTTTATCTGAAGATATCTCCTTTCACCATAGGCCTGAATGTGCTCCCAAATCTCCCTTCATGGATCCCTGGAGTTTCCAAACTGCGTAATATAAGAAAGGTTTGAACTATGTGAGATGAATAGATATATCTAACACGAAGCAGTTTCACAGAAATCTTCTTTCCAGTTTTGTCTGAGGATATTTCCTTTTCACCATAGCTGTCCCTATACTCCCGAATGTCTCTTGGTAGCTTTTTCTCCAAAAGGATTCGAATCCTCTAGGAGAAAGGTATATTTCTGTGAGTGGAATGCACACGTCACAAAGCAGCTCCTCAGAAAGCTTCTCTCCAGTTTCTATCTGAAGACGTTTCCTTTCTCACCATAACCCTCAAATCACTCCTGAATATCCCTCAGTCTAAAAAAACAGTGTTATGATACTGCTCAATGAAAGAGAAGCTTAACTGTGTGAGCAGAATTCACGTGACACAGAGCAGTTTCACAGAAAGCTTCCTTCTGGTTTCTCTCTGAGGTTATTTCTTTTCAGGATATTCTAAAGATCTCCAAATGTCCTTTCTCAGATTCCACAGAAACAGTGATTTCAAACTGCTCAATCCAAAGAATGATTTAACTCTTTGAGATGAATACAAACATCACAAAGCAGTTCCTCAGAAAGCTTCTCTCCAGTTTCTATCTGAAGACGTTTCCTTTCTCACCATAACCTCAAATGCTCCTGAATATCCCTTCACAGATTCTTCAGAGGCCGACTTTCAAACTGGGAAATGTAGAGTAAGCTTTAACCCTGTGAAAAGAATGGGCATGTCAGAGAGCAGTTTCTTGAGTGCTTCTTTCTGTTTTTATTGGACGACATTTCACTTTTGCCATAGTCTTCAATGTGCTCCGAATATCACTCTTTTGGTTTTACAGGAACAGTGTTCAAACTGTGCCTTATGAGAAGAACATTAAAACTCCTGAGTGGAATGCACATCACCAAGCAGTTTCTCAGAAAGCTTCTCTCAGTTTTTATCTGACTATATTTCCTATTTGACCATAGGCCCGAATGTGATCCCAAATATCCCTTGTGGATCCATCCACGAGGAGTTTCAAGCTGCATAATGTAAAGAAAGCTTCATCTATGTGAGAAGAATAAACATAGAAAAAGCAGATTCACAGAAAGCTTCTTTCCAGTTTTATCTGAAGATATCTCCTCTTTCACCATAGGCCTGAATGTGCTCCCAAATGTCCCTTCATGGATCCGTCCATGACAGTTTTCAAGCTGTGTAATGTAAAGAAACCTTTATCTATGTGAGATGATTACACATATCACAGAGTAGTTTCCTAGAAAGCTTCTTTCCAGGTTTTGTCTGAGGCTATTTCCCTTTTCATCATCGGCATCAACATGCTCCCGAATATCACTTGGTACCTGTTTCTCCAAAAGGGTTTCCCAATGCTGTATGAGAAGAGAGGTATAACACTGTGAGTGGAATGCACACGTCACAAAGCAGTTCCTCGGAAAGCTTCTCCAGTTTCGGTCTGAACATATTTCCTTTTTCACCGTAAGCCTCAAAGTGCTCCCAAATGTCCCATCACACGCTAAACATACACAGGGTTATAAAACTACTCAATGTAAGGAGAGGCTTAACTAAGAGAGGAATTAAGATGACACAGAGTAGTTTCACAGAAAGCTTCCTTCTGGATTTTACCTGAGGATATTTCTTTCTCCATGTTCTAAGGATCGTTCCCAAATGTCCTTCCTCAGATTCCACAAAACAGTGATTTCAATCTGCTCAATCCAAAGAATGGTTTAAATCTATGAGACGAATACACACATCACAAAGCAGTTGCTCAGAAAGTTACTCTGCAGGTTTCATCGGAAGATGTTTCCTTGCTCACCACAAGCCTCCAGGCGTCACTAAATATCCTTCACAGATTCTTCAAAGACAGAATTTCGAAACTGGGCAACATAGAGTAAGCATAAATTCTGTGAAGTGAATGCACATATCAGAGCAGATTCTTGGAAGCTTCTTTCTCGATTTTATTTCAGTATATTTCACTTTTGCCATAGTCTTCAATGTGCTCGAATATCACTCTTTTGGTTTTACAGGAACAGTGTTTAAACACTGCCTTGTGAGAAAAGAGGTATAACTCCTGAGTGGAATGCATACATCACAAGTAGTTTCTCAGAAAGCTTCTATCCAGTTTTTATCTGAAGATATCTCCTCTTTCACCGTAGGCCTGAATGTGCTCCCAAATGTCCCTTCGTGGATTCGTGCATGACGGAGTTTCAAACTGCATAATATAAGAAAGGTTTGAACTATGCGAGATGAATAGATATATCTAACACGAAGCAGTTTCACAGAAATCTTCTTTCCAGTTTTGTCTGAGGATATTTCCTTTTTCACCATAGCCATCCCTATACTCCCGAATGTCTCTTGGTAGCTTTTTCTCCAAAAGGATTCCAGAATCCTCTAGGAGAAGAAAGGTATATTTCTGTGAGTGGAATGCACACGTCACAAAGCAGCTCCTCAGAAAGCTTCTCTCCAGTTTTTATCTGAAGATATTTCCTTTTCACCATAAGCCTCAAAGTGCTCCTGAATGTCCCATCACAGTCTAAACAAAACAGTGTTATGATACTGCTCAATGAAAAGAAGCTTAACTGTGTGAGTGGAATTCACGTGACACAGAGCAGTTTCACAGAAAGCTTCCTTCTGGTTTCTCTCTGAGGTTATTTCTTTTTCAGGATATTCTAAAGAGCGTCTCAAATGTCCTTTCTCAGATTCCACAAAAACAGTGATTTCAAACTGCTCAATCCAAAGAATGATTTAACTCTTTGAGATGAATACACACATCACAAAGCAGTTTCTCAGAAAGCTTCTCTCCAATTTTCGATGGAGACATTTCCTTGCTCACCACAAGCCTCCGGGTCACTAAATATCCTTCACAGATTCTTCAAAGACAGAATTTCAAACTGGGAAATGTAGAGTAAGCTTTAACCCTGTGAAAAGAATGGGCATGTCAGAGAGCAGTTTCTTGAGTGCTTCTTTCTGTTTTTATTGGACGACATTTCACTTTTGCCATAGTCTTCAATGTGCTCCGAATATCACTCTTTTGGTTTTACAGGAACAGTGTTCAAACACTGCCTTGTGAGAAAAGAGGTATAACTCCTGAGTGGAATGCATACATCACAAGTAGTTTCTCAGAAAGCTTCTTTCCAGTTTTTATCTGACTATATTTCCTATTTCACCATAGGCCTGAATGTGATCCCAAATATCCTTCGTGGATCCATCCACGAGGAGTTTCAAGCTGTGTAATGTAAAGAAAGCTTCATCTATGTGAGAAGAATAAACATAGAAAAAGCAGATTCACAGAAAGCTTCTTTCCAGTTTTTATCTGAAGATATTTCCTTTTCACCATAGGCCTGAATGTGCTCCCAAATGTCCCTTCGTGGATCCATCCATGACAGTTTTCAAGCTGTGTAATGTAAAACCTTTATCTATGTGAGATGATTACACATATCACAGAGTAGTTTCAGAAAGCTTCTTTCCAGGTTTTGTCTGAGGCTATTTCCTTTTCATCATCAGCATCAACATGCTCCCGAATATCAGTGGGTACCTGTTTCTCCAAAGGGTGTCCTCGGCTGTATGAGAAGAGAGGTATAACACTGTGAGTGGAATGCACACGTCACAAAGCAGTTCCTCGAAAGCTTCTCTCCAGTTTCGGTCTGAACATATTTCCTTTTTCACCGTAAGCCTCAAAGTGCTCCTGAATGTCCCATCACACGCTAAACATACACAGGGTTATAAAACTACTCAATGAAGGAGAGGCTTAACTAAGCGAGAGGAATTAAGATGACACAGAGTAGTTTCACAGAAAGCTTCCTTCTGGATTTTACCTGAGGATATTTCTTTCTCCATGTTCTAAGGATCGTTCCCAAATGTCCTTCCTCAGATTCCACAAAAACAGTGATTTCAATCTGCTCAATCCAAAGAATGGTTTAAATCTATGAGATGAATACACACATCACAAAGCAGTTGCTCAGAAAGTTACTCTGCAGGTTTCATCGGAAGATGTTTCCTTGCTCACATAAGCCTCCAGGGCGTCACTAAATATCCTTCACAGATTCTTCAAAGACAGAATTTCAAACTGGGCAACATAGAGTAAGCATAAATTCTGTGAAGTGAATGCACATATCAGAGAGCAGATTCTTGGAATGCTTCTTCTCGATTTTATTTCAGTATATTTCACTTTTGCCATAGTCTTCAATGTGCTCCGAATATCACTCTTTTGGTTTTACAGGAACAGTGTTTAAACACTGCCTTGTGAGAAAAGAGGTATAACTCCTGAGAGAATGCATACATCACAAGTAGTTTCTCAGAAAGCTTCTATCCAGTTTTTATCTGAAGATATCTCCTCTTTCACCATAGGCCTGAATGTGCTCCCAAATGTCCCTTCAGATCATGCTGTGACAGAGTTTCAAACTGCATAATATAAGAAAGGTTTGAACTATGCGAGAATGAATATATCTAACACAAAGCAGTTTCACAGAAATCTTCTTTCCAGTTTTGTCTGAGGATATTTCCTTTTCACCATAGTTGTCCTATACTCTGAATGTCTCTTGGCAGCTTTTTCTCCAATAGGTATTATGCAGTCCTCTAGGAGAAGAAAGGCATATTTCTGTGAGTGGAATGCACACCTCACAAAGGAGTTCCTTGGAGAGCTTCTCTCCAGTTTCGGTCTGAACATATTTCTGTTTGGACGAATGGAGGTAAGATGGCGCACCTCCGGGTTCTACATCACCAACATTTCCTGCGTGTGCAAAATGCAGCTGGCGCCCGGAAAATGCAGACCAACCGGGCATGTGCCTGGTGACGTCAATCTGAAGAGACCAATATTAACCTGGTCGCACCTGCGGAACGTTCTCTGATATGCCCGTAACCCGCCTATTGCCCTCACTCTGCCAGAAAAGCCGCTCCCACAGAGCGTGGCGTGGACTTTCCAGCCTCCCCACTCCTGTCAGGACTGCAGGAACTCCGTCTGAGAGCTCCAAGGGCCACTCCCTTGGCCTCTTTTGCTGGAGGCCAACAGACCTCTCCCTACCCACCTTCTTCCCTGAAGCTAGGTGACCAAAAATTAATTTGCAGTTTTGCTCCTACCCTTGCCTACTCGCTGGTAGTTTTGTGCTCACACTGGTGGTGTTAGAAAAACAAATAAGTTGGTGCCGAACCCGGGAGGAGACCCCTCCTCACAGCCCCCAGGTTCCGGGGAGCATCCTCCCCCTCCTTCCACACCACGGATGGACCAGGACCTGAGACCCACTTTCCTCATTCTCACGGCCTCCTTGGGTAAGTGCCCTTGTCTCCACTTTACCTCCCATGGCCAAAAATCCTGCACAGGTCCAAGGCCCACTTTTGAGCCACCAAGTAGCTCGGGAGACCCGTTCAGGACGGAGACGTCTGCCTGAGGGTAATCTCCACCTTGGCTCCAAGAGCCTCCAGCCTGTCTCTGCTGCTTCCAAAGGATGCTTTGAGGACAGGCAGAGATCCATTTCCATTTCCATTCTGTCCATTGTGTAAGTAAAGAGGAAACAAATGGGAAACCCCCAATCCAAATTTCCAAAGAGCACCCCCTTAGGGTGCCTCCTAGCCAATTTAAAAACCTTACAGCTCGAAAAATAACTTAGGAGGAAGCGGTTAATATTCCTTTCCACTGTGGCGTGGCCCAGATACAAACTAGACAATCAGTCTCAGTGGCCACCAGAGGGCACCCTAGACTGCAATTCTCTGACCGACCTCAGCAATTTCTGCCAGTGGCTAGGCAAGTGATCCGAAATTACTTACATAGAAGGCTTTTGGGCCTTACGCTCTCATCCCGACCTGTGTAGCTGGTGCTCTTTGGCCCAAGTTATGCTTGCCAAGGACGCCGGCTCACAGGAACCCAAAAAGAGGAGTCTTCATTCCTTTCTGTTCA
>CM058079.1:2699594-2719069 GCA_030247045.1 Colobus guereza | reverse complement strand
CTTCAGATAAAAACTGGAAGAAGCTTTCTGAGAAACTACTTGTGATGTGTGCATTCTCACATAGTTATACTTCTTTCTCACAGCAGTGTTTAAACCCTGTCCAGTGTAATGATATTTAATCATTGGACTATGGCAAATAGTGAATATAATGAAATAAAATCGAGAAAAAGCTTTTCCAAGAATCTGCTCTCTGATATGTGCATTCACTTCATAAATTTCTCTCTATATTGCCCAGTTTTCAAATTATGTCTTTGAAGAATCTGTGAAGGATATTTAGTGAGGCCTGGTGGGTTGTGGTGAAAAGGAAAAATCTTCGATGTTGCCTGAAAGAGAACTGCTTTGATGTGATTCTCTCATAGATTTAAACCTTCTTTGTTGCAGATTGAAATCACTTTGTGGAATCTGAGGAAGGATATTTGGGACATCCTTAGAATGAGGAAATATCCTCAGAAACCAGAAGGAAGCTTTCTGTGAAACTTCTCTGTGTCATCTTAATTCCTCTCCAGTTAATCTCTTTATTGAGCAGTTTTATAACTCTGTGTATGTGTTTAGTGTGTGATGGGACATTCGGAGCACTTTGAGGCTTATGGTGAAAAGGAAATATGTTCAGACAGAAACTGGAAGAAGCTTTCTGAGGAACCTGCTGACATGTGCATTCCACTCACAGTGTTATATACTCTCTTCTCATTGCGAAACCCTTTTGGAGAAACAGGTACCAAGTATTCGGGAGATTTGATGTGATGGTGAAAATAGTCTTCAGACAAAACTGGAAAGAAGCTTTCTAAACTACTCTGTGATATGTATTCATCTCACATAGATAAATTTCTTCATTCTCCTGAAACTGTCATGGAAGGATCAGAAGGACATTTGAGCACTCAGGACTATGGTGAAAAGGAAATATCTTCAGATAAAACTGGAAAGAAGCTTTCTGTGAATGCTTTTTCTATTTATTCTCACATAGTTGAACCTTTCTTTACATTACAGTTTGGAAACTCTGTGGATGATCCACGAAGGGATATTTAATCACACAGCCTATGGTAAATAGGAATATAGTCAGATAAAACTGGAGAGAAGCTTTCTGAGAAACTGCTTGTGATATGTGCATTCCACTCAGAGTTTCTTTTATAAGGCAGTTTGAACACTGTTCCTGTAAAACCAAAGTGATATTTGGAGCACATTGAAGACTATGGCAAAAGTGAAATGTCACCAATAAAAACAGAAGAAGCACTCAAAACTGCTCTCTGACATGCATTCTTTTCACAGTTAAAACTTACTCTACATTTCCCAGTTTGAACTTTCTGAGGGTTCTGCGAAGGGATAGTAAGTGGCAAGGAGGCCTGTGTTGAGCAAGGAAATGTCTTCCATATGGAGAAGCTTTCTGCTGCTTTTCTGATGTTGTGTTCATCTCAAATTAAATCATTCTTTGGATTGAGCAGTTTGAAATCACTGTTCTGTGGAATCTGAGAAAGGACATTTGGAGACGCTCTTTAGAATATCCTGAAAAGAAATAACCTCAGAGAAACCAGAAGGAAGCTTTCTGTGAAACTTCTGTGTCATATGAATTCCCGCTCACAGTTAAGCTCTCTTTTCATAGTATCATATGACTGTATTTTTAGACTGTGAAGGATATTCAGGAGCACTTTGAGGCTTACGGTGAGAAAAGGAAAATAAGAAACTGGAGAAGCTTTCTGAGGAACTGCTGTGACGTGTGCATTCCACTCAAATATTTCTTCTCCTAGAGGATTCTGGAACTTTTGGAGAAAGCTACCATTCAGTGTATAGGGCGGATGGTGAAAAGGAAATATCCTCAGACAAAACTGGAAAGAAGATTTCTGAAACTGTTTCTGTTAGATGTAATTCATCTCACATAGTTAAACTTTCTTATATTACAGTTGAAACTGTCATGATCTGAAGGATTTTGGGCATTCAGGCCTATGGTGAAAGGAGATATCTTCAGATAAAACTGGAGAAGCTTTCTGAGAAACTACTTGTGATGCATGCATTCCACTCAGAGTTGTACCTCTTTCTCACAGTTTAAACACTGTTCCTGTGTAAGAAAGGTGATATTTCTGAGCACTGAGGACTATAAAAATATGTACTGAAATAAAAAAGAAAGAAGCGTTCAAGAATACTCTCTGATAGGTGCATTCAGTTCACAGAATTAAACTTTCTCTATATCCGTTTTCAAAATTCTGTCTTTTGTTCTGTGAAGGGGTATTAGTGGCACCTGGAGGCTGTGTGAGCAAGGAAATGTTCATGAAATGAAGTAACTGAGCAACTGTGATGTGTATTCATCTCATAGATTTAAACATTCTTTGGATTGAGCAGTTTGAAATCACTGTTTCTGTGGAATCTGAGAAGGACATTTGGGAACATCCTTAGAACATGGAAAGAAATATCCTCAGAGAAAACCAGAAGGAAGCTTTCTGTGAAACTGCTCTGTGTCTTAATTCCTGTCAGTTAAGCTCTCTTTCATTGAGCAGTTTATAACCCTGTTTGTTTACCATGTGATGGGATATTCAGGAGCATTTGAGGCTTATGGTGAAAAGGAAATATATTCAGAGAAACTGGAGAGAAGCTTTCTGGAACTGCTTTGTGAGTGCATTCCACTCACAGAATATACCTTCTTCTCCTAGAGGATTCCGGAATCCTTTGGAGAAAAAGCTACCAAGAGATTGGGAGTACATGGCTATGGTGAAAAGGAAATATCCTCAGACAAAACTGGAGAAGATTTGTGAAACTGCTTCATGTGATATATCTATTCATCTCGCATAGTTCAAAACTTTCTTATATTATGCAGTTTGGAAACTGTCATGCACGAATCACTAGGGACATTTGAGCACATTCAGGCCTACGTGAAAGAGAGATATCTTCAGATAAAAATTGGATAGAAGCTTTCTGAGAAACTACTTGTGATATGCATTCCTCAGGGATTTACCTCTTTTCTACAAGGCAGTGTTTAACACTGTTCCTGTAACCGAAAATGATATTTGAGGACATTGTGGACTATGGCAAAAGTGAAATACTGAAATAAAATCGAGAAGAAGCATTCCAAGAATCTGCTCTCTGATATGCATTCACTTCACAGAGTTTAGCTTACTCTATGTTGCCCAGTTTGAAATTCTGTCTTTGAAGAATCTGTGAAGGGATATTTAGTGATGCCGGAGGCTTGTGGTGAGCAAGGAAACATCTTCTGATGAAACCTGCAGAGTAACTTTCTGAGCAACTGTTTTGTGATGTGTATTCGTCTCATAGATTTAAACCATTCTTTGGATTGAGCAGATTGAAATCACTGTTTTTTGGAATCTGAGGAAGGACATTTGGAATATCCTTAGAACATAGAAAAGAAATATCCTCAGTAAAATCCAGAAGGAAGCTTTCTGTGAAACTACTCTGTGTCGTCTTAATTCCTCAGTTAAGCCTCTTCTTGAGTAGTTTTACAAACCTGTGTATGTTTATGTGATGGGACATTCGGGAACAGTTTGAGGATTACAGTGAAAAGGAAATATTTGTTCTAAAGATAGAGCGGGCACAAAGGAACCAGCGAGCAGGCAAACCTGGAAAGAAACTTTCTAGGAAACTACTTTGTGATATGTGTATTCATCTCACCGAGATAAAGGTTTCCTTACATTACACAGCTTGAGAACTGTCAACGTCGGATCCACAAAGAGACTCTCGTGAGCATACTCAGGACTATGGTGAAACAGGAAATATCCTCAGATAAAAACTGGAAAGAATCATTCTGTGAATCAGCTTTTTTCTATGTTTATTATTCTCACATAGATGAAGCTTTCTTTACATTACGAACCTTGGAAACTCCCTCTTGGATGGATCCGTGAGGGAATATTTGGGATCACATTTGGGCCTATGGTCAAATAGGAAATATAGTCACATAAAAACTGGAGAGAAGCTTTCTAAGAAACTATTTGGTGATATGTGTATTCCTCTCAGAGGGTTTTAATATTCTTCTCATAAGGCATAGTTTGAACACTGTTAATGTAAAACCAAAAGAGTGATATTTGGAGCACATTGAAGAATATGGCAAAAAGTGAAATGTCGCCCAATAAAAAACAGAAAGAAGCACTCAAAGAATGTGCTCTCTGACATGTCCATTCTTCTCACGTGGTTAAAGATTACTCTATATTTCCCAGTTTGAAAGTCGGCCTCTGCAGGTTCTGCGAAGGGATAGTAAGTGGCAATTGGAGGACTGTGTCGAGCAAGGAAATGTCTCCCATCGGAAATTGGAGAGAAGTTTTCTGCACAAGTCTTTTGTGAAGTTTGTATTCATCTCAAAGAGTTAAATCATTCTTTGGAGTGAACAATTTCTCTGCAGATCTGAGAAAGGGCATTTGGAGACACTCTGTAAAATATCCTGAAAAAGAAATAACCTCAGAGAGAAACCAGAAGGAAGTTTTCTGTGAAAGTGCTCTGTGTCACATGAATTCCACTCATAGAGTTAAGCTTCACTTTTCACAGAACAGGACCACAACACTGTTTTTGTTTAGATTGCAAAAGGATATTCAAGAGTGATTTGAGGGTTATGGTGAGAAAGCAAACGTCTTCAGATAGAAACTGGAGAGAAGCTTTCTGAGGAGCTGCTTTGTGACATGTGCATTCCACTCAGAGAAATATACCTTTCTTCTCCTAGAGGATTCCGGAATCCCTTTTGAAGAAAAAGCTACCAAGAGACATTGGGAGTATAGGGTCGTCTATGGTGAAAGAGGAAATATCCTCAGACAAAACTGGAGAGAATATTTCTGTCAAACTGCTTCATGGTAGATATATCTATTCATTTAGCATAGTTCAAACTTTCTTATATTACGCAGTTAGGAAAATCTGTCATGCACAATCCACGAAGGGACCTTTGGGAGCACATTCAGGCCTATGGTGATGAGGAGATATCTTGAGATAAAAACTGGATAAAAGCTTTCTGAGAAACTACTTGTGATGTATGCATTCCAATCAGGGAGTTATACCTCTTTTCTCCAAAGGCAGTGTGTAAACACAGTCCCTGTGTAACCGAAGATGGGATATTTCAGCGCGCATTGAGGACTATGGTATATAGTGAAATATACTGAAATAAAAGCGAGAAAGAAGCGTTCCAAGAATCTGCTCTCTGATATGTGAATTCACTTCACAGAATTTATGCTTACTCTATGTTGCCCAGTTTCAAAATTCTGTCTTTGAAGAATCTGTGAAGGGATATTTAGTGACGCCTGGAGACTGGTGGTGAGCAAGAAAACATCTTCCGATGAAACCTGCAGAGTAACATTCTGAGCAACTGCTTTGTGATGTGTTCATTCGTCTCATAGATTTGAACCGTTCTTTAGATTGAGCAGATTGAAATCACTGTTTTTATGGAATCTGAGGAAGAACATTTGGGAACGATCCTTAGAAGATGGAGAAAGAAATATCCTCAGGTAAAATCCAGAAGGAAGCTTTCTGTGAAACTACTCTGTGTCGTCTTTATTTCTCTTGCTTAGTTATGCCTCCTCATACTGATTTGCTTTTCGAAGACCACCGGAGTGAGCACAAAAAGACCAGCAAGCAGGTGAGGGCAGGGTAAAATTGCAAATTTATTTTTGGTCACCTAGCTTCAGGGAAGAAGGGGGGTAGGGAGAGGTATGTCGGCCTCCATCAAAGGAGGCCAAGAGAGTCACCCAGTGGAGCTCTGGGATGGAGTTCCTAATGTAGTCCCGACAGGAGTTGGGGGCTGGGAAATCCACACGAGACGCTCCCCGGGAGTGGCTTTTCTAGGAGTGGGATGGCAATAGGCGGTGCACGGGTGTAAAGATGGTGTTCAGTAGGTGCGACCAGGTAAATCTTGGTCTCTTCGGATTGACGTCACCTGGCGCATGCCTGGTTGGTCTGCATATTCCTGGGCACCGGCTGCATTTACACACGTGTGGCAAAAGTTGGTGATGAAGAACAGGGAAGTGCGCCACCTTGCCTCTGTTTATCCACACAGTCCAACCTTTGATTGATAAGATTGATAAGGGGAGCCGTGGTCTCTCTGGCTACTTCCTGCTCTTACAGGGCGTCATTAAGTTCGGGGCATATGGGTGGTATTTGTACGTATGGATGAAGAATAAAATAAGGCACAGCATTAGTATAGGAATGAGGAATGGAAGCGTTTGTTGGAATATGGGCAAAACCCAGAAGGAAAGTGCCGGTAAGGTTGGGGTATTAATGTTCTGTATTTCAGTTTTTTATATTATTGAGGGTTTGAATGTTAGAGTCTGACTCGCTAACACAATAGCAGCACTCTTCTCCAAGGAAGAGACAAGTGCCTCCTTTTTCAGCTGTAAGCAAGTCTAGGGTTCACCCGTTTTGGGCAGCTACTTGGGCTATTGAGGTAGTTCTGCACTGCAGGGAGGCCAGGCTTTCAGCTGATTCCAATAACTAGAGGGAGGAAAACAGCCCGTTTTTGTAAGCGATTGGTAAAAGGGTGGAGCTGCAGTGTCAGTTCGACTAGCTCAGCCTTGTTATACAGAGTGAGGCTGGGCACTAAGGATGCTGGGACACAGAATGATTGAGATGGAGTTGTGACAGTTTGGTTAAAGGTTTTAGAAAGGGACTCCTTGCAGCAGAAATAGCCTCCAATGGGGGCTGTTTGGTCTCCATTGGGCACCTGAGTATGATTACCCCAGGATGAATTTGGGGTTGAATAACAATAAGGAAGGATTGGGCTATGTGGATTTTGGTATAGTGGCGCCTGGAGTGTGAGTAAATTCTTGGATGTTTGACCAGTTGTGTTGAAGTCCATGGGCAGGGGGTTGACACTGGGTGGGGGATGTTTCTAAAGCCTCACAGAGGAAGTAATTGGAGAAATTGGTTATATTCACAGTGTAGGTTAAGTTTTGCCCTTGGCAGATAAGTGTGTGCCATGAGAAGGGGTCTCTATTTTCCGGAGAGAAGTTTGACAGCCTTAAGGAAGAAAACTGGCAGAACTATGTACTACTGAGTGCATTCGGCTCTCTTGTGACCAAGTTTCAGTGATGAAAAAAATATTGACATAAAGCAGGTGAACTAGCAAAGGTCTGAGTGTATGAGTGAGACAGCAATATAAGTATAAAATGAGAGTTCATTTTCAGTGTAGTCGCAGAGTGTTCCTTGCCACTGAAGATGTTCGATGAAGGCTAGGAGACAGCAGAAACACTGCTCTGGACTATTGTCTGGAGGTAGATATGGGTCTGGGGTTATGTATTGAAAGTCTCATAGGTTTATGTAGAGGATGATGAGAAAGCAAGCTAAGCTCCAGGTGTTGGGGAGCATGAGATTGTCAAGGAAGTTTTGTAAGTTTGATGTGAGTGGGTGAAATTTGAACTGATATCCACTGATTGTTCTCGGTGGGGGCCCATTTTAGCTGGGAAATATGAATCAAATTCGTGTGTCCTAGGTATTTTGCTGCTGTATGTGTAGACAGGAGGATAGTGTATGGTCCTTTCCACCTGAGCTGTAAGTCTTTGGCTTGGATATCTTTTATATATAGTTGAACTCCGGGACTGAGGGAGACATGTGGGTTGTAGGCTTCTGTTGGAGGAGGGTGTGCTAACTCAGTGTGTTGTCTAAGGAGTTGTCTGAGAAGAGTGCGATATGGGAGGTAGTTCGCCAAAGGGGCGGTCAGGGAAGGTATTTGCTGGAGGGTTAGGGGCTGTCCATAGACTAATTCGAGGAGACTGAGGCCTGTTGGGCTTCGAGTTGCTGCCGGCAGCTGGGTCAGTGCTAAGGGAAGGAGAGTTACCCGTGACTGCCGGGTTTCGATTGAGAGTTTGGTGAACTGTTGTTTGATGAGTCCGTTAGCCTTTTCCACCTTACCAGAAGACTGAGGCCTATAAGGGATGTGGAGTTTCCAGGTGATGGGTAGGAGGGCTGCCAACTTTTGGACTACCTTAGAGATGAATGCTGGACCGTTGTCGGATTGAATAGTGACCGGGAGGCCAAACCTAGGGATAATATATGCAGTGAGTATAGAGGCAACAATGTTAGCAGTTTCTCCTGTTGGAGGATGGGTCTTTATACACCCTGAAAAGTTGTCTATGAGGGTTAAGATATATTTGAATTTTTTATATCTTGGCATATGTGTGAAATCAATTTGCCAATCTTCACCTGGTTGATGTCCTCTGAGTTGATAGTTGGGTTGGGGATTATGCAATGCTCCTTGAGGATTTGCCTTTAGGCAGGTAGAGCACTGCTGGTTGATTGTACGTAAGTGTTTTTGTAGTGTTGGACAGTGGAGGAGGGGATTTAGAAAATTGTATAAGGCTTTGGGTCCTATATGTAAAGAATTACGTATGTTTGTTAGAATGGTATGGAGTTGTGTTTCAGGAATGACTAATTTGTTATTAGTATATATCCAGTCACCTGTAGTTAGTTTGGCTGTCAGAGTTTGCAATAGCTTTGCCTTTTGTTCCTGAGTGTAATTAGGGGCATACTTGAGGGAGAGAAAACAGACAGAAGGAGGCTTAGTGGTGGAAAATCTGGCGGGCTGACTTGGCAGTGACGTCAGCGAAATTGTTGCCAGCTGCTACCGGGTTAGATGACGTTTGGTGACATTCACAATGTGTAATGGCTACCTTGGAAGGTGCCAACAGTGCATCTAGTAGTTTGAGTATTTGGTTTTTGTTAATAACAGGTGTACCGCCGGTGGATAAAAACCCTCTCTCTTTCCAGATGCCTGAATGGTTGTGTGCGATTATAAAAGCATATTTAGAATCTGTGTATATGTTTACTGTGTTTCCTTTTGATAGTAGGAGTGCCTTGGTTAGTGCAGTGAGTTCTAGCTGCTGTGATGTGGTCCCTTGTGTTTCTGGTTTTGCCTGTAAAACTATGGAGGAGCTAACTACTGCATATCCTGCCTGTCTGTTTCCTTGAGGGTTGATAAAAATCTGCCATCCACAATTAGGGTTAGTTGTGCATTCTGAAGGGGCAAGTAATGCAATTGTAGGTGACTGGGGGGTTGAGCCTTCAGGACGTCAGGACAGGAATGTTAATATGGGATGGTTTAAGAGGGTCTGGCCGTAAAGTGCCTGGATTTAGAGAGGAGCTGACTTCTAAAGTAACAGTGGGTTCTTCTATGAATAAGAGATGGAAGATTTGGAGGCGGGATGGAGTGAAGTGGCTAATACTTTTATAAGAGATGAGATCCTGAAGACGGTGTGTGGAGAGGACTGTTAGGTTACTGCCTCTAATGAGCTTTTTTGCTTCCTGTGTCAGGCACGCTGCTGCTGCTAATGCACGCAGACAGGGTTGCCAGCCTTGTACAGTTGGGTCTACTTGTTTGGATAGATAGCCCACGGGGTGGTGGGTGCTGCCGACAAGCTGGGCTAAAAGACCAACTGCCACTTTCTGCCTTTCATCTGTAAAGTGTTGGATGGGACGCTGGAAATCAGGCAGTGGGAGAGTGGGTTGTGGGAGAAGGGAAGCTTTTAAGCAGGTGAAATGAGTCGAGATTAACTTGGGGTTGGACAAAGGCCCATGTGGGGTTTCTTTAAATGCGGCTTATAAATGTTTGGCTGAGATTCTAAAATTGGTGATCCAATTTCTGAAGAAGCCTATTAGACCTAGGAAGGATTGAATTCCTTTTACATTTTGAGGGAGAAGAAGGTTACGTGATAGGGCCATGCGGTCGGTAGTTAGTGACCGGGTTGCTGGAGTGATTTCAATTCCTCAGTATATGACGGTTTGGTAAGAAATTAGGGCCTTGTGTTTAGATACTCTATAACCTAATGATCCTAAATGGTTGAGGAGAGTTGCAGTGTCTAGAACAGAGTCTGATTTGGTAGGGCTACAGAAGAGGGGATCATCTACATACTGCAGAACTTTGCTATTAGTGAGAGGGCAGGAGGCAAGGTCTTTTGCTAAGGCCTGACCAAAGGAATGGGGGCTGTCCCGGAACCCATGTGGGAGGACTGTCCACGTCAGTTGAGTGGAGATATGTGTGTCTGGGTCCTCCCATGTGAAAGCAAAAAGGAACTGTCAGTCTGTGTGTAGGGGTATGGTAAAGAAAGCATCCTTAAGGTCTAGCACAGTAAAAGAAGTAGAATTGGTGGGGATATGGGACAGAAGGGTGTAAGGGTTGGGAACTCCAGGATGCATTGGACGGATAGCCTCATTGACTAGCCAAAGATCCTGTACTAACCTATACGTTCCGTCTGCCTTCCTAACTGGAAGTATTGGAGTGTTACAGGGGGAATGTGTGCAGACAAGAATATGTTGGCTAAGTAGTCGCGTGATAATTGGCTTTAAACCTTGTGGATGTGTCAGAGAGAGAGAGAACTGGGGGCGGTTTGGGGAAAGAGTGGGATTTTTGAGTTTGACAAGAACTGGTGGGTGGCGGGCCGCTATGACTGGGGTGGAAGTGTCCGACACTTGATGGTGTACAGAAATAGGGAATATGGGGGATGGGGTCGACATAGGAGGAGCGTGTGCACCTGCACAAAGCATGAGCAACAGCTCGTGAGAGGGTTTAAGGGGAGTGGATGGGTTCGTGGGAACGTATATGGAGGCCGTTAAGGTGCTCAGGATGTCTCGGCCTAGTAACGGGGTAAGGCATGGGGGTATAATGAAGAACGAGTGTGCAAAGTAGTTATTGGCCAGGCAGCAATTAAAGAGTGGAGCTTTTCGTGGAGTGGATGACTTTCCGTCTACTCCTACTACAGAGATATTGGATGGAAGGCTAAGTCCAGAGAAGGACGGCAAAACAGAATAGGTAGCTGCACTATCTATTAAAAAATTAATTGTCTTACCCTCTACCAGGAGAGTTACCCGTGGCTTGGCGAGGGTGATGGGGGTCCCCGAGTCTAGGCACCTTCAGTTGTCATTGTCCAGATGTTGGAGCTGGAAGGAGCTCCCAGGAATCGGGGAAAGGGGGTCACGTGGAGATGCGTCACCTGTTCTCAGGGTGGGGCAATCAGACTTCCAGTGTCCTCCTTGTTGGCAAGCAGGGCAGGGTGTTGCTGGTGGACGAGGGTTAGGACATTCACGGGCCCAATGTCCTGATGCCTTGCACTTATAGGAAGGCTGCGTTGGGGCTCAGGGACCTCGCGGACACCTGTTGGCATAGTGTCCTGCCTTGCCGCCCTTAGAGCAGGCTCCTTTTGTAGCCTTGGAGTCTGTGGGGTGTGTGCTCTCTGGCCTGGGGTTACGACTGGGCTGTAAAGCCGCTGCTAGGAGCTGCTTTCTGGGAGCCTGTCGCTGTGCTTCAGCCGTCTCCTCTCTGGAGTTATAGACCTTAAAGGCTAATTTAACCAGGTCTTGTATTGGTGCCTGAGGACCATTCTCTACATTTTGAAGTTCTTTACGAATGTCAGGAGCTGATTGAGTGAAATAAGACCTTGGTGGCCCTGTGGGAGATATCCGGGTATATTGGGTTAGAACCTCAGTCAGCCTATTTAAGTATGGGGCTGGATTTTCTTCTGGATTTTGAAGAATTTCTTTTACTTTGTTAAAAATCACAGTTTTGTTTGAGGCTGCTTGTATACCAGCCAGCAAACCCTGGACCGTTATGTCTCGCCTACGGCACCCAGGCTGGCCGGCTTGGTAGTTCCAGTCTGGGTCTGCTGAGGGGACTGCTTGCTCCCCTAGTGGGATGGTGGCATCAGTTAAATGTAGTTGGTTCTCGTGCTGCCTGGCAGCCGCTAGGATGCGCTCCTTCTCCTCAGGGTTTAGGGTGGAGGTTAGGATAACCTGGAGGTCATGCCAAGTTATGTCATAGGCCTGACAAAGGTATCTAAATTCCTTATGTATATGGTAGGATTAGCTGAGAAATCACCTAAACACTTCTCAATTTTGGAAATATCGGCCAGTGAAAAAGGGACATGACTCTGAGTACCCCCTCCACCCCTGCTACCTCTCGCAAAAGTGCTAAAACTGTAGGAGAATGTGGGGCAGGAGTTAGGGCATCAGCAGGGTACTTAGAGCGGGTGTGGGAAGAGACAGGAGACTCAAGACAGCCTGTTGGGGTCCCCAAAGGAGGCACGGGATCGAGTGGATTACTGGTAGATAAGGAGGCAGAAGGAGGAGTCTGCACGGAGGGAGGAGGAGAAGTGTAGGGCGGAAGTGTGGGAAACCCTAGATCCTCTGGCTGAACAGAAAGAAATGAAGACTCCTATTTTTTGGGTTCCTGTGAGCTGGCATCCTTGCCTAGCATAACTTGGGCCAAAGAGCACTGGCTACACAGGTCAGGACGAGAGCATAAGGCCCAAAAGCCTTGTATTTAAGTAATTTCGGACCACTTGCCTAGCCACTGGCAGAAATTTCTGAGGTCGGTAAAAACATTGCGGTCTAGGGTGCCCTCTGGTGGCCACTGAGACCGATTGTCCAGTTTGTATCAGGGCCATGCCACAGTGGAAAGGAAAATTAACCACTTCCTGCTAAGGTCTTGTTCGAGCTCTAAAGTTTTCAAAATTGCTAGGAGGCACCCTAGGGTGTGCTCTTTGGAAATTTGGACTGGGGTTTTCCCATTTGGTTCTTCTTTACTTACACAATGGACACAATGGAAATGGAAGTGTATCTCCGCCTGGCTTCAAAGCGTCCTTCGGAACCAACAGAGACAGACTGGAGGCTCTTGGAGCCAAGGTGGATTACCTTCAGGTGGACGCTCCATCCTGGTGTCTCCCTCCACATTGGTGGCTCAAAAGTGGGCCTCGGACCTGTGCAGGATTTTTGGCCGAGGGAGGTAAATATGAGACAAGGGCACTTACCCCAGAGAGGCCATGAGAGTGAGGGAAGCGGGTCTCAGGTCCTGGTCCATCTGCGCCGTGGAAGGAGGAGGAGGAGGCTCCGTGGACCCTGGGGGCCATGAGGAGTGGTCTTCTCCCGTTTTCGGCACCAACAGATTTCTTTTTCTAAGACCACCAGAGCGAGCACAAAAGCACCAGCGAGTAGGCAAGGGTCGGAGCAAAACTGCAAATTTATTTTTGGTCACCTAGATTCAGAGAAGAAAGTGGGTAGGGAAAGGTCTGTCAGCCTCCAGCAAAGGAGGCTAAGAGAGTCGCACCATGGAGCTCTCCGTCAGAGATCCTAATACTGTCCCAACACAGTGGGGACTGAAGTCCACGAGAGTCACACGGAGACCTTTTCTGAGAGGAGAGGAGGGCAATAGATAGGCGGCCGGGCCTCCATAGGTGCGACCAGGTAAATCTTGGTCTCTTCAAAATTGACCTCACCTGGAGCATGCCCAATTGGTCTGCACTTTCCCGGGCAGCGGCCGTATTTTCACTCACGCGGGAAAAGTTGTGATTAAGAACTGGGAGGTGCGTCATCTTGCCTCCGTATCCAAACACCTACGTTGAGTAGTTTTAAAACCCTGTGTATTTATAGCGTTTGACGGGACATTTGGGAGCACTTTGAGGCATACGGTGAAAAAAGAAATATGTTCAGACCGAAACTGGGGAGAAGCTATCCGAGGAACTGCTTTGTGACGTGTCCATTCCACTCACAGTGTTATACCTCTCTTCTCCTACAGCGTTGGGAAAACCCTTTTGGAGAAACAGGTACCAGGTGATATTTGGGAGAATGTTGATGCCAATGATGAAAAGGAAAATAGCCTCAGACAAAAGCTGGAAAGAAGCTTTCTAGGAATATACTCTGTGATATGTGTAATCATCTCACAGAGATAAATGTTTCCTTATATTACACAGCTTGAAAACAGTCATGGACGGATCTATGAAGGGATTTTCAGGAGCACACTCAGGACTGTGTTGAAAAAGGAAATATCTTCAGATAAAACTGGAAAGAAGCTTTCTGTGAATCTGCTTTTCTCTATGTTTATTCTTCTCACATAGATGAAGCTTTCTTTACATTACACTTGAAACTCCCTCTGGATGGATCTGAAGGGATATTTGGGACATTGGGCCTATGGTCAAATAGGAAATAGAGTCAGATAAAAACTGGAAGAAGCTTTCTGAGAAACTGCTTGTGATGTGTGCTCTCAGAGTTAAACCATTCTTGGATAGCAGTTTGAAACACTGTTCTGTGAATCTGAGAGGACATTTGGAGAGCTCTGAATGAAAGAAATAGCCTCAGACAGAAGAAGCTTTCTGTGAACTGCTCTGTCTGAATTCCACTCACATAGCTCTCTTTTCATGAGCAGTAAACTGTATTTTTAGATGAAGGGATATTCAGGAATATTTGAGGGCCTGAGAAAAGGAAAGTCTTCAGATAAAACTGGAGAAGCTTTCTGAGAACTGCTTGTGATGTTGTGCATTCACTCACAGAGTATCACCTTTCTTTAGAGGTTTGAAATCCTTTGGAGAAAGCTGAGAGGACATTTGTATAGATCCTTTGAAAAATCCAGACAAAACTGGAAAGAAGCTTTCTGTGAAACTGCTCTGTGTATATCTATTCACTCACATAGTTAAACCTTTCTTATATTACACACACTTTGAAATTGTCATGCATGATGAAAGGACATTTGGGAGGTTGTGGTGAAAAGGAAACGTTCAGATAAAACTGGAGAAGCTTTCTGAGAACTGCTTTGTGTGTGTATTCCTCTCATAGATTTAAACTTCTTTATTGCAGATTGAAATCACTGTTTTGTGAATCTGAAGACATTTGGGGATCCTTAGAACATGGTGAAGAAATATCCTCAGAGAGAAACCAGAAGGAAGCTTTCTGTGAAACTGCTCTGTGTCATCTTATTCCACTCACACAGTTAAGCTTCTCTTTCATTGAGCAGTATATAACACTGTTTTGTTTAGCGTGATGGGATATTCAGGAGCAGTTTGAGTTACGTGAAAAGGAAACGTCTTCAGATAGAAACTGGAGAGAAGCTCTGAGGAACTGCTTTGTGACGTGTGCATTCCACTCACAGAAATATACCTTTCTTCTCCTGGAGGATTCGAATCCTGTTGGAGAAAAAGCTACCAAGAGACATTTGGGAGTATAGGGATGGCTATGGTGAAAAGGAAATATCCTCAGACAAAACTGGAAAGAAGATTTCAGCGAAACTGCTTCATGTTAGATATATCTATTCATCTCGCATAGTTAAACCTTTCTTATATTTACCAGTTTGGAAACTCCATCATGCACGAATCACTAAGGGACATTCGAGACATTCAGGCCTATGGTGAAAGAGGAGATATCTTCAGATAAAACTGGATAGAAGCTTTCTGAGAAACTACTTGTGATGTATGCATTCCACTCAGGGAATACCTTTCTTCTCCTGGAGGATTCTCCTGTTGGAGAAAAAAGTAAGAGACATTTGGGAGTATGACATGGGTGAAAGGAAATATCTCAGAAAACTGGAAGAAGCTTTCTGTGAAACTGCTTCTGATATATCTATTCATCTCACAGTTAAACCTTTCTTATGTGTTGTTTTATGGAAAAGAACATTGAGGACATTCAGGCCTATATGAAAGGAATATCTTCAGATAAAACTGGAAAAAGCTTTCTGAAACTACTTGTGATATGTGCATTCCACTCAATGTTATATCTTTTCTCACAAGCAGTGAAACACTGTTGTGAACAAAAAGTGATATTGGGCTGACTATGCATGTGAAATACTGAAATAAATCAGAAGCTTTCCAAGAACTGCTCTCTGATATGTGCATTCACTCACAGAATTTAGTTATTCTATGTTGCAGTTTGAAATTATGTCTTTGATCTGTGGGATATTTAAGCATTTAGGCTGGTGAGAAAAAGGAATATCTTCAGATAAAACTGAGAAAACTTTCTGAAACTGCTTTTGATGTTGTTCTCATAGAAATTCTTTATTGAAGTTGAAATCCTGTTTTTGTGGAATCTGAGAAGGACATTTGAATTCTGATGGAAAAGAAATATCCTCAGACAAAACTGGAAGAAGCTTTCTGTGACTACTGTGATCATTCCTCTCACAGTTAAATCTTCTCATTAGTTAAACCTGTTTATGAGCTGTGATGGGACATTCAGAACATTTGAGGCTTGGTGAAAAGGAAATATGTTCAGACAAAAAGAAGCTTTCAGGAACTGCTTGTGATGTGCATTCACTCACAGAAATATACCTTTCTTCTCAGAGGTTGAAACCCTTTTGAAAAATCCAAGAGACATTGAATATGGGGCTATGGTGAAAAGGAAATCTCAGACAAAACTGGAAAGCTTCTGAAACTCTGTTGATATATCTTTATCTCCTTTCTTTCTCATATTAGCAGTTTGAAACTGTCATGAGATACGAAGGACATTGGAGCACATTAAGGCCTATGGTGAAAAAGGAATATCTTCAGATAAAACTGGAAGAAGCTTTCTGAGAAACTCTTGTGATGTATTTCTCTCAAGTATACTTTTTCTCAAGGCAGTTTTAAACACTGTTGTGTAACAGTGATATTTTGGAGCATTGAGGACTATGGCAAAAGAAAATACTGAAATAAAATGGAAAGAAGCTTTCAAGAACTGCTCTCTGATATGTGCATTCACACAAAATTTACTCTATAGTTTGAAATCCTGTCTTTGAAGAATCTGAGGGATTTAGTGAAGGGCATGGTGAGCAAAAAATATCTTCAGAAACTGGAGAGAACTGAGAAACTGCTGATGTGTATTCATCTCATAGATTTAACCATTCTTTATTGAGCAGTTTGAAATCCAGTCTGGAATCTGGGAAGGACATTGGAGCATCCTTAGAATAGAAAAGAAATATCCTCAGAGAAAAGAAGGAAGCTTTCTGTGAAACTACTGTCATGTAATTTATCTCAATAACCTCTCTTCATTAGTGTTTAACCTGTATGTTTCTGTGATGGACATTCAGCATTTGAGGCTTATGGTGAAAAAGGAAATATTCAGATAAGAAACTGGAGAAGCTTTCTGAACTGCTTTTGATGCATTCCACTGTGTATACCTCTCTTCTTTCATACAGCTGAGAAACAGGTCAGGTGATTTGGGCATGTTGATGCTATGATGAAAGGAAATAGCCTCAGACAAAACTGGAAAAATTCTGAGAAACTGCTCTGTGATATGTGTAATCATCTCACATAGATAAACTTTCTTACATTACACAGTTTGAAAACTGTTCATGGAGATCTGAAGGACATTGGGAGCACACAGACTATGGTGAAAAAATATCTTCAGATAAAACTGGAAGAAGCTTTCTGTGCTTTTTTTCATGTTTATTCTCTCACATGAAGCTCTTTATTACAGCTTGAAATTTCCTGTGGATGAAGGATATTGGGATCACATGAGCCTATGGTCAAATAGGAGAAATATATAAAAACTGGAGAGAAGCTTTCTGACTGCTTGTGATATGCATTCCACTCAGGGTGATACCTCTCTTCTCATACAATGAAGAAAGTGAAGTGATATTGGGACATGTTGAGCTATGTGAAAGGAAATAGCCTCAGACAAAACTGGAAGAAGCTTTCTGAAACTACTCTGTGATGTGTAATCATCTCACATAGAGAATTTCTTACATTACACAATGAAACTGTCATGGAATCTGAAGGACTTTTGGGACACATGACTAGTGAAAAAAGGAATATCTTCAGATAAAACTGGAAGAAGCTTTCTGTGATTCTTTTCATGTTATTCTTCTCACATAGATGAAGCTTTCTTTGTTACAGAGTTGTTCCTGTGATGGATCCACGAATTTGGGATATTCAGGCCTATGGTCAAAAGGATATATCATATAAAACTGGAGAGAAGCTTTCAGAACTCTTGGATGTGCATTCCACTCATGTTTTATGTTCTTCTCATGAGCAGTTTGAACACTGTTTGTAAAACCAAAGTGATATTCAGGGATTGAAATTATGGCATAAAGTGAAATGTCTCAATAAAGAAAGAAGAATCACTGAGAAACTGGCTCTGAATACATTCTTTTCACAGGGTTAAACACTATTTGGTTGAAATTCAGTCTGAGGTCTGAAGGATAGTAAGTGGAGACTGTGAAAAATGTCTCAGGTGGAGAGAAGATTTGTGAACTGCTTTTGATGTTTCGTTAATCTCAGAGTTAAACATTCTTGGATTGAGCAATTTGAAATCACTGTTCTGTGAATCTGAGAAAGACATTTGGAGCTCTTTAGATACTGAAAAAGAAATATCTCACATGTAATAGACTTTACCATCACTCATGAACCATCTCAATATGAAACCCTCTCTTTATCTCAGGCGATGAGGGATGTAGAGCTACTTGGGAGGCTGAGAAGGAAATCTGAACCCAGGACAGCTTGTGAGCTGAGATCCGATGCATAGCCTGGGAGCAGGAAATCCTTCAAAAAAAAAAAAAGAATACCCAGAAAAAGAAATAATCTCAGAGAGAAACAGAAGGAAGCTTTCTGAACTGCTCTGTGTGTGAATTCACTCACACAGTTAAGCTCTTTTCATTAGCAGTATCATAACATATCCTGAGAAGGGATATTCAGGAGATATTTGAGGACAGTGAAAAATCTTCAGATAAAAACTGGAGAGAAGCTTTCTGTGAATCTGCTTGTGCATTCCACTCACATAAATACTTTCTTCTCCTAGAGGATTGAATCCCTTTAGAAAAGCTACAAGAGATTTGAATATAGGATGGCCTATGGTGAAAAAGGAAATATCCTCAGACAAAATTGGAAGAAGCTTTCTGAGAAACTTCTTGTTAGTATATTCATCTCACATGTTCAAACCTTTCTTTATTAGGCAGTTTGAACTATGTCATGCAAGACATTGGGGCACATTCAGGCCTAATGAAGATATCTTCAGATAAAAACAGAGAAGCTTTCTCAGAAACTACTTGATGTATGCATTCTCTCAGTCTATTTTCTGAGGCAGTGTTTAAACACTGGTCATGGATGAAATACTGAGTGAAAACTCAATCTTGTTCATGTGTATTCATTCATAGAGTTAAAACCTTTTGGATTGAGCAGTTTGAAATCACTGTTTTTTGGAATCTGAGAAAGGACATTTGGGAGCTCTTTAGAATGGAGAAATATCCTCAGAGAAACCAGAAGGAAGCTTTCTGTGAAACTACTCTGTGTGTCTTAATTCCTCAGTTAAGCTCTCTTCATTGAGCATTTATAACCCTGTGTATTTAGCCTGTGATGGGATATTCAGAGCACTTTGAGGCTTACAGTGAAAAGGAAATTTCAGAAGAAACTGGAGAAGCTTCTGAGGAGCTGCTTTGTGACGTGTGCATTCCACTCACAGAAATATACCTTTTTTCTCCTAGAGGATTCTGAATCCTTTTGGAGAAAAAGCTACCAAGAGACCAAAGAAACAATAATGTACTTAAACTATATTCTACAACAAATAGATATGAGATGTTTACAGAACATAAACCCAACTGCAGAATATACATGTTATTCATCAACACATGGAACATTCTTCAAAATAGACCATATAAAAGCCACTAAACAAGTCTCAGTAAATTTAAGAAAATCAAACTTACATCAAGTACTCTCCAAGACCACAATAAAACAAAATTGGATATAAATTTCAAAAGGAAACTTCCAAATAATAATGACTCAACCTACCAAAGCATCTGGGAAACAGCAAAAATAGTGCTAAAAGGAAAGTTCACAGAATTAATAACC
>CM058079.1:2674827-2699094 GCA_030247045.1 Colobus guereza | reverse complement strand
TACCTTTCTTCTCCTAGAGGATTCGGAATCCCTTTTGGAGAAAAAGCTACCAAGAGACATTCGGGAGTATAAGGACAGCTATGGTGAAAAGGAAATATCCTCAGACAAAACTGGAAAGAAGATTTCTGTGAAACTGCTTCATGTTAGATATATCTATTCATCTCACATAGTTCAAACCTTTCTTATATTACACAGTTTGGAAACTCATAATGCAATCACGAAGGACATTCAGGCACATTCAGGCCTATGGTGAAAGAGGAGATATCTTCAGATAAAAACTGGATAGAAGCTTTCTGAGAAACTACTTGTGATGTATGCATTCCACTCAGGAGTTATACCTCTTTTCTCACAAGGCAGTGTTTAAACACTGTTCCTGTGTAACCGAAAAAGTGATATTTTGAGCGCATTGAGGACTATGGCAAATAGTGAAATATACTGAAATAAAATCGAGAAAGAAGCGTTCCAAGAATCTGCTCTCTGATATGTGCATTCACTTCACAGAATTTATGCTTACTCTATGTTGCCCAGTTTCGAAATTCTGTCTTTGAAGAATCTGTGAAGGGATATTTAGTGACCGGAGGCTTGTGGTGAGCAAGGAAACATCTTCCGATGAAACCTGCAGAGTAACTTTCTGAGCAACTGCTTTGTGATGTTTGTATTTGTCTCCTAGAATTAATGCTTTCTTTGGATTGAGAAGATTCAAGTCACTGTTTTTGTGGAAACTGAGGAAGGACACTTGGGAACGATCCTTAGAACAAGGAGAAAGAAATATCCTCAGGTAAAATCCAGAAGGAAGCTTTCTGTGAAACTACTCTGTGTGTCTTAATTCCTCTCACACAGTTAAGCTTCTCTTTTCATTGAGCAGTTTTATAACCCTGTGTATGTTTAGCGTGTGATGGGACATTCAGGAGCACTTTGAGGCTTACGGTGAAAAGGAAATATGTTCAGACCGAAACTGGAGAAGCTTTCTGAGGAACTGCTTTGTGATGTGCATTCCACTCACAGTGTTATACCTCTTCTCATACAGCATGGAAACCCTTTTGGAGAAACAGGTACCAAGTGATATTCAGGAGCATGTTGATGCCGATGATGAAAAGGAAATAGCCTCAGACAAAACTGGAAGAAGCTTTCTAGGAAACTACTCTGTGATATGTGTAATCATCTCACATAGATAAAGCTTTCTTTACATTACACAGCTTGAAAACTGTCATGGACGGATCCACGAAGGGATATTTGGGATCACATTGGGCCTATGGTGAAAAGGAAATATCTTCAGATAAAAACTGGAAGAAGCTTTCTGTGAATCTGCTTTTCTATGTTTATTCTTCTCACATAGATGAAGCTTTCTTTACATTACACAGCTTGGAAACTCCCTCGTGGATGGATCCACGAAGGGATATTTGGGATCACATTCGGGCCTATGGTCAAATAGGAAATATAGTCAGATAAAAACTGGAGAAGCTTTCTGAGAAACTGCTTGGTGATGTGCATTCCACTCAGGAGTTTTAATGTTCTTCTCATAAGGCACAGTTTGAACACTGTTCCTGTAAAACCAAAAGAGTGATATTTGGAGCACATTGAAGACTATGGCAAAAAGTGAAATGTCGTCCAATAAAAAACAGAAAGAAGCACTCAAAGAAACTGCTCTCTGACATACATTCTTTTCACAGGGTTAAAGCTTACTCTACATTTCCCAGTTTGAAAGTCGGCCTCTGAGGTTCTGCGAAGGGATAGTAAGTGGCAACCGGAGGCCTGTGTCAAGCAAAAAAATGTCTTTCGAAAATTGGAGAAGCTTTCTGTGCAACTCTTTTGTGATGTTTGTATTCATCTCAAAGTTAAATCATTCTTTGGATTGAGCAGTTTGAAATCACTGTTTTGTGGAATCTGAGAAAGGACATTTGGGAACGATCCTTAGAACATGGAGAAAGAAATATCC
The DNA here is from genome assembly GCA_030247045.1 of Colobus guereza. Taxonomy (NCBI): domain Eukaryota; kingdom Metazoa; phylum Chordata; class Mammalia; order Primates; family Cercopithecidae; genus Colobus; species Colobus guereza. Next base: position 2,697,158 of record CM058079.1, on the reverse strand, counting down.
TCAGACAAAACTGGAAGAAGCTTTCTGTGAAACTGCTCTGTGTCACGTGAATTCCACTCACAGTTAAGCTTCTCTTTCATTGAGCAGTATCATAACACTGTTTTGTTTAGACTGTGAAGGGATATTTAGTGACACCGGAGGCTTGTGGTGAGCAAGGAAACATCTTCCGATGAAACCTGCAGAGTAACTTTCTGAGCAACTGCTTTGTGATGTGTATTCATCTCATAGATTTAAACCATTCTTTGGATTGAGCAGATTGAAATCACTGTTTTGTGGAATCTGAGGAAGGACATTTGGAGACGCTCTTTAGAATATCCTGAAAAGAAATAACCTCAGAGAGAAACCAGAAGGAAGCTTTCTGTGAAACTGCTCTGTGTCACGTGAATTCCACTCACACAGTTAAGCTTCTCTTTCATTGAGCAGTATCATAACACTGTTTTGTTTAGACTGTGAAGGGATATTCAGGAGCGATTTGAGGGTTATGGTGAGAAAGGAAACGTCTTCAGATAGAAACTGGAGAAGCTTTCTGAGGAGCTGCTTTGTGTGTGCATTCCACTCACAGAAATATACCTTTCTTCTCCTAGAGGATTCCAATCCCTTTTGGAGAAAAAGCTACCAAGAGACATTCAGGAGCACTTTGAGGCTTATGGTGAAAAGGAAATATCCTCAGACAAAACTGGAAGAAGCTTTCTGTGAAACTGCTTCATGTTAGATATATCTATTCATCTCATAGTTCAAACCTTTCTTATATTACACAGTTTGGAAACTCCATGCACGATCCAGAAGGACATTTGGGAGCACATTCAGGCCTATGGTGAAAAGGAAATATCTTCAGATAAAACTGGATAGAAGCTTTCTGAAACTACTTGTGATGTATGCATTCCACTCAGGGAGTTATACCTCTTTTCTCACAAGGCAGTGTTTAAACACTGTTCCTGTAAAACCAAAAGTGATATTTGAGCACATTGAGGACTATGGCAAATAGTGAAATATACTGAAATAAAATCGAGAAAGAAGCGTTCCAAGAATCTGCTCTCTGATATGTGCATTCACTTCACAGAATTTATGCTTACTCTATGTTGCCCAGTTTCGAAATTCTGTCTTTGAAGAATCTGTGAAGGATATTTAGTGACCGGAGGCTTGTGGTGAGCAAGGAAACATCTTCCGATGAAACCTGCAGAGTAACTTTCTGAGCAACTGCTTTGTGATGTGTATTCGTCTCATAGATTTAAACCATTCTTTGGATTGAGCAGATTGAAATCACTGTTTTGTGGAATCTGAGGAAGGACATTTGGGAACGATCCTTAGAACATGGAGAAAGAAATATCCTCAGGTAAAATCCAGAAGGAAGCTTTCTGTGAAACTGCTCTGTGTCATCTTAATTCCTCTCACAGTTAAGCTTCTCTTTCATTGAGTAGTTTTATAACCCTGTGTATGTTTAGCATGTGATGGGACATTCAGGAGCACTTTGAGGCTTATGGTGAAAAGGAAATATGTTCAGACCAAAACTGGAGAAGCTTTCTGAGGAACTGCTTTGTGACGTGTGCATTCCACTCACAGTGTTATACCTCTCTTCTCATACAGCGTCAGGGAAACCCTTTTGGAGAAACAGGTACCAAGTGATATTGGGAGCATGTTGATGCCGATGATGAAAAGGAAATAGCCTCAGACAAAACTGGAAAGAAGCTTTCTGAAACTACTCTGTGATATGTGTAATCATCTCACATAGATGAAGCTTTCTTTACATTACACAGCTTGAAAACTGTCATGGACGGATCCACGAAGGGATATTTGGGATCACATTCAGGCCTATGGTGAAAAGGAAATATCTTCAGATAAAACTGGAAAGAAGCTTTCTGTGAATCTGCTTTTCTATGTTTATTCTTCTCACATAGATGAAGCTTTCTTTACATTACACAGCTTGAAACTGTCATGGACGGATCCACGAAGGGATATTTGGGATCACATTTGGGCCTATGGTCAAATAGGAAATATAGTCAGATAAAACTGGAGAGAAGCTTTCTGAGAAACTGCTTGGTGATGTGCATTCCACTCAGGAGTTTTAATGTTCTTCTCATAAGGCACAGTTTGAACACTGTTCCTGTAAAACCAAAAGTGATATTGAGCACATTGAGGACTATGGCAAAAGTGAAATGTCGTCCAATAAAAACAGAAAGAAGCACTCAGAAACTGCTCTCTGACATGCATTCTTTTCACAGGGTTAAAGCTTACTCTACATTTCCCAGTTTGAAATTCTGTCTTTGAAGAATCTGTGAAGGGATATTTAGTGGCACCGGAGGCTTGTGGTGAGCAAGGAAACATCTTCGATGAAACCTGCAGAGAACTTTCTGAGCAACTGCTTTGTGATGTGTGTATTCATCTCATAGATTTAAACCATTCTTTGGATTGAGCAGTTTGAAATCACTGTTTCTGTGGAATCTGAGAAGGACATTTGGGAGCTCTTTAGAATATCCTGAAAAGAAATAACCTCAGAGAGAAACCAGAAGGAAGCTTTCTGTGAAACTGCTCTGTGTCACGTGAATTCCTCACACAGTTAAGCTTCTCTTTCATTGAGCAGTATCATAACACTGTTTTTGTTAGACTGTGAAGGGATATTCAGGAGCATTTGAGGCTTATGGTGAAAAGGAAATATCTTCAGATAAAACTGGAGAGAAGCTTTCTGAGGAACTGCTTTGTGACGTGTGCATTCCACTCACAGAAATATACCTTTCTTCTCTAGGATTCGGAAACCCTTTTGGAGAAAAAGCTACCAAGAGACATTCAGGAGTATAGGGACAGCTATGGTGAAAAGGAAATATCCTCAGACAAAACTGGAAAGAAGATTTCTGTGAAACTGCTTCTGTTAGATATATCTATTCATCTCGCATAGTTCAAACTTTCTTATATTATGCAGTTTGGAAACTCCGTCATGCACAAATCCATGAAGGACATTTGGGAGCACATTCAGGCCTATGGTGAAAAGGAAATATCTTCAGATAAAACTGGATAGAAGCTTTCTGAGAAACTACTTGTGATGTATGCATTCCACTCACAGTGTTATACCTCTTTTCTCACAAGGCAGTGTTTAAACACTGTTCCTGTGTAACCAAAAGTGATATTTCAGGCATTGAGGACTATGGCAAATAGTGAAATATACTGAAATAAAATCGAGAAAGAAGCGTTCCAAGAATCTGCTCTCTGATATGTGCATTCACTTCACAGAATTTATGCTTACTCTATGTTGCCCAGTTTGAAATTCTGTCTTTGAAGAATCTGTGAAGGGATATTTAGTGAGCCGGAGGCTTGTGGTGAGCAAGGAAACATCTTCGATGAAACCTGCAGAGTAACTTTCTGAGCAACTGCTTTTGTGTGTATTCATCTCATAGATTTAAACCATTCTTTGGATTGAGCAGATTGAAATCACTGTTTTGTGGAATCTGAGGAAGGACATTTGGGAACGATCCTTAGAACATGGAGAAAGAAATATCCTCAGGTAAAATCAGAAGGAAGCTTTCTGTGAAACTACTCTGTGTCATCTTAATTCCTCTCACAGTTAAGCTTCTCTTTCATTGAGCAGTTTATAACCCTGTGTATGTTTAGCGTGTGATGGGATATTCAGGAGCACATTCAGGCCTATGGTGAAAAGGAAATATCTTCAGATAAAACTGGAGAGAAGCTTTCTGAGGAACTGCTTTGTGATGTGCATTCCACTCACAGTGTTATACCTCTCTTCTCATACAGTCAGGAAACCCTTTTGGAGAAACAGGTACCAAGTGATATTCGGGAGCATGTTGATGCCGATGATGAAAAGGAAATAGCCTCAGACAAAACTGGAAGAAGCTTTCTGTGAAACTGCTCTGTGATATGTGTAATCATCTCACATAGTTCAAACCTTTCTTATATTACAGTTTGAAACTGTCATGGATCCACGAAGGGATATTTGGGATCACATTCAGGCCTATGGTGAAAAAGGAATATCTTCAGATAAAAACTGGAAGAAGCTTTCTGTGAACTGCTTTTTCTATGTTTATTCTTCTCACATAGATGAAGCTTTCTTTACATTAGCAGTTTGAAATCACTGTTTCTGTGGAATCTGAGAAAGGACATTTGGAGCACATTCAGGCCTATGGTGAAAAGGAAATATGTTCAGATAAAAACTGGAAGAAGCTTTCTGTGAAACTGCTTTGTGATGTGTGCATTCCACTCAGGAGTTATACCTCTTTTCTCACAAGGCAGTTTGAACACTGTTCCTGTGAAACCAAAAGTGATATTTCAGAGCATTGAGGACTATGGCAAATAGTGAAATATACTGAAATAAAATCGAGAAAGAAGCTTTCTGTGAAACTGCTTTGTGATGTGTATTCATCTCATAGATTTAAACCATTCTTTGGATTGAGCAGTTTGAAATCACTGTTTTGTGGAATCTGAGAAAGGACATTTGGAGCACATTCAGGACTATGGTGAAAAGGAAATATCTTCAGATAAAAACTGGAGAGAAGCTTTCTGAGAACTGCTTTGTGATGTGTGTATTCATCTCATAGTTAAACTTTCTTATATTAGCAGTTTGAAATCACTGTTTCTGTGGAATCTGAGAAAGGACATTTGGAGCACATTCAGGACTATGGTGAAAAGGAAATAGCCTCAGACAAAACTGGAAGAAGCTTTCTGTGAAACTGCTCTGTGTCATCTTAATTCCTCTCACAGTTAAGCTTCTCTTTCATTGAGCAGTATCATAACACTGTTTTTGTTTAGACTGTGAAGGATATTCAGGAGCACTTTGAGGCTTATGGTGAAAAGGAAATATCTTCAGATAAAAACTGGAAGAAGCTTTCTGAGAACTGCTTTGTGATGTGCATTCACTCACAGAAATACCTTTCTTCTCCTAGAGGGAATCCTTTTGGAGAAAAAGCTACCAAGAGACATTCAGGAGCACTTTGAGGCTTATGGTGAAAAGGAAATATCCTCAGACAAAACTGGAAAGAAGATTTCTGTGAAACTGCTTTGTTAGATATATCTATTCATCTCACATAGTTCAAACCTTTCTTATATTATGCAGTTTGGAAACTCCGTCATGCACGATCCATGAAGGGACATTTGGGAGCACATTCAGGCCTATGGTGAAAAAGGAATATCTTCAGATAAAAACTGGATAGAAGCTTTCTGAGAAACTGCTTGTGATGTATGCATTCCACTCAGGAGTTATACCTCTTTTCTCACAAGGCAGTTTGAACACTGTTCCTGTGAAACCAAAAGTGATATTTCAGAGCATTGAGGACTATGGCAAATAGTGAAATATACTGAAATAAAATCGAGAAAGAATCGTTCCAAGAATCTGCTCTCTGATATATTCATTCACTTCACAGAATTTATGCTTGTTCTGTGTTGCCCAGCTTTGAAATCCTGTCTTTGAAGAATCTGTGAAGGGATATTTAGTGATGCCGGGAGGGTTGTGTTGAGCAAGGAAACATCTTCTCATGAAACCTTCCGAGTAACTTTCTGAATAACTGCTTTGCAATGTGTGTATTCATCTCGTAGATTTAAACCATTCTTTGAATTGATCAGATTGAAATCGCTGTTTTTGTGGAATCTGAGGAGGGACAATTGGGAAATATCGTTAGAACACGGAGAAAGAAATATCCTCAGGTAAAATCCAGAAGAAAGCTTGGTGTGAAACTACTCTGTGTCATCTTAATTCCTCTCACAGTTAAGCTTCTCTTTCATTGAGCAGTTTTATAACCCTGTGTATGTTTAGCATGTGATGGGACATTTGGGAGCACTTTGAGGCTTATGGTGAAAAGGAAATATGTTCAGATAGAAACTGGAGAGAAGCTTTCTGAGGAACTGCTTTGTGACGTGTGCATTCCACTCACAGTGTTATACCTCTCTTCTCATACAGCGTCAGGAAACCCTTTTGGAGAAACAGGTACCAAGTGATATTCGGGAGCATGTTGATGCCGATGATGAAAAAGGAAATAGCCTCAGACAAAACTGGAAGAAGCTTTCTGTGAAACTGCTCTGTGATATGTGTAATCATCTCACATAGTTAAACTTTCTTATATTACAGTTTGAAATCACTGTTTCTGTGGAATCTGAGAAAGGACATTTGGGAGCACATTCAGGACTATGGTGAAAAGGAAATATCTTCAGATAAAAACTGGAAGAAGCTTTCTGTGAACTGCTTTTTCTATGTTTATTCTTCTCACATAGATGAAGCTTTCTTTACATTACACAGTTTGAAACTCCTGTGGATGGATCCACGAAGGGATATTTGGGATCACATTCAGGCCTATGGTCAAATAGGAAATATAGTCAGATAAAAACTGGAGAGAAGCTTTCTGAGAAACTACTTGTGATGTATGCATTCCACTCAGGAGTTATACCTCTTTTCTCACAAGGCAGTGTTTAAACACTGTTCCTGTGAAACCAAAAGTGATATTTCAGAGCATTGAGGACTATGGCAAATAGTGAAATATACTGAAATAAAATCGAGAAAGAAGCATTCAGAATCTGCTCTCTGATATGTGCATTCACTTCACAGAATTTATGCTTACTCTATGTTGCCCAGTTTGAAATTCTGTCTTTGAAGAATCTGTGAAGGGATATTTAGTGACAGAGGCTTGTGGTGAGCAAGGAAACATCTTCCATGAAACCTGCAGAGAACTTTCTGAGCAACTGCTTTGATGTGTGTATTCATCTCATAGATTTAAACCATTCTTTGGATTGAGCAGATTGAAATCACTGTTTTGTGGAATCTGAGGAAGGACATTTGGGAAAGATCCTTAGAACATGGAGAAAGAAATATCCTCAGGTAAAATCCAGAAGGAAGCTTTCTGTGAAACTGCTCTGTGTCATCTTAATTCCTCTCACAGTTAAGCTTCTCTTTCATTGAGCAGTATCATAACACTGTTTTTGTTTAGACTGTGAAGGATATTCAGGAGCACTTTGAGGCTTACGGTGAAAAGGAAATATCTTCAGATAAAAACTGGAGAAGCTTTCTGAGGAGCTGCTTTGTGACGTGTGCATTCCACTCACAGAAATATACCTTTCTTCTCCTAGAGGATTCAGAATCCTTTTGGAGAAAAAGCTACCAAGAGACATTCAGGAGTATAGGATGGCTATGGTGAAAAGGAAATATCCTCAGACAAAACTGGAGAAGATTTCTGTGAAACTGCTTTGTGTTAGATATATCTATTCATCTCATAGTTAAACTTTCTTATATTATGCAGTTTGGAAACTCCGTCATGCAGAATCTGTGAAGGATATTCAGGAGCACTTTGAGGCTTACGGTGAAAAGGAAATATCTTCAGATAAAAACTGGATAGAAGCTTTCTGAGAAACTACTTGTGATGTATGCATTCCACTCAGAGTTATACCTCTTTTCTCACAAGGCAGTGTTTGAACACTGTTCCTGTAAAACCAAAAGTGATATTTCAGAGCATTGAGGACTATGGCAATAGTGAAATATACTGAAATAAAATCGAGAAAGAAGCGTTCCAAGAATCTGCTCTCTGATATGTGCATTCACTTCACAGAATTTATGCTTACTCTATGTTGCCCAGTTTGAAATTCTGTCTTTGAAGAATCTGTGAAGGGATATTTAGTGACAGAGGCTTGTGGTGAGCAAGGAAACATCTTCCATGAAACCTGCAGAGAACTTTCTGAGCAACTGCTTTGTGATGTGTGTATTCATCTCATAGATTTAAACCATTCTTTGGATTGAGCAGATTGAAATCACTGTTTTTTGGAATCTGAGGAAGGACATTTGGGAACGATCCTTAGAACATGGAGAAAGAAATATCCTCAGGTAAAATCCAGAAGGAAGCTTTCTGTGAAACTCTGTGTCATCTTAATTCCTCTCACTTAGTTAAGCCTCTCCTTACGTTGAGTAGTTTTATAACCCTGTGTATGTTTAGCATGTGATGGGACATTCAGGAGCACTTTGAGGCTTATGGTGAAAAGAAATATGTTCAGACCGAAACTGGAGAAGCTTTCTGAGGAACTGCTTTGTGACATGTGCATTCCACTCACAGTGTTATACCTCTCTTCTCATACAGCGTCGGGAAACCCTTTTGGAGAAACAGGTACCAAGTGATATTCAGGAGCATGTTGATGCCGATGATGAAAAGAGAAATAGCCTCAGACAAAACTGGAAAGAAGCTTTCTAGGAAACTACTCTGTGATATGTGTAATCATCTCACATAGATAAAGGTTTCTTACATTACACAGCTTGAAAACTGTCATGGACGGATCCACGAAGGGATATTTGGGATCACATTCAGGCCTATGGTGAAATAGGAAATATAGTCGCATAAAAACTGGAAAGAAGCTTTCTGTGAATCTGCTTTTTCTATGTTTATTCATCTCACATAGATGAAGCTTTCTTTACATTATGCAGCTTGGAAACTCCTCGTGGATGGATCCACGAAGGGATATTTGGGATCACATTCAGGCCTATGGTGAAATAGGAAATATAGTCAGATAAAAACTGGAGAGAAGCTTTCTGAGAAACTGCTTGGTGATGTGTGCATTCCACTCAGGGAGTTTTAATGTTCTTCTCATAAGGCACAGTTTGAACACTGTTCCTGTAAAACCAAAAGAGTGATATTCGGAGCACATTGAAGACTATGGCAAAAGTGAAATGTCTCAATAAAAACAGAAAGAAGCACTCGAAGAAACTGCTCTCTGACATGCCCATTCTTTTCACAGGGTTAAAGCTTACTCTACATTTCCCAGTTTGAAAGTCGGCCTCTGAGGTTCTGTGAAGGGATAGTAAGTGGCAACCAGAGGCCTGTGTCAAGCAAGGAAATGTCTCCCATCGAAAATTGGAGAGAAGCTTTCTGCAACTCTTTTGTGATGTTTGTATTCATCTCAAAGACTTAAATCATTCTTTGGATTGAGCAGTTTGAAATCACTGTTTCTGTGGAATCTGAGAAAGGACATTTGGAGATGCTCTTTAGAATATCCTGAAAAGAAATAACCTCAGAGAGAAACCAGAAGGAAGCTTTCTGTGAACCTGCTCTGTGTCACGTGAATTCTGCTCACAGTTAAGCTTCTCTTTTCATTGAGCAGTATCATAACACTGTTTTGTTTAGACTGAAGGGATATTCAGGAGCACTTTGAGGCTTATGGTGAAAAGGAAATATCTTCAGATAAAAACTGGAGAAGCTTTCTGAGGAGCTGCTTTGTGACATGTGCATTCCACTCACAGAAATATACCTTTCTTCTCCTAGAGGATTCAGAATCCCTTTTGGAGAAAAAGCTACCAAGAGACATTTGGGAGTATAGGGATGGCTATGGTGAAAAAGGAAATATCCTCAGACAAAACTGGAAAGAAGATTTCTGTGAAACTGCTTTGTGTTAGATATATCTATTCATCTCGCATAGTTCAAACCTTTCTTATATTATGCAGTTTGGAAACTCCATCATGCACAAATCCGTGAAGGGACATTCAGGAGCACATTCAGGCCTATGGTGAAAGAGGAGATATCTTCAGATAAAAACTGGATAGAAGCTTTCTGAGAAACTACTTGTGATGTATGCATTCCACTCAGGAGTTATACCTCTTTTCTCACAAGGCAGTGTTTAAACACTGTTCCTGTGTAACCGAAAAGTGATATTTCAGAGTGCATTGAGGACTATGGCAAATAGTGAAATATACTGAAATAAAATCGAGAAAGAAGCGTTCCAAGAATCTGCTCTCTGATATGTGCATTCACTTCACAGAATTTATGCTTACTCTATGTTGCCCAGTTTGAAATTCTGTCTTTGAAGAATCTGTGAAGGGATATTTAGTGACGCCCAGAGGCTTGTGGTGAGCAAGGAAACATCTTCCGATGAAACCTGCAGAGTAACTTTCTGAGCAACTGCTTTGCGATGTGTGTATTCGTCTCATAGATTTAAACCATTCTTTGGATTGAGCAGATTGAAATCACTGTTTTGTGGAATCTGAGGAAGGACATTTGGGAACGATCCTTAGAACATGGAGAAAGAAATATCCTCAGGTAAAATCCAGAAGGAAGCTTTCTGTGAAACTGCTCTGTGTCATCTTAATTCCTCTCACTTAGTTAAGCCTCTCTTTTCATTGAGCAGTTTTATAACCCTGTGTATGTTTAGCGTGTGATGGGACATTCGGGAGCACTTTGAGGCTTATGGTGAAAAAGGAAATATGTTCAGACCGAAACTGGAGAAGCTTTCGAGGAACTGCTTTGTGACGTGTGCATTCCACTCACAGTGTTATACCTCTCTTCTCATACAGCGTCGGAAACCCTTTTGGAGAAACAGGTACCAAGTGATATTCAGGAGCATGTTGATGCCAATGAAAAAGGAAATAGCCTGAGAGAAAACATGCAAAGAAGCTTTCTAGGAAACTACTTTGGATATGTGTAATCATCTCACATAGATAGAGGTTTTCTTCCATTACATAGCTTGAAAACTGTCATGGACGGATCCACGAAGGGACTTTCAGAGCACACTCAGGACTATGGTGAAAAAGGAAATATCTTCAGATAAAAACTGGAAAGAAGCTTTCTGTGAATCTGCTTTTTTCTATGTTTATTCTTCTCACACAGATGAAGCTTTCTTTACATTACGCAGCTTGGATCCACGAAGGGATATTTGGGATCATATTCGGCCTATGGTGAAATAGGAAATATAGTCAGATAAAAACTGGAGAAGCTTTCTGAGAAACTGCTTGGTGATGTGTGCATTCCACTCAGGAGTTTTAATGTTCTTCTCATAAGGCACAGTTTGAACACTTCCTGTAAAATCAAAAGAAATAGGATATCTATCAGAGCAGTTTCACAGATATTCTTTCCAGTTTGTCTGAGGATATTCCTTTTCACATAATTCCTATACTCGAAATCTCTTGGTAGCTTTTTCTCCAAAAGGGATTCCGGAATCCTCTAGGAGAAGAAAGGTATATTTCTGTGAGTGGAATGCACACGTCACAAAGCAGCTCCTCAGAAAGCTTCTCTCCAGTTTCTATCTGAAGACGTTTCCTTTCTCACTGTAACCTCAAATCGCTCCTGAATATCCCTTCACAGTCTAAAAACAGTGTTATGATACTGCTCAATGAAAGAGAAGCTTAACTGTGTGAGCAGAATTCACGTGACACAGAGCAGTTTCACAGAAAGCTTCCTTCTGGTTTCTCTCTGAGGTTATTTCTTTTCAGGATATTCTAAAGAGCGTCTCCAAATGTCCTTTCTCAGATTCCACAGAAACAGTGATTTCAAACTGCTCAATCCAAAGAATGATTTAACTCTTTGAGATGAATACAAACATCACAAAGAGTTGCGCAGAAAGCTTCTCTCCAATTTTCGATGGGAGACATTTCCTTGCTCGACACAGGCCTCTGGTTGCCACTTACTATCCTTCGCAGAACCTCAGAGGCCGACTTTCAAACTGGGAAATGTAGAGTAAGCTTTAACCCTGTGAAAAGAATGGGCATGTCAGAGAGCAGTTTCTTGAGTGCTTCTTTCTGTTTTTATTGACATTTCACTTTTGCCATAGTCTTCAATGTGCTCCGAATATCACTCTTTTGGTTTTACAGGAACAGTGTTCAAACTGTGCCTTATGAGAAGAACATTAAAACTCCTGAGTGGAATGCACACATCACCAAGCAGTTTCTCAGAAAGCTTCTCTCCAGTTTTTATCTGACTATATTTCCTATTTGACCATAGGCCCGAATGTGATCCCAAATATCCCTTCGTGGATCCATCCACGAGGGAGTTTCAAGCTGTAATGTAAAGCTTCATCTATGTGAGAAGAATAAACATAGAAAAAGCAGATTCACAGAAAGCTTCTTTCCAGTTTTTATCTGAAGATATTTCCTTTTCACCATAGTCCTGAGTGTGCTCCCGAAAGTCCCTTCGTGGATCTGTCCATGACAGTTTTCAAGCTGTGTAATGTAAGGAAACCTTTATCTCTGTGAGATGATTACACATATCACAGAGTAGTTTCCTAGAAAACTTCTTTCCAGGTTTTGTCTGAGGCTATTTCCCTTTTCATCATCGGCATCAACATGCTCCCGAATATCACTTGGTACCTGTTTCTCCAAAAGGGTTTCCCTGTATGAGAAGAGAGGTATAACACTGTGAGTGGAATGCACACGTCACAAAGCAGTTCCTCGGAAAGCTTCTCCAGTTTCGGTCTGAACATATTTCCTTTTCACCGTAAGCCTCAAAGTGCTCCCAAATGTCCCATCACACGCTAAACATACACAGGGTTATAAAACTACTCAACGTAAGGAGAGGAATTAAGATGAGAAAGGGTAGTTTCACAGAAAGCTTCCTTCTGGATTTTACCTGAGGATATTTCTTTCTCCATGTTCTAAGGATCGTTCCCAAATGTCCTTCCTCAGATTCCACAAAACAGTGATTTCAATCTGCTCAATCCAAAGAATGGTTTAAATCTATGAGACGAATACACATGCAAAGCAGTTGCTCAGAAAGTTACTCTGCAGGTTTCATCGGAAGATGTTTCCTTGCTCACCACAAGCCTCTGGGCATCACTAAATATCCCTTCACAGATTCTTCAAAGAATTTCAAACTGGGCAACATAGAGTAAGCATAAATTCTGTGAAGTGAATGCACATATCAGAGATTCTTGGAACGCTTCTTTCGATTTTATTTATATTTCACTCTGCTGTTTAATGCACTCTGAAATATCAGAACAGTGTTTAAACACTGCCTTGTGAGAAAAATTCTGATGGAATACATCACAAGTAGTTTCTCAGAAATCTATCCAGTTTTATCTGAAGATATCTCCTCTTTCACCAGGCCTGAATAATGTCCTTGATTCGTGCATGAGATTCAAACTGTAATATAAGAAAGGTTTGAACTATGTGAGATGAATAGATATATCTAACACAAAGCAGTTTCACAGAAATCTTCTTTCAGTTTGTCTGAGGATATTTCCTTTTTCACCATAGCCATCCCTGTACTCCCAAATGTCTCTTGGTAGCTTTTTCTCCAAAAGGTTCCGGAATCCTCTAGGAGGAAAATATTTCTGTGAGTGGAATGCACACGTCACAAAGCAGTTCCTCAGAAAGCTTCTCTCCAGTTTCTGAACATATTTCTTTCTCACAAAGATAGCACTTCAGGTTCTTCATCAACATTTCCTGCAGCGTGAAAATACAGTTATGCAACCAACATGCACAGTGACGTCATGAAGAGAAAATTTACCTGGTCTATCTCAGAAGACAGTGCTTCTATTTTCTAGAAGCTCTCAAACTTATTTCAGTACTCCTGTCGGGACTGCAGGAACTCCGTCCAAGAGCTCCAAAACTCTGTTTCTCATTCTGAGAGACAGACCTCTCAACCTACTTCCTGAAGATAGGTGACCAAAATAAATTTTCAGTTTGCTCCTACCCTTGCCTGGTTCTTTTGTGCCTTTCTGGTGGTCTTAGAAAAACAAATCAGTTGGTGCCAACCGGAGATCCTCAGGCCTCTAAGTGTTGACTCCTCTCTGTTCAGCAGATGGACCAGGACCTGAGACCAGTCTCATCCTTTTTAGTGCCCTTGTCTTTCTTTTACCTCAGCCAAATCTGCCCAGGTCAGAGCCACCAAGTGGCTTGGGAGACCATTCAGGAAGACGTCCACCTGGTAATCTCACCTTGGCAAGAGCCTCCAGTCTGTCTCTGCTGGTTCCAAAGGACGCTTTGAAGCCAGGCAGAGATCCACTTCCATTCCATTGTGTCCATTGTGTAAGTAAAGAGGAAAAAATGAAACCCCAGTCAAATTTCAAAGAGCACCTTAGGGTGCCTGCAATTTAAAACCAGCTCGAACAAGACCTTAGGACGGTTAATTTTCCTTTCCACTGTGTGTGACTCAGCAATTTCTGTGAGTGGCTAAGAAGTGGTCAAAATTAATTACATAGGCTTTTGAGCCTTACGCTCTTCCCGAAGTATATTCTTCCTTCTGTCTCTCCAGGTTCCCTTCCTGCATATCCTCCCCTTGCTCCTCTCCCACTGGTACCCTCACCTGTTTCCAGTTCTTGAGAAGGGGAATGTCCACACCTTCTAAGCCCACTGACACTCCCTCTGCCCCACCCTCTCAGTGCACCTTTTCAGAGGTCAGGGGTTCAGAGTACATGTCCTTTTCACTGGCCGATCTTTCCAAAATTGAGAAGCGTTTAGGTGATTTCTGCTAATCCTACCATATCATAAAGGTTAGATACCTTTGTCAGGCCTATGACTTAACATGACCTCCGTAACCTCCACAAACTGAAGCACATCCTCCACCAGGCAGCTCAACTACATTTAACTGATGCACCATCAAAGGGGAGCAGTCCCTCAGACCCAGACTGGAAATACCAAGCAGGCCAGCCTCACATGTTAGACATAAGTCCAGTGTTTGTTGGCTGGTATGCAAGCATCTCAAACAAAACTGAATTTTAACAAATTAAAAGAAATTGTTCAAAATCAGAAGAAAATCATTCTTAAATAGGCTGACTGAGGTTCAATATACCAGTTAGATCTGGCCTCCCCACAGGGGCCATTTGGCGTCTTATTTCATTTCTCAATCAGCTCCACATTTAAAAAAAAAAGGTAGAGATGGTCCTCAGGCACCAATAGAAGTTAAATTAGCCTTTAAGGTCTATAACTCCAGAGGAGACAGCTGAAGCACAGCAGGCTCCCAAACAGAAAGCACAGCTCCTAGCAGCTTTACAGCCCAGTTAACCCAGGCCAGAGGCACACACCCTGCAGACTCCAAGGCTACAAAGGCCTGCTATAAGTGTGCAAGGCAGGACACTATGCCAACAGGTGTCTGAGGTCCCCGAGCTAACAGCCTTGCTATAAGTGCAAGGCATCAGGACATTGGGCCAGTGAATGTCCTAACCCTCGTCCACCAGCAACCCCTGCCCTGCTTGCCAACAGGAGGACACTGGAAGTCTGATTGCCCCACCCTGAGAACAGGTGCACGTCTCCATGTGACCCCTTTCCCAGGATCCTGGGAGCTCCTTCCAGCTCCTACATCTGGACGATGACAACTGAAGGTGCCGAGACTCGGGACCCCCATCACCTTGAGCCACAGGTAACTCTCCTGGTAGTGGTAAGACAATTAATTTTTAATAGATGGCTACCTATTCTGCCATCCTTTCTGGACCTAGCCTTCCATCCAATATCTCTGTAGTAGGAGTAGACGAAAGCCATCCACTCCACAAAAACTCCACTCCTTAATTGCTGCCTGGCCAACAACTACTTTGCGCACTCGTTCCTCATTATACCCCCATGCCCTACCCCTTTAGGCCGAGACATCCTGAGCACCTTAAAGGCCTCCATATACATTCCCACCAACCCATCCACCCCTTCAACCCCTCACGACCTGTTGCTCATGCTTTGTGCAGTGCACGCTCCTCCTATGTCGCCCACCCCCATCTTCCCTATTTCTGTACACCCTCAAGTGTGGGACACTTCCACCCTGTCATAGCTGCCCACCCACCAGTTCTTGTCAAGCTCAAAGATCCCACTGTTTTCCCCTTCTCTCTCACACATCTACAAGGTTTAAAGCCAATTATCACTGACTACTTAGCCAACATATTTATTCTTGTACACATTCCCCTGTAACACTCCAATACTTCCAGTTAAGAAGGCAGGCGTATAGGTTAGTACAGGATCTTTGGCTAGTCAATGAGGCTATCCGTCAACACCCTGTAGTTCCCAACCCTTACACCTTCTGTCCCATATCCCCACCAATTCTACTTATTTTACTGTGCTAGACCTTAAGGATGCTTTCCACCATACCCACACAGACTGCCAGTTCCTTTTTGCTTTCACATGGGAGACACATATCTCCACTCAACTGACGTGGACAGTCCTCCCACAAGGGTTCTGGGACAGCCCCCATTTCTTTGGTCAGGCCTTAGCAAAGACCTTGCCTGCCCTCTCACTAATAGCAAAGTTCTGCAGTATGTAGATGATCCCTGTAGCCCTACCAAACAAGACTCTCTTCTAGACACTGCAACTCTCCTCAACCATTTAGGCTCATTAGGTTATAGAGTATCTAAACACAAGGCCCAAATTTCTTGCCAAACCACATATACTAGGAATTGAAATCACCCCAACAACCGTCACTAACTACGCATGGCCCTAATATAACCTTCTTCCCCTCAAAATGCAAAAGAATTCAATCCTTCCTAGGTCTAATAGGCTTCTTCAGACATTGGATCCCCAATTTTGGAATCTTAGCCAAACCTTTATATGCGTTAAAGAAACCCCACATGGGCCTTTGTCCAACCCCAAGTTAATCTCGACTCATTTCACCGCTTAAAGCTTGCCTTCTCTCACCCACTCTCACTGCCTGATTTCCAGCGTCCTTCCAACTCTTTACAGATGAAAGGCAGAAAGTGGCAGTTGGTCTTTAGCCCAGCCTGTCGGCAGCACCACCCCTGTGGCCTATCTATCCAAACAACTAGACCCAACTGTACAAGGCTGGCAACCTGTCTGTGTGCATTAGCAGTGCAGCCTGCCTGACCCAGGAAGCAAAAACTCATTAGAGGCAGTAACCTAACAGTCCTCTCACACACTGTCTTCAGGATCTCATCTCATAAAAGTATTAGCCACTTAACTCCATCCCGGCTCCAACTTTTCCATCTCTTATTCATAGAAGACCCCACTGTTACTTTAGAAGTCTGCTCCTCTCTAAATCCAGCCACTTTACTGCCAGACCCTCTTAAACCACCCCATACTAAACATTCTTGTCCTGAGGTCCTGGAGGCTCAACCCCAGCTACACTTGCATGACCAGCCCCCATGCACAACTAACCCTATTTGTGGATGGCAGCTCCTTTATCAACCCTCAAGGAAACAGACAGGCAGGATATGCAGTAGTTACCTCCTCCACAGTTTTAGAGGCAAAACCCACAAGGGACCACATCACAGCAGGCAGAACTCACTGCACTAACCAAGGCACTCCTACTATCAAAAGGAAAACAGTAAACATATACACAGATTCTAAATATGCTTTTCTAATCACACCATTCAGTCATCTGGAAGAGGTTTTAACCACGCCTATTATTAACAAAACCAAATACTCAAACTACTAGATGCACTGTCGGCACCTTCAGGTAGCATTATACATTGTAAAGGTCACCAAACTTCATCTAAGTAGGCTCAACAATTTGCTGACGTCACTGCCAAGTCAGCCGCCGGATTTTCCACCCCTAAGCCTCCTTCTGTCTGTTTCTCTCCCCAGTATGCCCTAATTACACTCAGGAAGAAAAGCTATTACAAAATCCAACAGCCAAACTAACTACAGGTGACTGGATATATATTTAACAAATTAGTCATTCCTGAAACACAACTCCATACCATTCTAACAGACATACAATTCTTTACATATAGGACCCAAAGCCTTATACAATTTTCTAAATCCTCCTCCACTGTCCAACACTACAAAACACTTACAATCAACCAGCAGTGCTCTACCTGCCTAAAGGCAAATCCTCAAGGCACATTGCGTAATCCCCATCCCAGCCATCAACTCAGAGGACACCAACCAGGTGAAGATTGGCAAATTGATTTCACACATATGCCAAGACATAAAAAATTCAAATACCTCTTAACCCTGTGGACACCTTTTCAGGGTGATAGAGGCCTATCACCACAGGAGAAACACTAACATTGTTGCCTCTATACTCACTGAACATATTATCCTAGGTTTGGCCTCCACTCTTCAATACAATGAGCATTCATCTCTAAGGTAGTCCAACAGGTGGCAGCTCCTACACATCACCTGGAAACTCCACATCCCTTATAGGCCTCAGTCTTCTGGTAAGGTGGAAAAGGCTAACGGACTCATCAAACAACAGCTCACCAAACTCTCAATCGAAACCCGGCAGTCGTGGGTCTCCTTCCCTTAGCCTGACCAGCTGCGGGCAGCACCTCAAAGCCCAACAGGCCTCAGTCCATTCGAATTAGTCTACAGACGGCTAACCCTCCAGCAAATACCTTCCTGCCCGCCCTTTGGCGAACTACCTCCCATATCTCACTCTTCTCAGACAACTCCTAAGACAACACGCTGAGTTAGCACTCCTCCAACAGACGCCTACAACCCACATCTCCCTCAGTCCGGAGACCAAGTATACATAAAGATATCCAAGCCAAAGACTTACAGCCCAGGTGGAAAGGCCCATACACTGTCCTCCTGTCTACATACAGCAAAACTCCTAGGACACATTGGATTCATATTTCCCAGCTAAAAGGGCCCACAAGAACAATCAGTGGACATCAGTTCAACTTTCCCCACTGCCTCAAACTTACAAAACTTCCTTGACTATCTCATGCTCGACCCCTGGTGCTTAGCTCGCTTTCTCATCCTCTACATAAACCTATCAGACTTTCAATACATAACCCCAGACCCATATCTACCTCCAGACAGTCCAGAGCAGTGGTTCTCCTGTCTCCCTTCATTGAACATCTTCAGTGGCAAGGACACTCTGCTACACTGAAAATGAAGTCTCATTTATACTTATATTGCTGTCTCACTCATACACTCAGACCTTTGCTAGTCCTACTGTATGGCAATTTTTTCATCACTGAAACTTGGTCACAAGACAGCGAACACTCAGTAGTACATAGTTCTGCCAGTTGTCTTCCTTAAGGCTGTCAAACTTCTCTCTGACAAGACCCTTCTCATGGCTCACACTTATCCAGATAAAATGTGACTTAACCTACAAGAATTCTCCCATTGCTTCCTCTGTGAGGCTTTGGCCCCATGCCCTGCCCTTCAACACTGGTCAAACATCCCACAATTTCACACTCCAGGCGCCACTATACCAAAATCCAAATAGCCCAATCCTTCCTTTTTATTCAACCCCAAATTCATCCTGGGGTAATCATACTCAGGTGCCCAATGGGAGCCAGCCCCAGGCTATTTCTGGTGGGTCCTTTCTAAAACCTTTCAAACTGTCACAACTCAATCTCAATCTCTCTGTGTCCCAGTATCCTTAGTGCCCAGCCTCACCCTGTATAGCAAGGCTGAACTAGTTGACACTGCATACCCTCCTGCAATCGCTTACAAAAGCTGTTTTCCTCCTCTAGTTATTGGAATCAGCTGAAAGCCTGGCCTCCTGCAGCCAACCTCAATAGCCCAAGTAGCTGCCCAAAACAGGCGAGCCCTAGACTTGCTTACAGCTGAAAAAAGGAGGCACTTGTCTCTTCCTTGGAGAAGAGTGCTGCTATTATGTTAGTCAGGCCTAGTAGACACTAACATTCAAACTCAATAAAATAAAAACTGAAATACAGAACCTTAATACCCCAACCTTGCTGGACCTTCCTTCTGGGTTTTGCCATATTCAACAAATGCTTCCATTCCTCATTTATACTAATACTGTGCCTTATTTTATTCTTTCCATATCCAAATACCACCATAGGCGACACTTAAGCCCTTAAGAGCAGGAAGTAGCCAGACAGACCACGGCGCCCCTTATCACTATTATCAATCAAGGTTGGACTGTTTGGATAAAGCAAGATGGCACACTTCGGGTTCTTCATCACCAACTTTTTCTGCGAAAATGCAGCCGGCTCCGAAGGTGCAGACCAACCAGGCATGTGCCAGGTGACGTCAATCAAGAGACCAAGATTTACCTGGTCGCACCTGAGAACGCCACACATGTGCCGCCTATTGCCCTCCACTCCTAGAAAAGCTGCTCCAGTGAGCGTCGTGGACTTCCAGCCCACTCCTGTCGGGACTGCATTGAACTCCATCAGAGCTCCCAGGCGACTCTCTTGGCCTCCTTTGCTGGAGGCCAACAGACCTCTCTACCCACCTTCTTCCTGAAGCTAGGTGACCAAAATAAATTTGCAGTTTGCTCCTACTTGCCTACTGCTGGTTCTTTGTGCTCGCTCTGGTGGTCTTAAAAACAAATCAGTAAGGAGAGGCTTAACTAAGAGATTAAGACAAGACAGTAGTTTCACAGAAAGCTTCCTTCTATTTTACCTGAGGATATTTCTTTCTCCATGTTCTAAGGATCGTTCCAAATGTCTTCCTCAGATTCCACAAAACAGTGATTTCAATCTGCTCAATCAAAGAAGTTTAAATCTATGAGAGAATACACACATCAAAAACAGTTGCTCAGAAAGTTCTCTGCAGGTTTCATCTGAAGATGTTTCCTTGCTCACCACAAGCCTCTGTCACTAAATATCCCTTCACAGATTCTTCAAGACAGAATTTTGAAACTGGGCAACATAGTAAGCATAAATTCTGTGAATGCACATATCAGAGAGCAGATTCTTGGAAGCTTCTTTCGATTTTATTTCAGTATATTTCACTTTTTTAGTCCTGAAAATGGAATCACACACACATAGCAGTTCCTGAAAGTTTCTCTCAGTTTTTCTAAAAGTTTTATTTTCAGAAATCAAAGTGCTCCCAATGTCTTTGTCATGTTTAACTTCTAATATAGAAATCTCACAAAATGTATCTCTGAGTTTCAAAAAGCTATCTTCTCTTTCTCTGAGGATGCTCTTTTTAAAAATTCTTTCACATCTCTAGGAGAAGAAAGGTATGTCTGAGTGGAATGCACACATCACAAAGCAGTCCTCAGAAACTTCTCTAGTTTCTATCTGAGAATTAACTATGACACAGAGTAGTTTCACAGAAAGCTTCCTTCTATTTTACCTGAGGATATTTCTTTCTCCATGTTCTAAATCGTTCCCAAATGTCCTTCCTCAGATTCCCAGTGATTTCAATCTGCTCAATCCAAGAATGGTTTAAATCTATGAGAGACACATCACAAAGCAGTTGCTCAGAAAGTTCTCCAGGTTTCATAAGAATGTTTCCTTGCTCACCACAAGCCTCGGGCATCACTAAATATCCTTCACAGATTCTTCAAAGACAGAATTTCAAACTGGGCAACATAGAGTAAGCATAAATTCTAGTGAATGCACATATCAGAGAGCAGATTCTTGAACTTCTTTATTTCAGTATATTTCACTATTTTGCCAATGTCCAATATCACTTTTTGGTTACAGGAACAGTGTTCACTGCCTTGTGAGAAAAGAGGTATAACTCCTGAGTGAATGCATACATCACAAGTAGTTTCTCAGAAAGCTTCTATCCAGTTTTTATCTGAAGATATCTCCTCACCATAGGCCTGAATGTGCTCCAATGTCCCTTCAGATCTTGCATGATGGAGTTTCAAACTGTAATATAAGAAAGGTTTGAACTATGCGAGATGAATAGATATATCTAACACAAGCAGTTTCACAGAAATCTTCTTTCCAGTTTGTCTGAGGATATTTCCTTTTTCACCATAGCCTCCCTATACTCCGAATGTCTCTTTAGCTTTTTCCAAAGGATTTCGAATCCTCTAGGAGAAGAAAGGTATATTTCTGTGAGTGGAATGCACATCACAAAGCAGCTCCTCAGAAAGCTTCTCTCCAGTTTCTATCTGAAGACGTTTCCTTTCTCATAACCTCAAATCACTCCTGAATATCCCTTGCAGTCTAAACAAAACAGTGTTATGATACTGCTCAATGAAAAGAAGCTTAACTGTGTGAGCGGAATTCACGTGACACAGAGCAGTTTCACAGAAAACTTCCTTCTGGTTCTCTCTGAGGTTATTTCTTTTCAGGATATTCTAAAGAGCATCTCCAAATGTCCTTTCTCAGATTCCACAGAAACAGTGATTTCAAACTGCTCAATCAAAGAATGATTTAACTCTTTGAGATGAACACAAACATCAAAAAGTTGCAGAAAGCTTCTCTCCAATTTTCAATGGGAGACATTTCCTTGCTCACACAGGCCTCCAGTTGCCACTTACTATCCCTTCACAGAACCCTCAGAGGCCGACTTTCAAACTGGGAAATGTAGAGGATGGGGTTTAGCTATGATGCCCCAGCTAGTCTTGAACTCCTGGACTCAAGTGATCTGCCCACCTCGGCTCCCTAAAGTGCTGGGATTATAGGCCTGAGCTGTGTAATTTCATGCCACGTGACACGGCCCAATAACAAGGAAGAAACCCGCGGGTCTAGCGTCTACTCACATAGGTCGACTGATGGTTGAGAAATTCCAGCAGGAGGAGCCAAGAGCAGCCACCGCACCGGCATGTCCCGATCCTCTCAGGGCGCCCTGAGGCGGCCAGGACAGAGGTGGGGTGGCTTAGGGTGGGGGCAGGGAAGGGGATGGGGAGGGCCCGGTTCTGACTTGGGGAGGGAGGGAGGGAGGGAAGGTAAAGGAGGAGAAGGGGCTATTGGGGGAGGGGAGGAGGAGGAGGGGAGGGGAGGAGGGGAGGGGGAAGGGGTGTGGGAAAGGATCCGGTTCAAATTAAGTTCTCAGGTACTGGTGGAAGGTTTAGCTACAGGTCAGGAGAAGGTCAATCAGAGAAGCAACAGGA
>CM058079.1:2621749-2674327 GCA_030247045.1 Colobus guereza | reverse complement strand
ATAATTGCGCCAAAATAGATTATATCAAATGCTACTGTGGCAACGAGGCCGGCTATGAAATTCAATCAAACATACATCTGTCATAAAGAGCAAAACAAATGTATGAAAAATAGAGGAACTTTACGGCCTATTACATTGATTAACATTAGAACGGACGATGTCCTCTGCCAAATCCTCCCCGCTGCCCGCCAGGACCACCAGGGCCTCGGCCCATACTTTCGCGTGCGGACTTGCTGCCGAAAATATTCAGACGATAAATAAAGTGCAACATACAATAACTGTTGACGCCATTATAGGAAGACACCGAACGGCATCTGCTGTCAGCGAACGGCTGATATTTCACATTTTCGGTTTCACAAGAACAGTGTTCAAAAACTGCCTTGTGAGAAAAGATGTATAACTCCCTGTGTGGAATGCATACATCACATAACAGTTTCTCAGAAAGCTTCTGTCCAGTTTTTATCTGAAGATATCTGCTCTTTCATTGTAGGCCTGAATGTGCTCTCAAATGTCCCTTCATGGATCCGTGCATGAAGGTGTTTCAAAACAGCACAATATAAGAAACTTTCTAACTCTGCGAGATTAATAAATATATCTAACACAAAGCAGTTTCACAGAAATCCTTTTTCCAATTTGTTCTGAGGATATTTCCTTCTTCACCTGAGTCGTTTCTACACTCTCGAATGTCTCTTGGTAGTTTTTTCTCCCAAAGGGATTCCGGAATCCTCTAGGAGAAGAAAGGTATATTTTTGTAAATGGAATGCACACGTCACAGAGCAGCTCCTCAGAAAGCTTTTACCAGGTTCTATTTTAAGACGTTTCCTTTCAAACTGTGCATCTCAAAGTGCTCCTGAATATCCCTTCTCAGACTAAACAAAAAGAGTGTTATGATACTGCTCAATGAAAAGAGAAACTTAACTGTGTGAGCGGAATCCACGTGACAAAGAGCAGTTTCACAGAAAGCTTCCTTCTGACACAAAGCAGTTTCACAGGAATCTTCTTTACAGTTTTGTCTCAGGACATTTCATCATTCGTCTCAGAATGTCCCAGAATACAGTGATTTCAAAACTGCTAATATAATGATTTAACTACGTGAGATGAATGAATATGTCTAACACTAAGCAGTTTCACAGAAATCTTCTGTCCAGTTTTTGTCTGAGGCTATTTCCCTTTTCACCATCAGCAACAACAGGCTCCCAGAATATCAATTGGTACGTGTTTCTCCAAAAGGGTTTCCCCGACGCTGTATGAGAAGAGAGGTATAAAACTGTGACGTTAATGCACAGGTCACAAAGCAGTTTCTCGGACAGCTTCTCTCCAGTTTCAGTCTGAACATATTTTCTTTTTCACCATTAGCCTCAAAGTGTTCCCGAATATCTCATCACATGCTAAACATACACAGGGCTACAAAACTGCTCAATGAAAAGAGAGCCTTATCTGAGAGGAATTAAGACAACACAGAGCAGTTTCACAGCAAGCTTCCCTCTGGATTTTAACTGAGGATATTTCTTTCTTCATATTCTGAGGATCATTCCCAAATGTCCTTCCTCAGATTCCACAAAAACAGTAATTTCAAGCTGCTCAATCCAAAGAATGGTTTAACTCTATGAGACCAATACACACATCGCAAAACAGTTGCTCAGAACGTTTCTCGGCAGGTTTCATGGGAAGACGTTTCCTCGCTCACCATAAGCCCCTGGGCGTCACTAAATATCCCTTACTCAAATTCTTGAAAGACAGAGTTTCGAAACTGTGCAACATTGAGTAAGCATTAACTCTGTGAAGTGAATGCACATATCAGAGATCAGATTCTTAGAACGCTTCTTCCTCGATTTTAATTCAGTATATTTCACTATTAGCCATAGTCCTGAATGCATTCCAGAATATCACTTTTTCAGTTTCACAGGAACAGTATTCAAACACTGCCTTGTGAGAAAAGAGGTAAAACTCCCTGAGTGGAATGCATACATCACAAAGTAATTTCTCAAAAAGCTTCTATCCAGTTTTTATCTGAAGATATCTCCTCTTTCACCATAGGCCTGAATGTGCTCCCGAATGTCCCTTCGCGGATCTGTGCATGATGGTCTTTTTAAACTGCATAATATAATTAAAGTTTTAACTATACAATACATATAAATATATCTAACAGAAAGCAGTTTCACGGAAATCTTCTTTCCAGTTTTTGTCTGAGGATATTTCCTTTTTCACCATCATCGTCGATATACTCCCGAATGTCTCCTGGTAGCTTTTTCTCCAAAAGGGATACCGGAATCCTCTAGGAGAAGAAAGATGTATTTCTGTGAGTGGAATGCACACGTCACAAAGCAGCTCCTCAGAAAGCTTCTCTCCAGTTTCTATGTGAAGATGTTTCCTTTCTCTCCATAAGCCTCAAAGCCCTCCAGAATATCCCTTCATGGAATAAAGAAAAACAGTGTTTTGATACAGCTCAATAAATAGATAAACTTAACTGTGTGAACGGAAATCACCTCACACAGAGCAGTTTCACAGAATGCTTCCTTCTGGTTTGTCTCTGAGGTTATTTCTTTTTAAGGATATTCTAAAGAACGTTTCCAAATGTCCCTTCTCAGATTCCACAGAAACAGTGATTTCAAATTGTTCAATCCAAAGAATGATTTAACTCTATGAGGTGAATACAAACATCACAAAAGAGTTGCACAGAAATCTTCTCTCCAGTTTTTGATGGAGGACATTTTCTTGATAGACACAGGCCTCCGGTCACCACTTACTATCCATTCGCACAGTCCTCAAAGACTGACTTTCAAACTGGGAAATGTAGAGTAAGCTTTAACCCAGTAAAAGGAATGGATATGTCAGAGAGCAGTTTCTTGGAGTGCCTCTTTCTGTTTTTTATTGGATGACATTTCACTATTTGCCAAAGTCTTCAAGGTGCTCCGAATATCAGTCTTTTGGTTTTACAAAAACAGTGTTCAAATGGTGCCTTATGAGAAGAAAGTTATAACTCCCTGAGTGGAATGCACACATCACCAAGCAGTTTTCAGAAAGATTCTCTCCAGTTTTTATCTGACTATATTTCGTATTTCACCATAGGCCCAAATGTGATCCCAAACATCCATTCGCGGATCCATCCATGAGGGAATTTCAAAGCTTTGTAATGTAAAAAAGCTTCATCTATATGAGATGAATAAACATATCAGCACAGATTCACAGAAAGCTTTTTTCCACTTTTATCTGAAGATATTTCCTTTTCACCATAGTCCTGGTGCTCCTGTCCCTCTGGATCTTCCATGACAGTTCAACTGCGTACAAAAGAAACTTTATCTATGTGAGATGATTACATCACAGAGAGTTTCTAAAGTCTTTCAGTTTTTTCTGAGCTATTTCTTTTCCTTCATCAACATGCTGAATATCACTTTACCTGTTTCTCAAAGGTTTCCTGTCTGTATGAGAGTATTACACTGTGATGAATGCACATCAAGCATTCCTAAGCTTCTCTCCGTTATCTGAACATCCTTTTCACCGTAAACTCAAAGTGCTCCATATCCATCACATGCTAAACATACACAGGGTACACTGCTCAATGAAAGATGCTTCACTGAGTGATTAAAATGAGTTGTTTCACAGAAAACTTCTTCTGGATTTTACCTCAGGATTTCTTTCCATATTCAGGATGTTCCCAAATGTCCTCAGATCCAGAAAACAGTGATTTCAACCTGCTCAATCCAAGAATGATTTAACTCTAGGAGACGAATACAGACATTCAAAGCAGTTGAGAACATTTCTGCAGGTTTCATAAAGTGTCACCACAAGCTCAGCATCACTAAATATCCTTCATAGATCTTCAAAGACAGAGTTTCAAACTGGGCAACATAGAGTAAGCATTAACTCTGTGAAATGAATACACATATCAGAGCAGATTCTTGGAATGTTTTCTCTTGATTTTATTTCAGTATATTTCTATTCTCCACAGTCCTCCTTGATCTGAAATATCACTTTTTGGTTTCACATACAGTGTTGAACACTGTTTTGAGAAAAAGATAACTCAGTGGAATGCATTCTAAAGTAGTTCTCAGATCTTCTATCCAGTTTTTATCTGAAGATATTTCCTCTTTCACCGTGATGAATGTGCTAGATGTCCTTCTTGGATCTGTGATGATGGGTTTCAACTGTGTAATTAAAGTTTCTGTGAGATGAATAAATATGTAACACAAAGTTTCACAGAATCTTCTTTCCAGTTTTGTCTGGATATTTCCTTTTCACCAGTTCTATGTAGATCTCTTGGTAGCTTTTGTCAAAAGGTTCGGATCTGGAAGAATATATTTCTGTGGTGAATGCACACGTCCTGAAAGCAGCTCCTAGCTTCTCTGTTTCTATCTGAAGATGTTTCTTTCTCATAAAGCCTCAAAGCCCTCAATATCCTTTGATTCCAGTGTTTGATACAGCTCTGAAGTTTCTTTGTGAGCTTCACATGACACAGAGCAGTTTCACAGAAAGCTTTCTGGTTCTCTGCTAATTTTCTTTCAGGTTTTTTATGGTTTCTCAGATTAACATTTCAAACTGCTCATCCATGATTTAACTCTATAAAATAAAAACATCCAGTTCAGCTTCTCCAATTTTCAATGGATTTTCTTTATAGTATCCTTTCCCATTCTATGTTTCCTCAAAGGTTTCAACTGGAAATGTAGGTGCTTTGTGAGATGGACACGTAGAGCAGTTTCTGAGGACTCTGTTCTGTTCCATTGGTCTATAGTTCTGTTTTGGTACCAGTACCATGCTGTTTTGGTTACTGTAGCCTTAGTATAGTTTGAAGTCAGGTAGCGTGACACTCCAGCTTTGTCCTTTTGACTTAGGATTGTCTTGGCAATGCGGGCTCTTTTGGTTCCATATGAACTTTAAAGCAGTTTTTCCAATTCTGTGAAGAAACTCATTGGTAGCTTGATGGGGATGGCATTGAATCTATAAATAACCTTGGGCAGTATGGCCATTTTCACGATATTGATTCTTCCTATCCATGAGCATGGTATGTTCTTCCATTTGTTTAGTGTCCTCTTTGATTTCACTGAGCAGTGGTTTGTAGTTCTCCTGAAGAGGTCCTTTACATCCCTTGTAAGTTGGATTCCTAGGTATTTTATTCTCTTTGAAGCAATTGTGAATGGAAGTTCATTCCTGATTTGGCTCTCTGCTTGTCTGTTACTGGTGTATAAGAATGCTTGTGATTTTTGCATTAATTTTGTATCCTGAGACTTTGCTGAAGTTGCTTATCAGCTTAAGGAGATTTTGGGCTGAGATGGGGTTTTCTAAATATACAATCATGTCATCTGCAAACAGGGACAATTTGACTTCTTCTTTTCCTAACTGAATACCCTTGATTTCTTTCTCTTGCCTGATTGCCCTAGCCAGAACTTCCAACACTATGTTGAATAGGAGTGGTGAGAGGCATCCCTGTCTTTGCCAGTTTTCAAAGGAATTTTTCCAGTTTTGCCCATTCAGTATGATATTAGCTGTGGGTTTGTCATAAATAGCTATTATTTTGAGGTACGTTCCATCAATACCGAATTTATTGAGCGTTTTTAGCATGAAGGGCTGTTGAATTTTGTCAAAAGCCTTTTCTGCATCTATTGAGATAATCATGTGGTTCTTGTCTTTGGTTCTGTTTATATGCTGGATTACGTTTATTGATTTGCGAATGTTGAACCAGCCTTGCATCCCAGGGATGAAGCCCACTTGATCAGGGTGGATAAGCTTTTGATGTGCTGCTGAATCCGGTTTGCCAGTATTTTATTGAGGATTTTGCATCGATGTTCATCAGGGATATTGGTCTAAAATTCTCTTTTTTGTTGTGTCTCTGCCAGGCTTTGGTATCAGGATGATGTTGGCCTCATAAAATGAGTTAGGGAGGATTCCCTCTTTTCTATTGATTGGAATAGTTTCAGAAGGAATGGTACCAGCTCCTCCTTGTACCTCTGGTAGAATTCAGCTGTGAATCCGTCTGGTCCTGGACTTTTTGGTGGGCAGGCTATTAATTGTTGCCTCAATTTCAGAGCCTGCTATTGGTCTATTCAGGGTTCAACTTCTTCCTGGTTTAGTCTTGGGAGTGTAAGTGTCAGGAAATTATCCATTTCTTCTAAATTTTCTAGTTGATTTGCGTAGAGGTGTTTATAGTATTCTCTGATGGTAGTTTGTATTTCTGTGGGGTCGGTGGTGATATCCCTTTATCATTTTATTGCATCTATTTGATTCCTCTCTTTTCTTCTTTATTAGTCTTGCTAGCGGTCTGTCAATTTTGTTGATCTTTTCAAAAACCAACTCCTGGATTCATTGATTTTTGGAGGGTTTTTTGTGTTTCTATCTCCTTCAGTTCTGCTCTGATCTTAGTTATTTCTTGCCTTCTGCTAGCTTTTGAGTGTGTTTGCTCTTCCCTCTCTGTTCTTTTAATTGTGATGTTAGAGTGTCAATTTTAGATCTTTCCTGCTTTCTCTTGTGGGCATAGTGCTATAAATTTCCCTCTACACACTGCTTTAAATGTGTCCCAGAGATTCTGGTATGTTGTATCTTTGTTCTCATTGGTTTCAAAGAACATCTTTATTTCTGCTTTCATTTCGTTATGTACCCAGTAGTCATTCAGGAGCAGGTTGTTCAGTTTCCATGTAGTTGAGCGGTTTTGATTGAGTTTCTTAGTCCTGAGTTCTAGTTTGATTGCACTGTGGTCTGAGAGACAGTTTGTTATAATTTCTGTTCTTTACATTTGCTGAGGTGCTTTACTTCCAATTATGTGGTCAATTTTGGAATAAGTGCGATGTGGTGCTGAGAAGAATGTATATTCTGTTGATTTGGGGTGGAGAGTTCTATAGATGTCTATCAGGTCCGCTTGGTGCAGAGATGAGTTCAATTCCTGGATATCCTTGTTAACTTTCTGTCTCGTTGATCTGTCTAATGTTGACAGTGGAGTGTTGAAGTCTCCCATTATTGTATGGGAGTCTAAGTCTCTTTGTAAGTCTCAAGGACTTGCTTTATGAATCTGGGTGCTCCTGTATTGGGTGCATATATATTTAGGATAGTTAGCTCTTCCTGTTGAATTGATCCCTTTACCATTATGTAATGGCCTTCTTTGTCTCTTTTGATCTTTGATGGTTTAAAGTCTATTTTATCAGAGACTAGGATTGCAACCCCTGCTTTTTTGTTCTCCATTTGCTTGGTAGATCTTCCTCCATC
Source organism: Colobus guereza (assembly GCA_030247045.1). Taxonomy (NCBI): domain Eukaryota; kingdom Metazoa; phylum Chordata; class Mammalia; order Primates; family Cercopithecidae; genus Colobus; species Colobus guereza. Next base: position 2,667,136 of record CM058079.1, on the reverse strand, counting down.
CCTTTATTTTGAGCCTATGTATGTCTCTGCATGTGAGATGGGTCTCCTGAATACAGCAGACTGATGGGTCTTGACTCTTATCCAGTTTGCCAGTCTGTGTCTTTTAATTGGAGCATTTAGTCCATTAACATTTAAGGTTAATATTGTTATGTGAACTTGATCCTGCCATTATGATATTAACTGGTTATTTTGCTCATTAGTTGATTTACATTTTGGCTTGTTTTGCAATGGCTGGTACGGTTGTTCCTTTCCATGTTTAGGGCTTCCTTCAGGGTCTCTTGTAAGGCAGGCCTGGTGGTGACAAAATCTCTAAGCATTTGCTTATCTGTAAAGTTTTATTTCTCCTTCACTGATGAAACTTAGTTTGGCTGGATATGAAATTCTGGGTTTAAAATTCTTTTCTTTAAGAACGTTGAATATTGGCCCCACTCTCTTCTGGCTTGTAGAGTTTCTGCAGAGATCTGCTGTTAGTCTGATGGGCTTCCCTTTGTGGGTAACCCGACCTTTCTCTCTGGCTGCCCTTAAGATTTTTCCTTCATTTCAACTTTGGTGAATCTGGCAATTATGTGTCTTGGGTTGCCCTTCTGGAGGAGTATCTTTGTGGCGTTCTCTGTATTTCCTGAATTTGAATGTTGGCCTGCCCTACTAGGTTGGGGAAGTTCTCCTGGATGATATCCTGAAGAGTGTTTTCCAACTTGTTTCCATTCTCCCCTCACTTTCAGGCACCCCAATCAGACGTAGATTTGGTCTTTTTACATAATCCCATACTTCTTGCAGGCTTTGTTCATTTCTTTTCTTCTTTTTCTTTTGGTTTCTCTTCTCGCTTCATTTCATTCATTTGATCCTCAATCGCTGATACTCTTTCTTCCAGTTGATCCAGTCAGTTACTGAAGCTTGTGCATTTGTCACGTATTTCTCGTGTCATGGTTTTCATCTCTGTCATGTCGTTTATGACCTTCTCTGCATTAATTAGTCTAGCTGTCAATTCTTCCACTCTTTTTCAAGATTTTCGTTTCTTTGCGCTGGATGCGTAATTCCTCCTTTAGCTCTGAGAAGTTTGATGGACTGAAGCCTTCTTCTCTCTTCATCAAAGTCATTCTCTGACCAGCTTTGATCCGTTGCTGGCGATGGGCTGCGCTCCTTTGCAGGGGAGATGCGCTCTTATTTTTTTAATTCCAGCTTTTCTGCCTGCTTTTCCCCATCTTTGTGGTTTTATCTGTCTCTGGTCTTTGATGATGGTGGCACTGATGGGGTTTTGGTATAGGTGTCCTTCCTGTTTGATAGTTTTCCTTCTGCCAGTCAGAACCCTCAGCTATAGGTCTGTTGGAATTGCTTGAGGTCCACTCAGACCCTGTTTGCCTGGGTATCAGCAGCAGAGGTTGCAGAAGATAGAATATTGCTGAACAGCGAGTGTACCTGTCTGATTCTTACTTTGGAAGCTTCCTCTCAGGGTGTACTCCACCCTGTGAGGTGTGGGTGTCAGACTGCCCCTAGTGGGGATGTCTCCCAGTTAGGCTACTCAGGGTCAGGGAGCAGGCAGTCTGTCCCTTCTCAGATCTCAACCTCCGTGTTGGGAGATCCACTGCTCTCTTCAAAGTTGTCAGACAGAGTCGTTCGCGCCTGCACAGGTCTCTGCTGCTTCCCTGTTATTTTTTAGCTGAGCCCTGTCCCCAGAGGCGAGTCTACAGAGACAGGCAGGTTTCCTTGAGCTGCTGTGAGCTCCACCCAGTTGGAGCTTCCCAGCCTTTTTACCTACTTAAGCCTCAGCAATGGCGGGCCCTCCCCAGCCTCGCTGCTGCCCTGCAGTTAGATCACAGACTGCTGTGTTAGCAAGGAGGGAGGCTCAGGCGTGGGACCCTCCCGGCCAGGCGTGGGGTATATTCTCCTGGTGTGCCCGTTAGCCTATAGCGCAGTATTGGGGTGGGAGTTACCCGATTTTCCAGGTGTGTGTCTCAGTTCCCTGGTTGGGAAAAAGTTCCCTTCCTTGCTTCCCAGGTGAGCGATGCCTCGCCCTGCTTCAACTCGCTGGTCGGGCTGCAACAGCTGACCAGCACCGATTGTCCGGCACTCACTAGTGAGATGACCCCAGTACCTCAGTTCAAAATGCAGAAATCACCGGTCTTCTGTGTCCTTTCGCTGGGAGTTGGAGACTGGAGCTGTTCCTATTCATCTTGCTCCGCCCCAGATTCTTTCATGGATGGATCTGAAGGATATTTGGGAGCACATTCAGGACTATGGTGAAAAGGAAATATCTTCAGATAAAACTGGAGAAGCTTTCTGAGAAACTGCTTTGTGTTAGATATATTTATTCATCTCACATAGATGAAGCTTTCTTTACATTACAGTTTGAAACTCTGTCTTTGAAGAATCTGTGAAGGATATTTGGGATCACATTCAGGCCTATGGTGAAATAGGAAATATAGTCAGATAAAACTGGAGAAGCTTTCTGAGAAACTGCTTTGTGATGTGCATTCCACTCAGAGTTATACTCTTTTCTCATAAGGCACAGTTTGAACACTGTTCCTGTAAAACCAAAAGTGATATTTGGGAGCACATTCAGGACTATGGTGAAAAGGAAATATCTTCAGATAAAACTGGAAAGAAGCTTTCTGTGAAACTGCTCTCTGACATGTAATTTTCTTTCAGGTTATTCTCTACATTTCCCAGTTTGAAAGTCGGTCTTTGAGGGTTCTGCAAGGGATAGTAAGTGGCAACCAGAGGCCTGTGTGAGCAAGGAAATGTCTTCCATCAAAATTGGAGAAGCTTTCTGAGCAACTGCTTTGTGATGTGTGTATTCATCTCATAGTTAAATCATTCTTTGGATTGAGCAGTTTGAAATCACTGTTTCTGTGGAATCTGAGAAAGGACATTTGGAAATGCTCTTTAGAATATCCTGAAAAGAAATAACCTCAGAGAGAAACCAGAAGGAAACTTTCTGTGAAACTGCTCTCTGTCATTCTCACACAGTTAAGCTTCTCTTTCATTGAGCAGTATCATAACACTGTTTTGTTTAGTCTGAAGGATATTTGGGAGCACATTCAGGACTATGGTGAAAAGGAAATATCTTCAGATAAAACTGGATAGAAGCTTTCTGAGGAGCTGCTTTGTGACGTGCATTCCACTCACAGAAATATACCTTTCTTCTCATAGAATTCAGAATCCTTTTGGAGAAAAGCTACCAAGAGACATTCGGGAGTATAGGACTATGGTGAAAAGGAAATATCTTCAGATAAAACTGGAGAGAAGCTTTCTGAAACTGCTTTGTGATGTGTGTATTCATCTCATAGAGTTAAATCATTCTTTGGATTGAGCAGTTTGAAATCACTGTTTCTGTGGAATCTGAGGAAGGACATTTGGGAGCACATTCAGGCCTATGGTGAAAGAGGAGATATCTTCAGATAAAACTGGATAGAAGCTTTCTGAGAAACTGCTTTGTGATGTGTGCATTCCACTCAGAGTTATACCTCTTTTCTCACAAGGCAGTGTTTGAACACTGTTCCTGTAAAACCAAAAGTGATATTTGGAGCACATTGAAGACTATGGCAAAGTGAAATATACTGAAATAAAATCGAGAAGAAGCGTTCAGAATCTGCTCTGATATGTGCATTCACTTCACAGAGTTAATGCTTACTCTATGTTGCCCAGTTTGAAACTCTGTCTTTGAAGAATCTGTGAAGGGATATTTAGTGAAAGGAGGCTGTGGTGAAAAGGAAATATCTTCAGATAAAACTGGAGAGAAGCTTTCTGAGGAGCTGCTTTGTGATGTGTGTATTCATCTCATAGAGTTAAACCATTCTTTGGATTGAGCAGCTTGAAATCACTGTTTTGTGGAATAAGGAAGGATGGGGGCGATCCTTAGAATATGGAGAAAGAAATATCCTCAGGTAAAATCCAGAAGGAAGCTTTCTGTGAAACTGCTCTGTGTCACGTGAATTCTGCTCACACAGTTAAGCTTCTCTTTTCATTGAGCAGTTTTCTAACCCTGTGTGTTCTGTGATGGGATATTTGAGCACTTTGAGGCTTATGGTGAAAAGGAAATATCTTCAGATAAAACTGGAAGAAGCTTTCTGAGGAACTGCTTTGTGATGTGCATTCCACTCACAGTGTTATACCTCTCTTCTCATACAGCATCGAAACCCTTTTGGAGAAACAGGTACCAAGTGATATTCGGGAGCATGTTGATGCCGATGGTGAAAAGGAAATATCCTCAGACAAAACTGGAAAGAAGCTTTCTAGGAAACTACTCTGTGATATGTGTAATCATCTCACATAGATAAAGCTTTCTTTACATTACACAGCTTGAAACTCCTCATGGATGGATCTGCAAAGGGATATTTGGGATCACATTCAGGCCTATGGTGAAATAGGAAATATAGTCAGATAAAACTGGAAGAAGCTTTCTGAGAAACTGCTTTGTGATGTGTGCATTCCACTCAGAGTTATAAATTTCTTCTCATAAGGCACAGTTTGAACACTGTTCCTGTAAACCAAAAGAGTGATATTCGAGCACATTGAAGACTATGGCAAAAAGTGAAATGTCATCAATAAAAACAGAAGAAGCACCAGAAGAAACTGCTCTCTGACATGTCCATTCTTTCACAGGTTAAAGCTTACTCTACATTTCCCAGTTTGAAAGGTCTTTGAGGGTTCTGTGAAGGGATAGTAAGTGGCACTGGAGGCCTGTGTGAGCAAGGAAATGTCTTCCATCGAAAATTGGAGAGAAGCTTTCTGAGCAACTGCTTTGTGATGTGTGTATTCATCTCATAGTTAAATCATTCTTTGGATTGAGCAGTTTGAAATCACTGTTTCTGTGGAATCTGAGGAAGGACATTTGGAATGCTTAGAATATCCTGAAAAGAAATAACCTCAGAGAGAAACCAGAAGGAAGCTTTCTGTGAAACTGCTCTGTGTCACGTGAATTCACTCACAGTTAAGCTTCTCTTTCATTGAGCAGTATCATAACACTGTTTTGTTTAGTCTGAAGGATATTTGGAGCACATTCAGGCCTATGGTGAAAAGGAAATATCTTCAGATAGAAACTGGAAAGAAGCTTTCTGAGGAGCTGCTTTGTGATGTGCATTCCACTCACAGAAATATACCTTTCTTCTGAGTTCAGAATCCCTTTTGGAGAAAAAGCTACCAAGAGACATTCGGGAGTATTGAAGCTATGGTGAAAAGGAAATATCCTCAGACAAAAAAACTGGAAAGAAGATTTCTGTGAAACTGCTTTGTGTTAGATATATTTATTCATCTCACATAGTTAAACTTTTCTTATATTATGCAGTTTGAAATCACTGTTTCTGTGGAATCTGAGGAAGGACATTTGGGAGCACATTCAGGCCTATGGTGAAAGGAGATATCTTCAGATAAAACTGGATAGAAGCTTTCTGAGAAACTACTTTGTGATGTATGCATTCCACTCAGGAGTTATACCTCTTTTCTCACAAGGCAGTGTTTGAACACTGTTCCTGTGAAACCAAAAGTGATATTTGGAGCATTGAGGACTATGGCAAATAGTGAAATATACTGAAATAAAATCGAGGAAGAAGCGTTCCAAGGATCTGCTCTCTGATATGTGCATTCACTTCACAGAGTTAATGCTTACTCTATGGTGTCCAGTTTCAAAATCTGCCTTTGAAGAATCTGTGAAGGGATATTTAGTGACGCCCTGAGGCTTGTGGTGAGCAGGGAATCATCTTCCGATGAAACCTGCAGAGAAACGTTCTGAGCAACTGCTTTGCGATGTGTATTCGTCTCATAGAGGTAAAACATTCTTTGGATTGAGCAGCTTGAAATCACTGTTTTGTGGAATCTGAGAAGGACATTTGGGAACGATCCTTAGAATATGGAGAAAGAAATATCCTCAGGTAAAATCCAGAAGGAAGCTTTCTGTGAAACTGCTCTGTGTCATCTTAATTGCTCTCACTCAGTTAAGCGTCTCTTTTCATTGAGCAGTTTTCTAACCCTGTGTATGTTTAGCATGTGATGGGATATTCGGGAGCACTTTGAGGCTTATGGTGAAAAGGAAATATGTTCAGACGAAACTGGAGAAGCTTTCCGAGGAACTGCTTTGTGATGTGCATTCCACTCACAGTGTTATACCTCTCTTCTCATACAGCATCGAAACCTTTTGGAGAAACAGGTACCAAGTGATATTCGGGAGCATGTTGATGCCGATGGTGAAAAGGAAATAGCCTCAGACAAAACTGGAAAGAAGCTTTCAGAAACTACTCTGTGATATGTGTAATCATCTCACATAGATAAAGCTTTCTTTACATTACACAGCTTGAAACTGTCATGGACGGATCCAGAAGGACATTTGGGAGCACATTCAGGCCTATGGTGAAAAGGAAATATCTTCAGATAAAACTGGAAGAAGCTTTCTGTGAATCTGCTTTTTGCTATGTTTATTCATCTCATAGATTTAAACCATTCTTTGGATTGAGCAGCTTGAAATCACTGTTTCTGTGGAATCTGAGGAAGGACATTTGGGAGCACATTCAGGCCTATGGTGAAATAGGAAATATAGTCAGATAAAACTGGAAGAAGCTTTCTGTGAAACTGCTTTGTGATGTGCATTCCACTCAGGAGTTATAACTTTCTCATAAGGCACAGTTTGAACACTGTTCCTGTAAACCAAAAGAGTGATATTTGGAGCACATTGAAGACTATGGCAAAAGTGAAATATCGTCCAATAAAAAACAGAAAGAAGCACTCAAGAAACTGCTCTCTGACATGTCCATTCTTTCACAGGTTAAAGCTTTACATTTCCCAGTTTGAAAGTCGGTCTTTGAGGGTTCTGTGAAGGATAGTGGCAACCGGAGGCCTGTGAGGCAAGGAAATGTCTTCCATCGAAAATTGGAGAGAAGCTTTCTGAGCAACTCTTTGTGATGTTTGTATTCATCTCATAGAGTTAAATCATTCTTTGGATTGAGCAGTTTGAAATCACTGTTTCTGTGGAATCTGAGAAAGGACATTTGGAAATGCTCTTTAGAATATCCTGAAAAGAAATAACCTCAGAAAGCTTTCTGTGAAACTGCTTTGTGATGTGTATTCATCTCATAGAGTTAAACCATTCTTTGGATTGAGCAGTTTGAAATCACTGTTTCTGTGGAATCTGAGGAAGGACATTTGGGAGCACATTCAGGCCTATGGTGAAAAGGAAATATCTTCAGATAAAACTGGAAAAGCTTTCTGAGAAACTGCTTTGTGATGTGTATTCATCTCATAGAGTTAAATCATTCTTTGGATTGAGCAGTTTGAAATCACTGTTTCTGTGGAATCTGAGAAGGACATTTGGGAGCACATTCAGGCCTATGGTGAAAAGGAAATATCCTCAGATAAAACTGGAAGAAGCTTTCTGAGAAACTGCTTTGTGATGTGTATTCATCTCATAGAGTTAAATCATTCTTTGGATTGAGCAGTTTGAAATCACTGTTTCTGTGGAATCTGAGGAAGGACATTTGGGAGCACATTCAGGCCTATGGTGAAAAGGAAATATCCTCAGATAAAAACTGGAGAGAAGCTTTCTGAAACTGCTTGTGATGTGAATTCATCTCATAGAGTTAAACCATTCTTTGGATTGAGCAGTTTGAAATCACTGTTTTGTGGAATCTGAGGAAGGACATTTGGGAACGATCCTTAGAATATGGAGAAAGAAATATCCTCAGACAAAACTGGAAAGAAGCTTCTGAGAAACTGCTTTGTGATGTGTGTATTCATCTCATAGAGTTAAATCATTCTTTGGATTGAGCAGTTTGAAATCACTGTTTTGTGGAATCTGCAAAGTGATATTTGGGAGCACATTGAGGCCTATGGTGAAAAGGAAATATCCTCAGATAAAACTAGAAAGAAGCTTTCTGAGAAACTTCTTTGTGATATGTGAATTCATCTCATAGAGTTAAATCATTCTTTGGATTGAGCAGTTTGAAACTCTGTCTTTGAAGAATCTGTGAAGGATATTTGGGAGCACATTGAGGCCTATGGTGAAAAGGAAATATCCTCAAATAAAAACTAGAAAGCTTTCTGAGAAACTGCTTGTGATATGTGAATTCATCTCATAGAGTTAAACCATTCTTTGGATTGAGCAGTTTGAAATCACTGTTTTGTGGAATCTGCAAAGTGATATTTGGGAGCACATTCAGGCCTATGGTGAAAAGGAAATATCCTCAGATAAAACTAGAAAGAAGCTTTCTGAGAAACTTCTTTGTGATATGTGAATTCATCTCAGAGTTAAACCATTCTTTGGATTGAGCAGTTTGAAATCACTGTTTTGTGGAATCTGCAAAGTGATATTTGGGAGCACTGAGGCCTATGGTGAAAAGAAATATCCTCAGATAAAACTAGAAAGAAGCTTTCTGAGAAACTGCTTGTGATGTGAATTCATCTCAGAGTTAAACCATTCTTTGGATTGAGCAGTTGAAATCACTGTTTTGTGGAATCTGCAAAGTGATATTTGGGAGCACTGAGGCCTATGGTGAAAAGGAAATATCCTCAGATAAAACTGGAAGAAGCTTTCTGAGAAACTGCTTTGTGATGTGTATTCATCTCATAGAGTTAAACCATTCTTTGGATTGAGCAGTTTGAAATCACTGTTTTGTGGAATCTGCAAAGTGATATTTGGGAGCACATTCAGGCCTATGGTGAAAAGGAAATATCCTCAGATAAAACTGAAAGAAGCTTTCTGAGAAACTGCTTTGTGATGTGTATTCATCTCATAGAGTTAAACCATTCTTTGATTGAGCAGTTTGAAATCACTGTTTTGTGGAATCTGAGGAAGGACATTTGGGAGCACATTCAGGCCTATGGTGAAAAGGAAATATCCTCAGATAAAACTGGAAAGAAGCTTTCTGAGAAACTTCTTTGTGATATGTGAATTCATCTCATAGAGTTAAACCATTCTTTGGATTGAGCAGTTTGAAATCACTGTTTTGTGGAATCTGCAAAGTGATATTTGGGAGCACATTCAGGCCTATGGTGAAAAGGAAATATCCTCAGATAAAACTGGAAAGAAGCTTTCTGTGAATCTGCAAAGTGATATTTGGGAGCACATTCAGGCCTATGGTGAAAAGGAAATATCTCAGATAAAACTAGAAAGAAGCTTTCTGAGAAACTGCTTTGTGATGTGTATTCATCTCATAGAGTTAAACCATTCTTTGGATTGAGCAGTTTGAAATCACTGTTTTGTGGAATCTGCAAAGTGATATTTGGGAGCACATTCAGGCCTATGGTGAAAAGGAAATATCTCAGATAAAACTGGAAGAAGCTTTCTGAGAAACTGCTTGTGATGTGAATTCATCTCAGAGTTAAACCATTCTTTGGATTGAGCAGTTTGAAATCACTGTTTTGTGGAATCTGCAAAGTGATATTTGGGAGCACATTCAGGCCTATGGTGAAAAGGAAATATCTTCAGATAAAACTGGAAAGAAGCTTCTGAGAAACTTCTTTGTGATATGTGAATTCATCTCATAGAGTTAAACCATTCTTTGGATTGAGCAGTTTGAAATCACTGTTTTGTGGAATCTGCAAAGTGATATTTGGGAGCTCATTGAGGCTATGGTGAAAAGAAATATCCTCAGATAATAAGTGAAAAAGTCTTTGAGGAACCTGAGAAGGGCTACTTTGGATCACATTGAGGCCTATGGTGAAAAGAAATATCCTCAGATAAAACTGAAAGAAGCTTTCTGAGAAACTTCTTTGTGATCTGTGAATTCATCTCACAGAGTTACAACTTAGTCCTCAGGAAGCAGTTTGCTAACACTCTTTTGTGGAATCTGCAAAGTGATATTTGGGAGCCCATTGGGGCCCATGGTGAAAAGGAAATATCCTCAGATAAAACTGGAGAAGCTTTCTGAGAGATTGCTTTCTGATGTGTGACTTCATCACACAGAGTTCCACCTTCCTTCTTGGAACAGTTTGCTAACACTGTTGTCATGGATTCTGCAAAGTGATATTTGGGAGCTCATTGAGGCTATGGTGAAAAGAAATATCCTCAGATAAAACTGGAAAGAAGCTTTCTGAAACTGCTTGTGATGTGAATTCATCTCACAGAGTTACAACTTAGTCCTCAGGAAGCAGTTTGCTAACACAGTTTTCTTGAAATCTGCAATGGGATACTTCTTAGCACAAGGAAGCTTATGGTGAAAAGGAAATATCCTCAGATAAAACTGGAAGAAGCTTTCTGAAACTTCTTGTGATGTGAATTCATCTCACAGAGTTACAACTTAGTCCTCAGGAAGCAGTTTGCTAACACTGTTGTCATGGATTCTGCAAAGTGATATTTGGGAGCTCATTGAGGCTATGGTGAAAAGGAAATATCTTCAGATAAAACTGGAAGAAGCTTTCTGAGAAACTGCTTTGTGATGTGAATTCATCTCACAGAGTTACAACTTAGTCCTCAGGAAGCAGTTTGCTAACACTGTTGTCATGGAATCTGCAAAGTGATATTTGGGAGCCCATTGGGGCCCATGGTGAAAAGGAAATATCCTCAGATAAAACTGGAGAAGCTTTCTGAGATTGCTTTCTGATGTGTGACTTCATCACACAGAGTTCCACCTTCCTTCTTGGAACAGTTTGCTAACACTGTTGTCATGGATTCTGCAAAGTGATATTTGGGAGCTCATTGAGGCTATGGTGAAAAGGAAATATCCTCAGATAAAACTGGAAAAGCTTTCTGAGAAACTGCTTTGTGATGTGTATTCATCTCATAGAGTTAAACCATTCTTTGGATTGAGCAGTTTGAAATCACTGTTTTGTGGAATCTGCAAAGTGATATTTGGGAGCCCATTGGGGCCCATGGTGAAAAGGAAATATCCTCAGATGAAAACTAGAAAGAAGCTTTCTGAAACTGCTTTGTGATGTGTATTCATCTCATAGAGTTAAACCATTCTTTGATTGAGCAGTTTGAAATCACTGTTTTTGTGGAATCTGAGAAGGACATTTGGGATCACATTCAGGCCTATGGTGAAAAGGAAATATCTTCAGATAAAACTGGAAAGAAGCTTTCTGAGAAACTTCTTTGTGATCTGTGAATTCATCTCACAGAGTTACAACTTAGTCCTCAGGAAGCAGTTTGCTAACACTCTTTTCATGGAATCTGCAAAGTGATATTTGGGAGCACATTCAGGCCTATGGTGAAAAGAAATATCCTCAGATAAAACTGGAGAAGCTTTCTGAGATTGCTTTCTGATGTGTGACTTCATCACACAGAGTTCCACCCTTCCTTCTTGGAACAGTTTGCTAACACTGTTGTCATGGATTCTGCAAAGTGATATTTGGGAGCCCATTGGGGCCCATGGTGAAAAAGGAAATATCTCAGATAAAACTGGATAGAAGCTTTCTGAGATTGCTTTCTGATGTGTGACTTCATCACACAGAGTTCCACCCTTCCTTCTTGGAACAGTTTGCTAACACTGTTGTCATGGATTCTGCAAAGTGATATTTGGGAGCACATTCAGGCCTATGGTGAAAAGGAAATATCTTCAGATAAAACTGGAAGAAGCTTTCTGAAACTGCTTGTAAATGCAACTCTGTTTTCTTTCAGTGATCAGTTTGCTAACACAGTTTTCTTGAAATCTGCAATGGGATATTCTTAGCACAAGGAAGCTTATGGTGAAAAGGAAATATCCTCAGATGAAAACTAGAAAGAAGCTTTCTTAGAAACTTCTTGGTGATGTGAATTCATCTCACAGAGTTACACTTATGTTTCATGGAGAAGTCCATTAACAGTGTTGTGGAGGAACCTGAGAAGGGCTACTTTGGATCGCATTGAGGCCTATGGTGAAAAGGAAATATCCTCAGATAAAACTGGAGAGAAGCTTTCTGAGAAACTTCTTTGTGATCTGTGAATTCATCTCACAGAGTTACAACTTAGTCCTCAGGAAGCAGTTTGCTAACACTCTTTTCATGGAATCTGCAAAGTGATATTTGGGAGCCCATTGGGGCCCATGGTGAAAAGGAAATATCCTCAGATAAAACTGAGAGAAGCTTTCTGAGATTGCTTTCTGATGTGTGACTTCATCACACAGAGTTCCACCCTTCCCTTCTTCGAACAGTTTGCTAACACTGTTGTCATGGATTCTGCAAAGTGATATTTGGGAGCTCATTGAGGGCTATGGTGAAAAGGAAATATCCTCAGATAAAACTGGAGAAGCTTTCTGAGAAACTGCTTTGTGATGTGTGAATTCATCTCACAGAGTTACAACTTAGTCCTCAGGAAGCAGTTTGCTAACACTGTTGTCATGGATTCTGCAAAGTGATATTTGGGAGCACATTCAGGCCTATGGTGAAAAGGAAATATCTTCAGATAAAACTGGAAAGAAGCTTTCTGTGAAACTGCTTTGTGATGTGTGAATTCATCTCACAGAGTTACACTTATGTTTCATGGAGCAGTCCATTAACACTGTCGTGGAGGAACCTGAGAAGGGCTACTTTGGATCACATTCAGGCCTATGGTGAAAAGGAAATATCTTCAGATAAAACTGGAAAGAAGCTTTCTGAGAAACTGCTTTGTGATGTGTGAATTCATCTCACAGAGTTACAACTTAGTCCTCAGGAAGCAGTTTGCTAACACTCTTTTCATGGAATCTGCAAAGTGATATTTGGGAACCCATTGGGCCCATGGTGAAAAGGAAATATCCTCAGATAATAACTAGAGAGAAGCTTTCTGAGAGATTGCTTTCTGATGTGTGACTTCATCACACAGAGTTCCACCCTTCCTTCTTGGAACAGTTTGCTAACACTGTTGTCATGGATTCTGCAAAGTGATATTTGGGAGCTCATTGAGGGCTATGGTGAAAAGGAAATATCCTCAGACAAAACTGGAAAGAAGCTTTCTGAGAAACTGCTTTGTGATGTGTGAATTCATCTCACAGAGTTACAACTTAGTCCTCAGGAAGCAGTTTGCTAACACTGTTGTCATGGATTCTGCAAAGTGATATTTGGGAGCTCATTGAGGGCTATGGTGAAAAGGAAATATCCTCAGATAAAACTGGAAGAAGCTTTCTGAGGAACTGCTTTGTGATGTGTGAATTCATCTCACAGAGTTACACTTATGTTTCATGGAGCAGTCCATTAACACTGTCGTGGAGGAACCTGAGAAGGGCTACTTTGGATCACATTCAGGCCTATGGTGAAAAGGAAATATCTTCAGATAAAACTGGAAAGAAGCTTTCTGAGAAACTTCTTTGTGATCTGTGAATTCATCTCACAGAGTTACAACTTAGTCCTCAGGAAGCAGTTTGCTAACACTGTTGTCGTGGATTCTGCAAAGTGATATTTGGGAGCTCATTGAGGGCTATGGTGAAAAGGAAATATGCTCAGATACTAACTAGAGAGAAGCTTTCTGAGAGATTGCTTTCTGCTGTGTGACTTTATCACACAGAGTTCCACACTTCCCTTCTTGGAACAGTTTGCTAACACTGTTGTCGTGGATTCTGCAAAGTGATATTTGGGAGCTCTGTGTAACGTAAATTCCGCTCACACAGTTAAGCTTCCCTTTTCATTGAGCTGTATCATATCACTGTTTTGGTTATTCTGTGAAGGGATATTCAGGGCTTGGAGGCTTACTGTGAGAAAGGAAACGTCTTCAGTTGGAAACTGGAGAGAAGCTTTCTGAGGAGCTGCTTTGTGACGTGAGCATTCCACTCAAAGAAATATACCTTTCTTCTCCTAGATGATTCCACAATCCCTTTTGGAGAAAAAGCTACCAAGAGATATTCGGAGCATAGTGATGACTGTGGTGAAAAGGAAATATCCTCAGACAAAACTGGAAAGAACTTTTCTGTGAAACTGCCTTGTGTTAGATATATTTATTCATCTCACATAGATAAAGCTTTCTTTACATTACACAGTTTGAAACTCTGTCTTTGAAGAATCTGTGAGTGGATATTCGGGAGCACATTCAGGCGTATGGTGAAAGAGGAGTTTTTTCAGATAAACCTGGATAGAATCTTTCTGAGAAACTACTTTGTGATGTGTGCATTCCACTCAGGGAATTATACCTCTTTTCTCACAAGGCTGTGTTTTAACACTGTTCCTGTGAAATCGAAAAGTGATATTTGGAGCACATTCAGGACTATGGTGAATAGTGAAATATACTGAAATAAAATCGAGGAAGAAGCATTCCAAGAATCTGCTCTCTGATATGTGCATTCACTTCACAGAGTTAATGCTTACTCTATATTACACAGTTTGAAACTCTGTCTTTGAAGAATCTGTGAAGGATATTCAGGAGCACATTCAGGCCTATGGTGAAAGAGGAGATATCTTCAGATAAAAACTGGATAGAAGCTTTCTGAGAAACTACTTTGTGATGTGTGCATTCCACTCAGGGAGTTATACCTCTTTTCTCACAAGGCAGTGTTTGAACACTGTTCCTGTGAAACCGAAAAGTGATATTTGGAGCTCATTCAGGACTATGGTGAATAGTGAAATATACTGAAATAAAATCGAGGAAGAAGCATTCCAAGAATCTGCTCTCTGATATGTGCATTCACTTCACAGAGTTAATGCTTACTCTATGTTGCCCAGTTTCGAAACTCTGTCTTTGAAGAATCTGTGAAGGATATTCAGGAGCACTTTGAGGCTTATGGTGAGAAAGGAAACGTCTTCCAATGAAACCTGCAGAGAAACGTTCTGAGCAACTGCTTTGTGATGTGTATTCATCTCATAGAGTTAAACCATTCTTTGGATTGAGCAGCTTGAAATCACTGTTTTGTGGAATCTGAGGAAGGACATTTGGGAACGATCCTTAGAATATGGAGAAAGAAATATCCTCAGGTAAAATCCAGAAGGAAGCTTTCTGTGAAACTGCTCTGTGTCATCTTAATTCCTCTCACTCAGTTAAGCCTCTCTTTTCATTGAGCAGTTTTCTAACCCTGTGTATGTTTAGCGTGTGATGGGATATTCAGGAGCACTTTGAGGCTTATGGTGAGAAAGGAAACGTCTTCAGATAGAAACTGGAGAAGCTTTCTGAGGAACTGCTTTGTGACGTGTGCATTCCAGTCACAGTGTTATACCTCTCTTCTCATACAGCGTCAGGAAACCCTTTTGGAGAAACAGGTACCAAGTGATATTCGGGAGCATGTTGATGCTGATGGTGAAAAGGAAATAGCCTCAGACAAAACTGGAAAGAAGCTTTCTAGGAAACTACTCTGTGATATGTGTAATCATCTCACATAGATAAAGCTTTCTTTACATTACACAGCTTGAAACTGTCATGGACGGATCCACGAAGGGATATTTGGGATCACATTCAGGCCTATGGTGAAAAGGAAATATCTTCAGATAAAAACTGGAAAGAAGCTTTCTGTGAATCTGCTTTTGCTATGTTTATTCATCTCACATAGATGAAGCTTTCTTTACATTACACAGCTTGAAACTCCTCGTGGATGGATCCACGAAGGGATATTTGGGATCACATTCAGGCCTATGGTGAAATAGGAAATATAGTCAGATAAAAACTGGAGAGAAGCTTTCTGAGAAACTGCTTGGTGATGTGTGCATTCCACTCAGGAGTTATAACTTTCTTCTCATAAGGCACAGTTTGAACACTGTTCCTGTAAAACCAAAAGAGTGATATTCGGAGCACATTGAAGACTATGGCAAAAAGTGAAATGTCGTCCAATAAAAACAGAAAGAAGCACTCGAAGAAACTGCTCTCTGACATGTCCATTCTTTTCACAGGGTTAAAGCTTACTCTACATTTCCCAGTTTGAAAGTCGGTCTTTGAGGGTTCTGTGAAGGGATAGTAAGTGGCAACTGGAGGCCTGTGTGAGGCAAGGAAATGTCTTCCATCGAAAATTGGAGAGAAGCTTTCTGCAACTCTTTGTGATGTTTGTATTCATCTCATAGAGTTAAATCATTCTTTGGATTGAGCAGTTTGAAATCACTGTTTCTGTGGAATCTGAGAAAGGACATTTGGAAACGCTCTTTAGAATATCCTGAAAAAGAAATAACCTCAGAGAGAAACCAGAAGGAAGCTTTCTGTGAAACTGCTCTGTGTCACGTGAATTCCACTCACACAGTTAAGCTTCTCTTTTCATTGAGCTGTATCATAACACTGTTTTTGTTTAGTCTGTGAAGGGATATTCAGGAGCACTTTGAGGCTTATGGTGAGAAAGGAAACGTCTTCAGATAGAAACTGGAGAGAAGCTTTCTGAGGAGCTGCTTTGTGATGTGTGCATTCCACTCACAGAAATATACCTTTCTTCTCCTAGAGGATTCCGAATCCTTTTGGAGAAACAGGTACCAAGTGATATTCGGGAGCATGTTGATGCTGATGGTGAAAAGGAAATATCCTCAGACAAAAACTGGAAAGAAGATTTCTGTGAAACTGCTTTGTGTTAGATATATTTATTCATCTCACATAGTTCAAACCTTTCTTATATTACACAGTTTGGAAACTCCGTCATGCACAGATCCATGAAGGGACATTCGGGAGCACATTCAGGCCTATGGTGAAAGAGGAGATATCTTCAGATAAAAACTGGAAAGAAGCTTTCTGAGAAACTACTTTGTGATGTATGCATTCCACTCAGAGAGTAATACCTCTTTTATCACAAGGCAGGGTTGGAACACTGTACCTGTGAAACCAAAACAGTGATTTTTCAGAGCACAGTGAGGACTATGGTGAATAGTGAAATATACTGAAATAAAATCGAGGAAGAAGCGTTCCAAGAATCTGCTCTCTGATATGTGCATTCACTTCACAGAGTTAATGCTTACTCTATGTTGCCCAGTTTGAAACTCTGTCTTTGAAGAATCTGTGAAGGGATATTCAGGAGCACTTTGAGGCTTATGGTGAGCAAGGAAACGTCTTCCGATGAAACCTGCAGAGAAACGTTCTGAGCAACTGCTTTGTGATGTGTGTATTCATCTCATAGAGTTAAACCATTCTTTGGATTGAGCAGCTTGAAATCACTGTTTTGTGGAATCTGAGGAAGGACATTTGGGAACGATCCTTAGAATATGGAGAAAGAAATATCCTCAGGTAAAATCCAGAAGGAAGCTTTCTGTGAAACTGCTCTGTGTCATCTTAATTCCTCTCACTCAGTTAAGCCTCTCTTTTCATTGAGCAGTTTTCTAACCCTGTGTATGTTTAGCATGTGATGGGATATTCAGGAGCACTTTGAGGCTTATGGTGAAAAGGAAATATGTTCAGACCGAAACTGGAGAGAAGCTTTCCGAGGAACTGCTTTGTGACGTGTGCATTCCAGTCACAGTGTTATACCTCTCTTCTCATACAGCGTCAGGAAACCCTTTTGGAGAAACAGGTACCAAGTGATATTCGGGAGCATGTTGATGCCGATGGTGAAAAGGAAATAGCCTCAGACAAAACTGGAAAGAAGCTTTCTAGGAAACTACTCTGTGATATGTGTAATCATCTCACATAGATAAAGCTTTCTTTACATTATGCAGCTTGAAACTGTCATGGATGGATCCATGAAGGGACATTCAGGAGCACATTCAGGACTATGGTGAAAAGGAAATATCTTCAGATAAAAACTGGAAAGAAGCTTTCTGTGAATCTGCTTTTTCTATGTTTATTCATCTCACATAGATGAAGCTTTCTTTACATTACACAGCTTGGAAACTCCTCGTGGATGGATCCATGAAGGATATTTGGGATCACATTCAGGCCTATGGTGAAATAGGAAATATAGTCAGATAAAAACTGGAGAGAAGCTTTCTGAGAAACTGCTTGGTGATGTGTGCATTCCACTCAGGAGTTATAACTTTCTTCTCATAAGGCACAGTTTGAACACTGTTCCTGTAAAACCAAAAGAGTGATATTTGGAGCACATTGAAGACTATGGCAAAAAGTGAAATGTCGTCCAATAAAAACAGAAAGAAGCACTCGAAGAAACTGCTCTCTGACATGTCCATTCTTTTCACAGGGTTAAAGCTTACTCTACATTTCCCAGTTTGAAAGTCGGTCTTTGAGGGTTCTGTGAAGGGATAGTAAGTGGCAACTGGAGGCCTGTGTGAGCAAGGAAATGTCTTCCATCGAAAATTGGAGAGAAGCTTTCTGTGCAACTCTTTTGTGATGTTTGTATTCATCTCATAGAGTTAAATCATTCTTTGGATTGAGCAGTTTGAAATCACTGTTTCTGTGGAATCTGAGAAAGGACATTTGGAAACGCTCTTTAGAATATCCTGAAAAGAAATAACCTCAGAGAGAAACCAGAAGGAAGCTTTCTGTGAAACTGCTCTGTGTCACGTGAATTCTGCTCACACAGTTAAGCTTCTCTTTTCATTGAGCAGTTTTCTAACCCTTTGTATGTGTAGCATGTGATGGGATATTCGGAGCACTTTGAGGCTTATGGTGAGAAAGGAAACGTCTTCAGATAGAAGCTTTCTGAGGAGCTGCTTTGTGACATGTGCATTCCACTCACAGAAATATACCTTTCTTCTCCTAGAGGATTCCAGAATCCCTTTTGGAGAAACAGGTACCAAGTGATATTCAGGAGCACATTCAGGACTATGGTGAAAAGGAAATATCCTCAGACAAAACTGGAAAGAAGATTTCTGTGAAACTGCTTTGTGTTAGATATATTGATTCATCGCACATAGTTAAAACTTTTCTTATATTACGCTGTTTGAAAACTCCATCATGCACGGATCTGTGAAGGGATATTCGGGAGCACTTTCAGACCTATGGTGAAGGAGGAGATATCTTCAGATAAAAACTGGATAGAAGCTTTCCGAGAAACTACTTTGTGATGTATGCATTCCACTCAGGGAGCTTTACCCCTATTCTCACAAGTCAGTGGTTGAATACTGTTCCTGTGAAACCAAAAACGTGATATTTTGGAGCACATTTTGGACTATGGAGCATAGTGAAATAAACTGAAACAATCTCGAGGAAGAAGCATTCTAGGAATCGGCTCTCTGATATGTGCATTCACTTCACAGAGTCAATGCTTACTCTATGTTGCCCAGTTTGAAACTCTGTCTTTGAAGAATCTGTGAAGGATATTTGGGATCACATTCAGGCCTATGGTGAAAAGGAAATATCTTCCGATGAAACCTGCAGAGAAACTTTCTGAGCAACTGCTTTGTGTTAGATATATTTATTCATCTCATAGAGTTAAACCATTCTTTGGATTGAGCAGCTTGAAATCACTGTTTTGTGGAATCTGAGGAAGGACATTTGGGAACGATCCTTAGAATATGGAGAAAGAAATATCCTCAGGTAAAATCCAGAAGGAAGCTTTCTGTGAAACTGCTCTGTGTCATCTTAATTCCTCTCACTCAGTTAAGCCTCTCTTTTCATTGAGCAGTTTTCTAACCCTGTGTATGTTTAGCGTGTGATGGGATATTCAGGAGCACTTTGAGGCTTATGGTGAAAAGGAAATATGTTCAGACCGAAACTGGAGAGAAGCTTTCCGAGGAACTGCTTTGTGACGTGTGCATTCCAGTCACAGTGTTATACCTCTCTTCTCATACAGCATCAGGGAAACCCTTTTGGAGAAACAGGTACCAAGTGATATTCAGGAGCATGTTGATGCCGATGGTGAAAAGGAAATAGCCTCAGACAAAACTGGAAAGAAGCTTTCTAGGAAACTACTCTGTGATATGTGTAATCATCTCACATAGATAAAGCTTTCTTTACATTACGCAGTTTGAAACTCTGTCTTTGAAGAATCTGTGAAGGGATATTTAGTGACGCCTGAGGCTTGTGGTGAGCAAGGAAATGTCTTCCATGAAACCTGCAGAGAAACTTTCTGAGCAACTGCTTTGTGATGTGTGTATTCATCTCATAGAGTTAAACCATTCTTTGGATTGAGCAGCTTGAAATCACTGTTTTGTGGAATCTGAGGAAGGACATTTGGGAACGATCCTTAGAATATGGAGAAAGAAATATCCTCAGGTAAAATCCAGAAGGAAGCTTTCTGTGAAACTGCTCTGTGTCACGTGAATTCCACTCACACAGTTAAGCTTCTCTTTTCATTGAGCAGTTTTCTAACCCTGTGTATGTTTAGCATGTGATGGGATATTCAGGAGCACTTTGAGGCTTATGGTGAAAAGGAAATATGTTCAGACCGAAACTGGAGAGAAGCTTTCGAGGAACTGCTTTGTGACGTGTGCATTCCAGTCACAGTGTTATACCTCTCTTCTCATACAGCATCAGGAAACCCTTTTGGAGAAACAGGTACCAAGTGATATTCAGGAGCATGTTGATGCCGATGGTGAAAAGGGAAATAGCCTCAGACAAAACTGGAAAGAAGCTTTCTAGGAAACTACTCTGTGATATGTGTAATCATCTCACATAGATAAAGCTTTCTTTACATTACACAGCTTGGAAACTGTCATGGACGGATCCATGAAGGGACATTTGGGAGCACATTCAGGACTATGGTGAAAAGGAAATATCTTCAGATAAAAACTGGAAAGAAGCTTTCTGTGAATCTGCTTTTTGCTATGTTTATTCATCTCACATAGATGAAGCTTTCTTTACATTACACAGTTTGAAACTCTGTCTTTGAAGAATCTGTGAAGGGATATTTGGGATCACATTCAGGCCTATGGTGAAATAGGAAATATAGTCAGATAAAAACTGGAAGAAGCTTTCTGTGAAACTGCTTTGTGACATGTGCATTCCACTCAGGAGTTATAACTTTCTTCTCATAAGGCACAGTTTGAACACTGTTCCTGTAAAACCAAAAGAGTGATATTCAGAGCACTTTGAGGCTTATGGTGAAAAGGAAATAGCCTCAGACAAAACTGGAAAGAAGCTTTCTGTGAAACTGCTTTGTGATGTGTGTATTCATCTCATAGAGTTAAATCATTCTTTGGATTGAGCAGCTTGAAATCACTGTTTTGTGGAATCTGAGAAGGACATTTGGGAGCACATTCAGACTATGGTGAAAAGGAAATATCTTCAGATAAAAACTGGATAGAAGCTTTCTGAAACTACTCTGTGATATGTGTAATCATCTCACATAGTTAAAACTTTCTTATATTATGCAGTTTGAAACTCTGTCTTTGAAGAATCTGTGAAGGGATATTCAGGAGCATGTTGATGCCGATGGTGAAAAGGAAATATCTTCAGATAAAAACTGGAAGAAGCTTTCTGTGCAACTCTTTTGTGATGTTTGTATTCATCTCATAGAGTTAAATCATTCTTTGGATTGAGCAGTTTGAAATCACTGTTTCTGTGGAATCTGAGAAAGGACATTTGGAAATGCTCTTTAGAATATCCTGAAAAGAAATAACCTCAGAGAGAAACCAGAAGGAAGCTTTCTGTGAAACTGCTCTGTGTCACGTGAATTCCACTCACACAGTTAAGCTTCTCTTTTCATTGAGCAGTATCATAACACTGTTTTGTTTAGTCTGTGAAGGGATATTCAGGAGCACTTTGAGGCTTATGGTGAGAAAGGAAACGTCTTCAGATAGAAACTGGAGAGAAGCTTTCTGAGGAGCTGCTTTGTGACATGTGCATTCCACTCACAGAAATATACCTTTCTTCTCCTAGAGGATTCTGGAATCCTTTTGGAGAAAAAGCTACCAAGAGACATTCGGGAGTATAGGGACAGATATGGTGAAAAAGGAAATATCCTCAGACAAAACTGGAAAGAAGATTTCTTTGAAACTGCTTTGTGTTAGATATATTTATTCATCTCTCATAGATGAAGCTTTCTTTACATTATGCAGCTTGAAACTCCCTCGTGGATGGATCCACGAAGGGATATTTGGGATCACATTCAGGCCTATGGTGAAAGAGGAGATATCTTCAGATAAAAACTGGATAGAAGCTTTCTGAGAAACTACCTTGTGATGTATGCATTCCACTCAGGAGTTATACCTCTTTTCTCACAAGGCAGTGTTTGAACACTGTTCCTGTGAAACCAAAAGTGATATTCAGAGCACATTGAAGACTATGGCAAATAGTGAAATATACTGAAATAAAATCGAGGAAGAAGCGTTCCAAGAATCTGCTCTCTGATATGTGCATTCACTTCACAGAGTTAATGCTTACTCTATGTTGCCCAGTTTCGAAACTCTGTCTTTGAAGAATCTGTGAAGGGATATTTAGTGATGCCGGAGGCTTGTGGTGAGCAAGGAAATGTCTTCCATGAAACCTGCAGAGAAACTTTCTGAGCAACTGCTTTGTGATGTGTGTATTCATCTCATAGAGTTAAACCATTCTTTGGATTGAGCAGCTTGAAATCACTGTTTTGTGGAATCTGAGGAAGGACATTTGGGAACGATCCTTAGAATATGGAGAAAGAAATATCCTCAGGTAAAATCCAGAAGGAAGCTTTCTGTGAAACTACTCTGTGTCATCTTAATTCCTCTCACTCAGTTAAGCCTCTCTTTTCATTGAGCAGTTTTCTAACCCTGTGTATGTTTAGCATGTGATGGGATATTCAGGAGCACTTTGAGGCTTATGGTGAAAAGGAAATATGTTCAGACCGAAACTGGAGAGAAGCTTTCCGAGGAACTGCTTTGTGACGTGTGCATTCCAGTCACAGTGTTATACCTCTTCTCATACAGCGTCGGGAAACCCTTTTGGAGAAACAGGTACCAAGTGATATTCGGGAGCATGTTGATGCCGATGGTGAAAAGGAAATAGCCTCAGACAAAACTGGAAAGAAGCTTTCTGTGAAACTGCTTTGTGATGTGTGTATTCATCTCATAGAGTTAAACCATTCTTTGGATTGAGCAGCTTGAAATCACTGTTTTGTGGAATCTGAGAAAGGACATTTGGGAGCACATTCAGGACTATGGTGAAAAGGAAATATCTTCAGATAAAAACTGGAAAGAAGCTTTCTGTGAATCTGCTTTTTCTATGTTTATTCATCTCATAGAGTTAAATCATTCTTTGGATTGAGCAGTTTGAAACTCTGTCTTTGAAGAATCTGTGAAGGGATATTTTGGATCGCATTCAGGCCTACAGTGAAATAGGAAATATAGTCAGATATAAACTGAAGAGAAGATTTCTGAGAAACTGCTTTGTGACAATGTGAGCATTCCACTCACGGAGTAACAACTTTCTTCTCATAAGGAACAGTTTGAACACTGTTCCTGTAATCCAAAAGAGTGATATTCAGAGCACATTGAAGACTATGGCAAAAAGTGAAATGACGTCCAATAAAAAACAGAAAGAAGCACTCGAAGAAACTGCTCTCTGACATGTCCATTCTTTTCACAGGGTTAAAGCTTACTCTACATTTCCCAGTTTGAAATTCGGTCTTTGAGGAATCTGTGAAGGATAGTAAGTGGCATCAGGAGGCCTGTGTGAGGCAAGGAAATGTCTTCCATCGAAAATTGGAGAGAAGCTTTCTGTGCAACTCTTTTGTGATGTTTGTATTCATCTCATAGAGTTAAATCATTCTTTGGATTGAGCAGTTTGAAATCACTGTTTTGTGGAATCTGAGAAAGGACATTTGGAAACGCTCTTTAGAATATCCTGAAAAGAAATAACCTCAGAGAGAAACCAGAAGGAAGCTTTCTGTGAAACTGCTCTGTGTCACGTGAATTCCACTCACACAGTTAAGCTTCTCTTTTCATTGAGCTGTATCATAACACTGTTTTGTTTAGTCTGTGAAGGGATATTCAGGAGCACTTTGAGGCTTACAGTGAGAAAGGAAACGTCTTCAGATAGAAACTGGAGAGAAGCTTTCTGAGGAGCTGCTTTGTGACGTGTGCATTCCACTCACAGAAATATACCTTTCTTCTCCTAGAGGATTCCGGAATCCTTTTGGAGAAACAGGTACCAAGTGATATTTGGAGCACATTCAGGACTATGGTGAAAAGGAAATATCCTCAGACAAAACTGGAAAGAAGATTTCTGTGAAACTGCTTTGTGTTAGATGTATTTATTCATCTCATAGTTAAAACTTTTCTTATATTATGCAGTTTGAAACTCTGTCTTTGAAGAATCTGTGAAGGGATATTTGGGATCACATTCAGGCCTATGGTGAAAGAGGAGATATCTTCAGATAAAAACTGGATAGAAGCTTTCTGAGAAACTACTTTGTGATGTATGCATTCCACTCAGGAGTTATACCTCTTTTCTCAAAAGGCAGCATTTGAACACTGTTCCTGTAAAACCAAAAGAGTGATATTCAGAGCACATTGAAGACTATGGCAAATAGTGAAATATACTGAAATAAAATCGAGGAAGAAGCGTTCCAAGAATCTGCTCTCTGATATGTGCATTCACTTCACAGAGTTAATGCTTACTCTATGTTGCCCAGTTGGAAACTCTGTCTTTGAAGAATTTGTGAAGGGATATTTAGTGACGCCAAGAGGCTTGTGGTGAGCAAGGAAACATCTTCCGATGGAACTTGCAGAGAAACTTTCTGAGCAACTGCTTTGTGATGTGTGTATTCATCTCATAGAGTTAAACCATTCTTTGGATTGAGCAGCTTGAAATCACTGTTTTTGTGGAATCTGAGGAAGGACATTTGGGAACGATCCTTAGAATATGGAGAAAGAAATATCCTCAGGTAAAATCCAGAAGGAAGCTTTCTGTGAAACTACTCTGTGTCGTCTTAATTCCTCTCACTCAGTTAAGCCTCTCTTTTCATTGAGCAGTTTTCTAACCCTGTGTATGTTTAGCATGTGATGGGATATTCAGGAGCACTTTGAGGCTTATGGTGAAAAGGAAATATCTTCAGATAAAAACTGGAGAGAAGCTTTCTGAGGAACTGCTTTGTGATGTGTGTATTCATCTCATAGAGTTAAATCATTCTTTGGATTGAGCAGATTGAAATCACTGTTTTGTGGAATCTGAGGAAGGACATTTGGGAACGATCCTTAGAACATGGAGAAAGAAATATCCTCAGACAAAACTGGAAAGAAGCTTTCTGAGAACTGCTTTGTGATGTGTGTATTCATCTCATAGAGTTAAATCATTCTTTGGATTGAGCAGTTTGAAATCACTGTTTCTGTGGAATCTGAGAAGGACATTTGGGAGCACATTCAGGCCTATGGTGAAAGAGGAGATATCTTCAGATAAAAACTGGAAAGAAGCTTTCTGTGAAACTACTCTGTGTCATCTTAATTTCTCTCACTTAGTTAAGCCTCTCCTTACTGATTTGTTTTTCTAAGACCACCAGAGTGAGCACAAAAGAACCAGCGAGTAGGCAAGGGTAGGAGCAAAACTGCAAATTTATTTTTGGTCACCTAGCTTCAGGGAAGAAGGTGGGTAGGGAGAGGTCTGTCGGCCTCTGGCAAAGGAGGCCAAGAGAGTCGCCCGTGGAGCTCTGGACGGAGTTCCTAATGCAGTCCCGACAGGAGTGGGGGGCTGGGAAGTCCACATGAGACGGTCACCAGGAGTGGCTTTTCTAGGAGTGGGAGGGCAATAGGCGGGCACGGGCGTGTCGGGGGCATTCCGTAGGTGCGACCAGGTAAATCTTGGTCTCTTCGGATTGACGTCACCTGGCGCATGCCCGTTGGTCTGCACCTTCCCGGGCGCTGGCTGCATTTTCACGTGGGAAAAGTTGGTGATGAAGAACCCGGAAGTGCGCCATCTTGCCTCTGTTTATCCAAACAGTCCAACCTTTTATTGATAATAGTGATAAGGGTGCCGTGGTCTGTCTGGCTACTTCCTGCTGTTAAGGGGCGTCGTTAAGTTCGGGGCCTATGGTTGGTATTTGGACGTATGGATGAAGAATAAAATAAGGCACAGTATTAGTATAGGAATGAGGAATGGAAGCATTTGTTGGAATATGGGCAAAACCCAGAAGGAAGGTCCCGGCAAGGTTGGGGTATTAAGGTTCTGTATTTCAGTTTTTTATTTTATTGAGGGTTTGAATGTTAGTGTCTACTAGGCCTGACTCGCTAACATAATAGCAGCACTCTTCTCCAAGGAAGAGACAAGTGCCTCCTTTTTCAGCTGTAAGCAAGTCTAGGGCTCGCCTGTTTTGGGCAGCTACTTGGGCTATTGAGGTAGTTCGGCACTGCAGGGAGGCCAGGCTTTCAGCTGATTCCAATAACTAGAGGGAGGAAAACAGCCCGTTTTTGTAAGTGATTGGCAGGAGGGTGTAGCTGCAGTGTCAGTTCGACTAGTTCAGCCTTGCTATACAGGGTGAGGCTGGGCACTAAGGATACTGGGACACAGAGATTGAGATTGAGTTGTGACAGTTTGGTTAAAGGTTTTAGAAAGGGACCACTTGCACCAGAAATAGCCTCCAATGGGGCTGTTTGGCCTCCATTGGGCACCTGAGTATGATTACCCCAGGATGAATTTGGGGTTGAATAACAAAAAGGAAGGATTGGGCTATTTGGATTTTGGTATAGTGGCGCCTGGAGTGTGAGTAAATTGTGGGATGTTTGACCAGTTGTGTTGAAGGCCATGGGCAGGGGCTGCCACTGGGGGGGCTTCTAAAGCCTCACAGAGGAAGCAATGGGAGAGATTGGTTATATTCACAGTGTAGGTTAAGTTTAGCCCTTGGCAGATAAGTGTGAGCCATGAGAAGGGGTCTCTATTGTCCGGAGAGAAGTTTGACAGCCTTAAGGAAGACAACTGGCAGAACTATGTACTACTGAGTGTGTTCGGCTGTCTTGTGACCAAGTTTCAGTGATGAAAAAAATTGCCATACAGTAGGCAGACTAGCAAAGGTCTGAGTGTATGAGTGAGACAGCAATATAAGTATAAAATGAGACTTCATTTTCAGTGTAGTCGCAGAGTGTCCCTTGCCACTGAAGATGTTCAATGAAGGTTAGGAGACAGGAGAACCACTGCTCTGGACTATTGTCTGGAGGTAGATATGGGTCTGGGGTTATGTATTGAAAGTCTGATAGGTTTATGTAGAGGATGGTGAGAAAGCGAGCTAAGCACCAGGGTCAGGGAGCATGAGATAGTCAAGGAAGTTTTGTAAGTTTGAGGCGAGTGGGGGAAAGTTGAACTGATGTCCACTGATTGTTCTCAGTGGGGCCCTTTTAGCTGGGAAATATGAATCCAATGCATGTGTCCTAGGAGTTTTGCTGCTGTATGTGTAGACAGGAGGACAGTGTATGGGCCTTTCCACCTGGGCTGTAAGTCTTTGGCTTGGATATCTTTTATGTATACTTGGTCTCCGGGACTGAGGGAGAGATGTGGGTTGTAGGCGTCTGTTGGAGGAGGGTGTGCTAACTCAGCGTGTTGTCTTAGGAGTTGTCTGAGAAGAGTGAGATATGGGAGGTAGTTCGCCAAAGGGGTGGTCAGGAAGGTATTTGCTGGAGGGTTAGGGGCCGTCCGTAGACTAATTCGAATGGACTGAGGCCTGTTGGGCTTCGAGGTGCTGCCCACAGCCGGGTCAGGGCTAAGGGAAGGAGAGTTACCCACGACTGCCGGGTTTCGATTGAGAGTTTGGTGAGCTGTTGTTTGATGAGTCCGTTAGCCTTTTCCACCTTACCAGAAGACTGAGGCCTATAAGGGATGTGGAGTTTCCAGGTGATGTGTAGGAGGGCTGCCACCTGTTGGACTACCTTAGAGATGAATGCTGGACCGTTGTCGGATTGAAGAGTGACCGGGAGGCCAAACCTAGGGATAATATGTTCAGTGAGTATAGAGGCAACAATGTTAGTGGTTTCTCCTGTGGTAGGATAGGCCTCTATCCACCCTGAAAAGGTGTCCACAAGGGTTAAGAGGTATTTGAATTTTTATGTCTTGGCATATGTGTGAAATCAATTTGCCAATCTTCACCTGGTTGGTGTCCTCTGAGTTGATGGCTGGGATGGGGATTATGCAATGCGCCTTGAGGATTTGCCTTTAGGCAGGTAGAGCACTGCTGGTTGATTGTAAGTAAGTGTTTTGTAGTGTTGGACAGTGGAGGAGGGATTTAGAAAATTGTATAAGGCTTTGGGTCCTATATGTAAAGAATTATGTATGTCTGTTAGAATGGTATGGAGTTGTGTTTCAGGAATGACTAATTTGTTATTAATATATATCCAGTCACCTGTAGTTAGTTTGGCTGTTGGATTTTGTAATAGCTTAGCCTTTTCTTCCTGAGTGTAATTAGGGGCATACTGGGGAGAGAAAACAGACAGAAGGAGGCTTAGGGGTGGAAAATCCGGTGGCTGACTTGGCAGTGACGTCAGCGAAATTGTTGCCAGCTGCTACCGGGTTAGATGAAGTTTGGTGACCTTTACAATGTATAATGGCTACCTTGGAAGGTGCCGACAGTGCATCTAGTAGTTTGAGTATTTGGTTTTGTTAATAATAGGGTACCGCCGGTGGTTAAAACCCTCTCTTTCCAGATGACTGAATGGGTGTGTGCGATTAGAAAAGCATATTTAGAATCTGTGTATATGTTTACTGTTTTTCCTTTTGATAGTAGGAGTGCCTTGGTTAGTGCAGTGAGTTCTGCCTGCTGTGATGTGGTCCCTTGTGGTAGGGTTTTGCCTCTAAAACTGTGGAGGAGGTAACTACTGCATATCCTGCCTGTCTGTTTCCTTGAGGTTGGAAAAGGAGCTGCCATCCACAAATAGGGTTAGTTGTGCATTCTGAAGGGGCTGGTCATGCAAGTGTAGGTGGCTGGGGGTTGAGCCTCCAGGACCTCAGGACAAGAATGTTTAGTATGGGGTGGTTTAAGAGGGTCTGGCAGTAAAGTGGCTGGATTTAGAGAGAGCAGACTTCTAAAGTAACAGTGGGGTCTTCTATGAATAAGAGATGGAAAAGTTGGAGCTGGGATGGAGTTAAGTGGCTAATACTTTTATGAGAGATGAGATCCTGAAGATGGTGTGTGGAGAGGACTGTTAGGTTACTGCCTCTAATGAGCTTTTTTGCTTCCTGGGTCAGGCAGGCTGCCACTGCTAATGCACGCAGACAGGGTTGCCAGCCTTGTACAGTTGGGTCTAGTTGTTTGGATAGATAGGCCACAGGGCGGTGGGTGCTGCCGACAGGCTGGGCTAAAAGACCAACTGCCACTTTCTGCCTTTCATCTGTAAAGAGTTGGAAGGGACGCTGGAAATCAGGCAGTGAGAGAGTGGGTTGTGAGAGAAGGCAAGCTTTTAAGTGGGTGAAATGAGTCGAGATTAACTTGGGGTTGGACAAAGGCCCATGTGGGGTTTCTTTAACTGTGGCGTATAAAGGTTTGGCTAAGATTCCAAAATTGGGGATCCAATGTCTGAAGAAGCCTATTAGACCTAGGAAGGATTGAATTTCTTTTGCATTTTGAGGGGGAAGAAGGTTACGTATTAGGGCCATGCGGTCGGTAGTTAGTGACCGGGTTGTTGGGGTGATTTCAATTCCTAAGTATATGACGGTTTGGCAAGAAATTTGGGCCTTGTGTTTAGATACTCTATAACCTAATGAGCCTAAATGGTTGAGGAGAGTTGCAGTGTCTAGAAGAGAGTCTTGTTTGGTAGGGCTACAGATTAGGAGATCATCTACATACTGCAGAACTTTGCTATTAGTGAGAGGGCAGGAGGCAAGGTCTTTTGCTAAGGCCTGACCAAAGAAATGGGGCTGTCCCGGAACCCTTGTGGGAGGACTGTCCACGTCAGTTGAGTGGAGATATGTGTGTCTGGGTCCTCCCATGTGAAAGCAAAAGGAACTGGCAGTCTGTGTGTAGGGGTATGGTAAAGAAAGCATCCTTAAGGTCTAGCACAGTAAAATAAGTAGAATTGGTGGGGATATGGGACAGAAGGGTGTAAGGGTTGGGAACTACAGGGTGCATTGGACGGATAGCCTCATTGACTAGCCAAGATCCTGTACTAACCTATACGTTCCGTCTGCCTTCTTAACTGGAAGTATTGGAGTGTTACAGGGGAATGTGTGCGGACAAGAATATGTTGGCTAAGTAGTCGCGTGATAATTGGCTTTAAACCTTGTAGATGTGTCAGAGAGAGAGAGAATTGGGGGCGGTTTGGGAAACGAGTGGGATCTTTGAGCTTGACAAGAACTGGTGGGTGGTGGGCAGCTATGACCGGGGTGGAAGTGTCCCACACTTGAGGGTGTACAGAAATAGGGAAGATGGGGGTGGGGCGACATAGGAGGAGCGTGTGCACCTGCACAAAGCATGAGCAACAGGTCGTGAGGGGGTTGAAGGGGAGTGGATGGGTTGGTGGGAATGTATATGGAGGCCTTTAAGGTGCTCAGGATGTCTCGGCCTAGTAAGGGGTAGGGCATGGGGTATAATGAGGAACGAGTGTGCAAAGTAGTTGTTGGCCAGGCAGCAATTAAGGAGTGGAGTTTTTCGTGGAGTGGATGGCTTTCCGTCTACTCCTACTACAGAGATATTGGATGGAAGGCTAGGTCCAGAGAAGGACAGCAAAACAGAATAGGTAGCCCCGCTATCTATTAAAAAATTAATTGTCTTACCCGCTACCAGGAGAGTTACCCACGGCTCAGCGAGGGTGATGGGGTCCCGAGTCTCGGCACCTTCAGTTGTCATTGTCCAGATGTAGGAGCTGGAAGGAGCTCCCAGGATCCTGGGAAAGGGGGTCACGTGGAGACGTGGCACCTGTTCTCAGGGTGGGGCAATCAGACTTCCAGTGTCCTCCCTGTTGGCAAGCAGGGCAGGGGTTGCTGGTGGACGAGGGTTAGGACATTCACTGGCCCAATGTCCTGATGCCTTGCACTTATAGCAAGGCTGCGTTGGGGCTCGGGGACCTTGCGGACACCTGTTGGCATAGTGTCCTGCCTTGCCGCACTTATAGCAGGCTCCTTTTGTAGCCTTGGAGTCTGCGGGTGTGTGCTCTCTGGCCTGGGGTTACGACTGGGCTGTAAAGCTGCTGCTAGGAGCTGTGCTTTCTGTTTAAGGCGAGCCTGTCGCTGTGCTTCAGCCATCTCCTCTCTGGAGTTATAGACCTTAAAGGCTAATTTAACCAGGTCTTGTATTGGTGCCTGAGGACCATCCTCTACCTTTTGAAGTTTTTTACAAATGTCAGGAGCTGATTGAGAAATGAAATAAGACGCCAAAATGGTGGCCCCTGTGGGGAGGCCGGATCTAACCAGGTATATTGGGTTAGAGCCTCAGTCAGCCTATTTAAGAATGCAGCTGGATTTTCTTCTGGATTTTGAACAATTTCTTTTAATTTGTTAAAATTTACAGTTTTGTTTGAGGCTGCTTGCATACCAGCCAACAAACACTGGACCATTATGTCGTGCCTATGGCACCCAGGCTGGCCTGCTTGGTAGTTCAAGTCTGGGTCTGCCGAGTGGACTGCTTGCTCCCCTAGTGGGATGGCGGCATCAGTTAAATGTAGTTGGTTGGCATGCTGCCTGGCGACCTCTAGGATGCGCTCTTGCTCCTCAGGATTTAGGTTGGAGGTTAGGATAACCTGGAAGTCATGCCAAGTTAAGTCATAGGCCTGACAAAGGTATCTAAATTCCTTTATGTATATGGTAGGATTAGCTGAGAAATCACCTAAACGCTTCTCAATTTTGGAAAGATCGGCCAGTGAAAAAGGCTCATGTACTCTGACTACCCCTCCACCCCAGCTACTTCTTGCAAAGGTCCTAACTCTGTAGGAGGGTGTGGGGCAGGAGTGAGGGCATCAGCAGGGCACTTAGAGCAGGTGTGGGCAGAGACAGGAGACTCAAGACAGCCAGTTGGGGGCCCCATAGGAGGCATGGGACTGAGTGGATTATTAGTAGATAAGGAAGAGGAAAGAGGAGTCTGGACGGAGGGAGGAGGAGAAGTGTAGGGGAAGTGAGGGAAACCCTAGGTCCTCCTGCTGAACAGAAAGGAATGAAGACTCCTCTTTTTGGGTTCCTGTGAGCTGGCATCCTTGGCTAGCATAACTTGGGCCAAAGAGCACCGGCTACACAGGTCGGGATGAGAGCGTAAGGCCCAAAAGCCTTGTATGTAAGTAATTTCGGACCACTTGCCTAGCCGCTGGCAGAAATTGCTGAGGTCGGTCAGAACATTGCGGTCTAGGGTGCCCTCTGGTGGCCACTGAGACTGATTGTCTAGTTTGTATCGGGGCCATGCCACAGTGGAAAGGAAAATTAACCGCTTCCTCCTAAGGTCTTGTTCAAGCTGTAAGGTTTTTAAATTGGCTAGGAGGCACCCTAAGGGGGTGCTCTTTGGAAATTTGGACTGGGGGTTTCCCATTTGTTTCCTCTTTACTTACACAATGGACACAATGGAAATGGAAGTGGATCTCTGCCTGGCTTCAAAGCGTCCTTTGGAACCAGCAGAGACAGACTGGAGGCTCTTGGAGCCAAGGTGGAGATTACCTTCAGGTTGACGTCACCTGGCGCATGCCCAGTTGGTCTGCACCTTGCACATGGGAAAAGTTGGTGATGAAGAACCCGGAAGTGCGACATCTTACCTCTGCTTATCCAAACATTTACGTTGAGTAGTTTTATAACCCTGTGTATGTTTAGCGTGTGATGGGACATTCGGGAGCACTTTGAGGCTTATGGTGAAAAGGAAATATCCTCAGACAAAACCTGGAAAGAAGCTTTCTAGGAAACTACTCTGTGATATGTGTAATCATCTCACATAGATGAAGCTTTCTTTACATTACACAGCTTGAAAACTGTCATGGACGGATCCACGAAGGGATATTTGGGATCACATTCGGGCCTATGGTCAAATAGGAAATATAGTCAGATAAAAACTGGAAGAAGCTTTCTGTGAATCTGCTTTTTCTATGTTTATTCTTCTCACATAGATGAAGCTTTCTTTACATTACACAGCTTGAAAACTGTCATGGACGGATCCACGAAGGGATATTTGGGATCACATTCGGGCCTATGGTCAAATAGGAAATATAGTCAGATAAAAACTGGAAAGAAGCTTTCTAGGAAACTACTCTGTGATATGTGTAATCATCTCACATAGATGAAGCTTTCTTTACATTACACAGCTTGAAAACTGTCATGGACGGATCCACGAAGGGATATTTGGGATCACATTCGGGCCTATGGTCAAATAGGAAATATAGTCAGATAAAAACTGGAAAGAAGCTTTCTAGGAAACTACTCTGTGATATGTGTAATCATCTCACATAGATGAAGCTTTCTTTACATTACACAGCTTGAAAACTGTCATGGACGGATCCACGAAGGGATATTTGGGATCACATTCGGGCCTATGGTCAAATAGGAAATATAGTCAGATAAAAACTGGAAAGAAGCTTTCTAGGAAACTACTCTGTGATATGTGTAATCATCTCACATAGATGAAGCTTTCTTTACATTACACAGCTTGAAAACTGTCATGGACGGATCCACGAAGGGATATTTGGGATCACATTCGGGCCTATGGTCAAATAGGAAATATAGTCAGATAAAAACTGGAAGAAGCTTTCTGAGAAACTGCTTGGTGATGTGTGCATTCCACTCACAGTGTTATACCTCTCTTCTCATACAGCGTCGGGAAACCCTTTTGGAGAAACAGGTACCAAGTGATATTCAGGAGCACTTTGCACATGGGAAAAGTTGGTGATGAAGAACCCGGAAGTGCGACATCTTACCTCTGCTTATCCAAACATTTACGTTGAGTAGTTTTATAACCCTGTGTATGTTTAGCGTGTGATGGGACATTCGGGAGCACTTTGAGGCTTACGGTGAAAAAGGAAATATCTTCAGATAAAAACTGGAAGAAGCTTTCTGTGAATCTGCTTTTTCTATGTTTATTCTTCTCACATAGATGAAGCTTTCTTTACATTACACAGCTTGAAAACTGTCATGGACGGATCCACGAAGGGATATTTGGGATCACATTCGGGCCTATGGTCAAATAGGAAATATAGTCAGATAAAAACTGGAAAGAAGCTTTCTAGGAAACTACTCTGTGATATGTGTAATCATCTCACATAGATGAAGCTTTCTTTACATTACACAGCTTGAAAACTGTCATGGACGGATCCACGAAGGGATATTTGGGATCACATTCGGGCCTATGGTCAAATAGGAAATATAGTCAGATAAAAACTGGAAAGAAGCTTTCTGTGAATCTGCTTTTTCTATGTTTATTCTTCTCACATAGATGAAGCTTTCTTTACATTACACAGCTTGAAAACTGTCATGGACGGATCCACGAAGGGATATTTGGGATCACATTCGGGCCTATGGTCAAATAGGAAATATAGTCAGATAAAAACTGGAAAGAAGCTTTCTAGGAAACTACTCTGTGATATGTGTAATCATCTCACATAGATGAAGCTTTCTTTACATTACACAGCTTGAAAACTGTCATGGACGGATCCACGAAGGGATATTTGGGATCACATTCGGGCCTATGGTCAAATAGGAAATATAGTCAGATAAAAACTGGAAAGAAGCTTTCTGTGAATCTGCTTTTTCTATGTTTAATCATCTCACATAGATGAAGCTTTCTTTACATTACACAGCTTGAAAACTGTCATGGACGGATCCACGAAGGGATATTTGGGATCACATTCGGGCCTATGGTCAAATAGGAAATATAGTCAGATAAAAACTGGAAAGAAGATTTCTGTGAAACTGCTCTGTGTCACGTGAATTCCACTCACACAGTTAAGCTTCTCTTTTCATTGAGCAGTTTGAAATCACTGTTTCTGTGGAATCTGAGGAAGGACATTTGGGAGCACATTCAGGCCTATGGTGAAATAGGAAATATAGTCAGATAAAAACTGGAAAGAAGCTTTCTGAGAAACTGCTTGGTGATGTGTGCATTCCACTCAGGAGTTATACCTCTTTTCTCACAAGGCAGTGTTTGAACACTGTTCCTGTAAAACCAAAAGAGTGATATTCAGAGCACATTGAAGACTATGGCAAAAGTGAAATGTCGTCAATAAAAACAGAAAGAAGCACTCAAGAAACTGCTCTCTGACATGTCCATTCTTTTCACAGGGTTAAAGCTTACTCTACATTTCCCAGTTTGAAATTCTGTCTTTGAAGAATCTGTGAAGGGATATTCAGGAGCACTTTCGTGCACATGGGAAAAGTTGGTGATGAAGAACCCGGAAGTGCGACATCTTACCTCTGCTTATCCAAACATTTACGTTGAGTAGTTTTATAACCCTGTGTATGTTTAGCGTGTGATGGGACATTCGGGAGCACTTTGAGGCTTACGGTGAAAAAGGAAATATGTTCAGACCGAAACTGGAGAGAAGCTTTCTGAGGAGCTGCTTTGTGACGTGTGCATTCCACTCACAGTGTTATACCTCTCTTCTCATACAGCGTCGGGAAACCCTTTTGGAGAAACAGGTACCAAGTGATATTCGGGAGCATGTTGATGCTGATGATGAAAAGGGAAATAGCCTCAGACAAAACCTGGAAAGAAGCTTTCTAGGAAACTACTCTGTGATATGTGCAATCATCTCACATAGATAAAGGTTTCCTTACATTTCACAGCTTGAAAACTGTCATGGACGGATCCACGAAGGGATTTTTGGGAGCACACTCAGGACTATGGTGAAAAGGAAATATCTTCAGATAAAAACTGGAAAGAAGCTTTCTGTGAATCTGCTTTTTCTATGTTTATTCTTCTCACATAGATGAAGCTTTCTTTACATTACACAGCTTGAAACTCCCTCGTGGATGGATCCACGAAGGGATATTTGGGATCACATTCGGGCCTATGGTCAAATAGGAAATATAGTCAGATAAAAACTGGAAAGAAGCTTTCTGAGAAACTGCTTGGTGATGTGTGCATTCCACTCAGGAGTTTTAATGTTCTTCTCATAAGGCACAGTTTGAACACTGTTCCTGTAAAACCAAAAGAGTGATATTCGGAGCACATTGAAGACTATGGCAAAAAGTGAAATGTCGTCCAATAAAAACAGAAAGAAGCACTCGAAGAAACTGCTCTCTGACATGCCCATTCTTTTCACAGGGTTAAAGCTTACTCTACATTTCCCAGTTTGAAAGTCGGTCTCTGAGGGTTCTGCAAAGGGATAGTAAGTGGCAACCGGAGGCCTGTGTCGAGCAAGGAAATGTCTCCATCGAAAATTGGAGAGAAGCTTTCTGCACAACTCTTTGTGATGTTTGTATTCATCTCAAAGAGTTAAATCATTCTTTGGATTGAGCAGTTTGAAATCACTGTTTCTGTGGAATCTGAGAAAGGACATTTGGAGACGCTATTTAGAATATCCTGAGAAAGAAATAAGCTCAGAGGGAAACCAGATGGAAGCTTTCTGTGAAACTGCTCTGTGTCACGTGAATTCCACTCACACAGTTAAGCTTCTCTTTTCATTGAGTAGTTTTATAACCCTGTGTATGTTTAGCGTGTGATGGGACATTCAGGAGCACTTTGAGGGTTATGGTGAGAAAGGAAACGTCTTCAGAAAGAACCTGGAGAGAAGCTTTCTGAGGAGCTGCTTTGTGACGTGTGCATTCCACTCACAGAAATATGCCTTTCTTCTCCTAGAGGATTCCAGAAACCCTTTTGGAGGAAAAGCTACCAAGAGACATTCGGGAGCACATTCAGGACTATGGTGAAAAGGAAATATCCTCAGACAAAAATGGGAAGGAATATTTCTGTCAAACTGCTTGGTGTTAGATATATCTATTCATCTCGCATAGTTAAAACCTTTCTTATATTACACAGTTTGAAACTCTGTCTTTGAAGAATCTGCGAAGGGACATTCGGGAGCACATTCCGGCCTTCGGTGAAAGAGGAGATATCATCAGATAGTAACTGGAAAGAAGCTTTCTGAGAAACTACTTTGTGATGTATGCATTCCACTCAGGGAGTTATACCTCTTTCCTCACAAGGCAGGGTTTGAACATTGTTCCTGTGAAACCGAAAATGATATTTTGGAGCACACTGAGGACTATGGCGAATAGTGAAATATACTGAAATAAAATTGAGGAAGAAGCATTGCAAGAATCTGCTCACTTATATGTGCATTCACTTCTCAGAATTTATGCTTCCTGAATGTTGCCGAGTTTCGAAGTTCTGTCTTTGAAGAATCTGTGAAGGGATATTTAGTGACGCCCAGAGGCTTTTGGAGAGCATGGAAACAACTTCCGATGAAATCTGCAGAGTAACTTTCTGAGCAACTGCTTTGTGATGTGTGTATTCGTCTCATAGATTTAATCCATTCTTTGGATTGAGCATATTGATATCACTGTTTTTGTGGAATTGGAGGAAGGACATTTGGAAACGATCCTTAGAACATGGAGAAAGAAATATTCTCAGGTAAAATCCAGAAGGAACATTTCTGTGAAACTGCTCTGTGTCACGTGAATTCCACTCACACAGTTAAGCTTCTCTTTTCATTGAGTAGTTTTATAACCCTGTGTATGTTTAGCGTGTGATGGGACATTCAGGAGCACTTTGAGGCTTATGGTGAAAAAGAAAATATGTTCAGAACGAAACTGGAGAGAAGCTTTCTGAGGAACTGCTTTGTGATGTGTGCATTCCACTCACAGAAATATACCTTTCTTCTCCTAGAGGATTCCAGAATCCCTTTTGGAGAAAAAGCTACCAAGAGACATTCGGGAGCACATTCAGGACTATGGTGAAAAGGAAATATCCTCAGACAAAACTGGAAAGAAGATTTCTGTGAAACTGCTTTGTGTTAGATATATTTATTCATCTCACATAGTTCAAACCTTTCTTATATTACACAGTTTGAAACTCTGTCTTTGAAGAATCTGTGAAGGGATATTTGGGAGCACATTCAGGCCTATGGTGAAAGAGGAGATATCATCAGATAAAAACTGGAAAGAAGCTTTCTGAGAAACTACTTTGTGATGTATGCATTCCACTCAGGGAGTTATACCTCTTTTCTCACAAGGCAGGGTTTGAACACTGTTCCTGTGAAACCGAAAATGATATTTTGGAGCACACTGAGGACTATGGCGAATAGTGAAATATACTGAAATAAAATCGAGGAAGAAGCATTCCAAGAATCTGCTCTCTGATATGTGCATTCACTTCACAGAATTTATGCTTACTCTATGTTGCCCAGTTTCGAAATTCTGTCTTTGAAGAATCTGTGAAGGGATATTTAGTGACGCCCAGAGGCTTGTGGTGAGCAAGGAAACATCTTCCGATGAAACCTGCAGAGTAACTTTCTGAGCAACTGCTTTGTGATGTGTGTATTCGTCTCATAGATTTAAACCATTCTTTGGATTGAGCAGATTGAAATCACTGTTTTGTGGAATCTGAGGAAGGACATTTGGAAACGATCCTTAGAACATGGAGAAAGAAATATCCTCAGGTAAAATCCAGAAGGAAGCTTTCTGTGAAACTGCTCTGTGTCACGAGAATTTCGCTCACACAGTGAGCTTCTCTTTTCATTGAGTAGTTTTATAACCCTGTGTATGTTTAGCGTGTGATGGGACATTCAGGAGCACTTTGAGGCTTATGGTGAAAAGGAAATATGTTCAGACCGAAACTGGAGAGAAGCTTTCTGAGGAACTGCTTTGTGATGTGTGCATTCCACTCACAGAAATATACCTTTCTTCTCCTAGAGGATTCTGGAATCCCTTTTGGAGAAAAAGCTACCAAGAGACATTCGGGAGTATAGGGACGGCTATGGTGAAAAAGGAAATATCCTCAGACAAAACTGGAGAGAAGATTTCTGTGAAACTGCTTTGTGTTAGATATATCTATTCATCTCACATAGTTCAAACCTTTCTTATATTATGCAGTTTGGAAACTCCGTCATGCACGAATCCACAAAGGGACATTCGGGAGCACATTCAGGCCTATGGTGAAAGAGGAGATATCTTCAGATAAAAACTGGATAGAAGCTTTCTGAGAAACTACTTGTGATGTATGCATTCCACTCAGGGAGTTATACCTCTTTTCTCACAAGGCAGTGTTTAAACACTGTTCCTGTGAAACCAAAAAAGTGATATTCGGAGCACATTGAGGACTATGGCAAATAGTGAAATATACTGAAATAAAATCGAGAAAGAAGCGTTCCAAGAATCTGCTCTCTGATATGTGCATTCACTTCACAGAATTTATGCTTACTCTATGTTGCCCAGTTTCGAAATTCTGTCTTTGAAGAATCTGTGAAGGGATATTTAGTGACGCCCAGAGGCTTGTGGTGAGCAAGGAAACATCTTCCGATGAAACCTGCAGAGTAACTTTCTGAGCAACTGCTTTGTGATGTGTGTATTCGTCTCATAGATTTAAACCATTCTTTGGATTGAGCAGATTGAAATCACTGTTTTTGTGGAATCTGAGAAGGACATTTGGGAACGATCCTTAGAACATGGAGAAAGAAATATCCTCAGGTAAAATCCAGAAGGAAGCTTTCTGTGAAACTGCTCTGTGTCACGTGAATTCCACTCACACAGTTAAGCTTTTCTTTTCATTGAGCAGTATCATAACACTGTTTTGTTTAGACTGTGAAGGGATATTCAGGAGCACTTTGAGGCTTATGGTGAGAAAGGAAACGTCTTCAGATAGAAACTGGAGAGAAGCTTTCTGAGGAGCTGCTTTGTGACGTGTGCATTCCACTCACAGAAATATACCTTTCTTCTCCTAGAGGATTCTGGAATCCCTTTTGGAGAAACAGGTACCAAGTGATATTCGGAGCACATTCAGGACTATGGTGAAAAGGAAATAGCCTCAGACAAAACTGGAAGAAGCTTTCTGTGAAACTGCTTCATGTTAGATATATCTATTCATCTCATAGAGTTAAACCATTCTTTGGATTGAGCAGATTGAAATCACTGTTTCTGTGGAATCTGAGAAGGACATTTGGGAACGATCCTTAGAATATGGAGAAAGAAATATCCTCAGGTAAAATCCAG
Organism: Colobus guereza; assembly: GCA_030247045.1. Classification (NCBI taxonomy): domain Eukaryota; kingdom Metazoa; phylum Chordata; class Mammalia; order Primates; family Cercopithecidae; genus Colobus; species Colobus guereza. The sequence continues at coordinate 2,627,541 of CM058079.1, read as the reverse complement.
AAGGAAGCTTTCTGTGAAACTGCTTTGTGTTAGATATATTTATTCATCTCATAGAGTTAAATCATTCTTTGGATTGAGCAGCTTGAAATCACTGTTTCTGTGGAATCTGAGAAGGACATTTGGGAGCACATTCAGGCCTATGGTGAAAGAAGAGATATCTTCAGATAAAAACTGGATAGAAGCTTTCTGAGAAACTACTTGTGATGTATGCATTCCACTTAGGGAGTTATACCTCTTTTCTCACAAGGCAGTGTTTGAACACTGTTCCTGTGTCACCAAAAAAGTGATATTTCAGAGCACACTGAGGACTATGGCAAATAGTGAAATATACTGAAATAAAATCGAGAAAGAAGCGTTCCAAGAATCTGCTCTCTGATATGTGCATTCACTTCACAGAATTTATGCTTACTCTATGTTGCCCAGTTTCGAAACTCTGTCTTTGAAGAAACTGTGAAGGGATATTTAGTGACACCCGGAGGCTTGTGGTGAGCAAGGAAACATCTTCCGATGAAACCTGCAGAGTAACTTTCTGAGCAACTGCTTTGTGATGTGTGTATTCATCTCATAGATTTAAACCATTCTTTGGATTGAGCAGATTGAAATCACTGTTTTGTGGAATCTGAGGAAGGACATTTGGGAACGATCCTTAGAACATGGAGAAAGAAATATCCTCAGGTAAAATCCAGAAGGAAGCTTTCTGTGAAACTGCTCTGTGTCACGTGAATTCCACTCACACAGTTAAGCTTCTCTTTTCATTGAGCAGTTTTATAACCCTGTGTATGTTTAGCGTGTGATGGGACATTTGGGAGCACATTCAGGACTATGGTGAAAAGGAAATATGTTCAGACCGAAACTGGAGAGAAGCTTTCCGAGGAACTGCTTTGTGACGTGTGCATTCCACTCACAGTGTTATACCTCTCTTCTCATACAGCATCAGGAAACCCTTTTGGAGAAACAGGTACCAAGTGATATTCGGGAGCATGTTGATGCCGATGATGAAAAGGAAATAGCCTCAGACAAAACCTGGAAAGAAGCTTTCTAGGAAACTACTCTGTGATATGTGTAATCATCTCACATAGATAAAGCTTTCTTTACATTACACAGCTTGAAAACTGTCATGGACGGATCCACGAAGGGACATTTGGGAGCACATTCAGGACTATGGTGAAAAGGAGATATCTTCAGATAAAACTGGAAAGAAGCTTTCTGTGAATCTGCTTTTTTCTATGTTTATTCATCTCACATAGATGAAGCTTTCTTTACATTACGCAGCTTGGAAACTCCCTCGTGGATGGATCCATGAAGGGACATTTGGGATCACATTCAGGCCTATGGTGAAATAGGAAATATAGTCAGATAAAATCTGGAGAGAAGCTTTCTGAGAAACTGCTTGGTGATGTGTGCATTCCACTCAGGAGTTATAACTTTCTTCTCATAAGGCACAGTTTGAACACTGTTCCTGTAAAACCAAAAGAGTGATATTCGGAGCACATTGAAGACTATGGCAAAAAGTGAAATGTCGTCCAATAAAAACAGAAAGAAGCACTCGAAGAAACTGCTCTCTGACATGCCCATTCTTTTCACAGGGTTAAAGCTTACTCTACATTTCCCAGTTTGAAATTCTGTCTTTGAAGATTCTGTGAAGGGATAGTAAGTGGCAACCGGAGGCCTGTGTGAGCAAGGAAATGTCTTCCATCGAAAATTGGAGAGAAGCTTTCTGCACAACTCTTTTGTGATGTTTGTATTCATCTCAAAGAGTTAAATCATTCTTTGGATTGAGCAGTTTGAAATCACTGTTTCTGTGGAATCTGAGAAAGGACATTTAGAGATGCTCTTTAGAATATCCTGAAAAAGAAATAACCTCAGAGAGAAACCAGAAGGAAGCTTTCTGTGAAACTGCTCTGTGTCACGTGAATTCCACTCACACAGTTAAGCTTCTCTTTTCATTGAGCAGTATCATAACACTGTTTTTGTTTAGTCTGTGAAGGGATATTCAGGAGCACTTTGAGGCTTATGGTGAGAAAGGAAACGTCTTCAGATAGAAACTGGAGAGAAGCTTTCTGAGGAGCTGCTTTGTGACGTGTGCATTCCACTCACAGAAATATACCTTTCTTCTCCTAGAGGATTCCAGAATCCCTTTTGGAGAAAAAGCTACCAAGAGACATTCGGGAGTATAGGGATGGCTATGGTGAAAAGGAAATATCCTCAGACAAAACTGGAAAGAAGATTTCTGTGAAACTGCTTTGTGTTAGATATATTTATTCATCTCACATAGATAAAGCTTTCTTTACATTACACAGCTTGAAACTCCCTCGTGGATGGATCCATGAAGGGACATTTGGGAGCACATTCAGGCCTATGGTGAAAGAGGAGATATCTTCAGATAAAAACTGGATAGAAGCTTTCTGAGAAACTACTTTGTGATGTATGCATTCCACTCAGGAGTTATACCTCTTTTCTCACAAGGCAGTGTTTGAACACTGTTCCTGTGAAACCAAAAAAGTGATATTTCAGAGCACATTGACAACTATGGCGAATATTGAAATATACTGAAATAAAATCTCGGAGGAGATTCCAAGAATCTGCTCTCTGATATGTGCATTCAGTTCACAGAGTAATGCTTACTCTATGTTACCCAGTTTCGAAATTCTGTATTTGAAGAATCTGTGAAGAGATATTTGTTGACGTCCAAAGGCTTGTGGTGACCAAGGAAAGGCCTTCCAATGAAACCTGCAGAGAAACGTTCTGAGGAAATGCTTTGTGATGTGTGTATTCATCTCATAGAGTTAAACCATTCTTAGGATTGAGCACCTTGAAATCACTGTTTTTGTGGAATATGAGGAAGGACATTTGGGAATGATCCTTAGAACATGGAGAAAGAAATACCCTCAGATAAAATCCAGAAGGAAGCTTTCTGTGAAACTGCTCTGTGTCACGTGAATTCCACTCACACAGTTAAGCTTCTCTTTTCATTGAGCAGTTTTATAACCCTGTGTATGTTTAGCGTGTGAAGGGATATTCAGGAGCACTTTGAGGCTTATGGTGAAAAGGAAATATCTTCAGATAAAAACTGGAGAGAAGCTTTCGAGGAACTGCTTTGTGACGTGTGCATTCCACTCACAGTGTTATACCTCTCTTCTCATACAGCATCGGGAAACCCTTTTGGAGAAACAGGTACCAAGTGATATTCGGGAGCATGTTGATGCTGATGGTGAAAAGGAAATATCCTCAGGTAAAATCCAGAAGGAAGCTTTCTGTGAAACTGCTTTGTGTTAGATATATTTATTCATCTCATAGAGTTAAACCATTCTTTGGATTGAGCAGCTTGAAATCACTGTTTCTGTGGAATCTGAGAAGGACATTTGGGAATGATCCTTAGAACATGGAGAAAGAAATATCCTCAGACAAAACTGGAAAGAAGCTTTCTGTGAAACTACTCTGTGATATGTGTAATCATCTCACATAGATGAAGCTTTCTTTACATTACACAGCTTGAAACTCCCTCGTGGATGGATCCATGAAGGGACATTTGGGATCACATTCAGGCCTATGGTGAAATAGGAAATATAGTCAGATAAAAACTGGAGAGAAGCTTTCTGAGAAACTGCTTGGTGATGTGTGCATTCCACTCAGGGAGTTTTAATGTTCTTCTCATAAGGCACAGTTTGAACACTGTTCCTGTAAAACCAAAAGAGTGATATTCAGAGCACATTGAAGACTATGGCAAAAAGTGAAATGTCGTCCAATAAAAACAGAAAGAAGCACTCGAAGAAACTGCTCTCTGACATGTCCATTCTTTTCACAGGGTTAAAGCTTACTCTACATTTCCCAGTTTGAAAGTCGGTCTCTGAGGGTTCTGTGAAGGGATAGTATGTGGTAACCCAAACCCTGTGTGGAGCAAGGAAATGTCTCCCATCGAAAACTGGAGAGAAGCTTTCTGCGCAACTCTTTTGTGATGTTTGTATTCATCTCAAAGAGTTAAATCATTCTTTGGATTGAGCAGTTTGAAATCACTGTTTTTTCGGAATCTGAGAAAGGACATTTGGAGATGTTCTTTAGAATATCCTGAAAAAGAAATAAGCTCAGAGATAAACCCGAAGGCAGCTTTCTGTGAAACTACTCTGTGTCACGTGAATTCCACTCACAGAGTTAAAGTTCTCCTTTCATTAAGCAGTATCAAGGCACTGTTTTTGCTTAGTCTGTGAAGGGATATTCAGAAGTGCTTTGAGATTCATGGTGAGAAAGGGAACGTGTTCAGATAGAAACTATAGAGAAGGTTTCTGAGGAGCTGCGTTGTGGCATGTGTGTTCCACTCACAGAAATATACCTTTCTTCTCCAAGAGGATTCCGGAATCCCTTTTGGAGAAAAAGCTACCAAGAGACATTCGGGAGTACAGGCAATTTATGGTGAAAAAGGAAATATCCTCAGACAAAAACTGGAAAGAATATTTCTGAAACTGTTTTGTGTTAGATATATTTATTCATCTCGCATAGTTGAAACTTTTTTTTTTTTGGAGTCTCGTTCTGTCACCCAGGCTGGAGTGCAGTGGCCGGTTCTCAGCTCACTGTAAGCTCTGCCTCCCGGGTTAACGCCATACTCCTGCCTCAGCCTCCCGATTAGCTGGGACTCTGGGCGCCCGCTACCTCGTCCGTCTAGTTTTTGTATTTTTTTTTAGTTGAGACAGGGTTTCACCATGTTAGCCAGGGTGGTCTCGAACTCCTGACCTCGTGATCCGCCTGTCTCGGCCTACCATAGTGCTGGGATTACAGGCTTGAGGCACCGCACCCATCCAAAACTTGTCTTATATTATGCAGTTTGGAAACTCCGTCATGCACGGATCCATGAAGGGACATTCGGGAGCACATTCAGGCCTATGGTGAAAGAGGAGATATCTTCAGATAAAAACTGGATAGAAGCTTTCTGAGAAACTACTTAGTGATGTATGCATTCCACTCAGGAGTTATACCTCTTTTCTCACAAGGCAGCGTTTGAACACTGTTCCTGTGAAACCAAAAAAGTGATATTCTGGAGCACATTGAGGACTATGGCAAATAGTGAAATATACTGAAATAAAATCGAGGAAGAAGCGTTCCAAGAATCTGCTCTCTGATATGTGCATTCACTTCACAGAGTTAATGCTTACTCTATGTTGCCCAGTTTCGAAATTCTGTCTTTGAAGAATCTGTGAAGGAATATTTAGTGATGACCGGAGGCTTGTGGTGAGCAAGGAAATGTCTTCCGATGAAACCTGCAGAGAAACTTTCTGAGCAACTGCTTTGTGATGTGTGTATTCATCTCATAGAGTTAAACCATTCTTTGGATTGAGCAGCTTGAAATCACTGTTTTGTGGAATCTGAGGAAGGACATTTGGGAATGATCCTTAGAATATGGAGAAAGAAATATCCTCAGGTAAAATCCAGAAGGAAGCTTTCTGTGAAACTGCTCTGTGTCATCTTAATTCCTCTCACTCAGTTAAGCCTCTCTTTTCATTGAGCAGTTTTCTAACCCTGTGTATGTTTAGCATGTGATGGGATATTCAGGAGCACTTTGAGGCTTACGGTGAAAAAGGAAATATGTTCAGACCGAAACTGGAGAGAAGCTTTCTGAGGAACTGCTTTGTGACGTGTGCATTCCACTCACAGTGTTATACCTCTCTTCTCATACAGCATCAGGGAAACCCTTTTGGAGAAACAGGTACCAAGTGATATTCGGGAGCATGTTGATGCCGATGGTGAAAAGGAAATAGCCTCAGACAAAACTGGAAAGAAGCTTTCTGTGAAACTGCTTTGTG
>CM058079.1:2603249-2621249 GCA_030247045.1 Colobus guereza | reverse complement strand
ACCCTGTATAGCAAGGCTGAAGTAGCCAAACTGACACTACAGCTACACCCTCCTGCCAATCGCTTACAAAAATGGGCTGTTTTCCTCCCTCTAGTTATTGGAATCAGCTGAAAGCCTGGTCTCCTGCAGTGCAGAACTACATCACAAGTAGTTTCTCAGAAAGCTTCTCCAGTTTTATCTGAAGATATTTCCTTTTCACCATAAGCCTCAAAGTGCTCCTGAATATCACTCTTTTGGTTTTACAGGAACAGTGTTTAAACACTGCCTTGTGAGAAAAGAGGTATAACTCCTGAGTGGAATGCATACATCACAAGTAGTTTCTCAGAAAGCTTCTTTCTCGATTTTATTTCAGTATATTTCACTATTTGCCATAGTCTTCAATGTGCTCCGAATATCACTCTTTTGGTTTTACAGGAACAGTGTTTAAACACTGCCTTGTGAGAAAAGAGGTATAACTCCTGAGTGGAATGCACACGTCACAAAGCAGTTTCTCAGAAAGCTTCTTCCAGTTTTGTCTGAGGCTATTTCCTTTTCACCATAAGCCTCAAAGTGCTCCTGAATATCACTCTTTTGGTTTTACAGGAACAGTGTTTAAACACTGCCTTGTGAGAAAAGAGGTATAACTCCTGAGTGGAATGCATACATCACAAGTAGTTTCTCAGAAAGCTTCTCTCCAGTTTTATCTGAAGATATTTCCTTTTCACCATAAGCCTCAAAGTGCTCCTGAATATCACTCTTTTGGTTTTACAGGAACAGTGTTTAAACACTGCCTTGTGAGAAAAGAGGTATAACTCCTGAGTGGAATGCATACATCACAAGTAGTTTCTCAGAAAGCTTCTCTCCAGTTTTATCTGAAGATATCTCCTCTTTCACCATAGGCCTGAATGTGCTCCGAATATCACTCTTTTGGTTTTACAGGAACAGTGTTTAAACACTGCCTTGTGAGAAAAGAGGTATAACTCCTGAGTGGAATGCATACATCACAAGTAGTTTCTCAGAAAGCTTCTTTCCAGTTTTGTCTGAGGCTATTTCTGGTGCAAGGGTCCGTTTCTAAAACCGTTAACCAAACTGTCACAACTCAATCTCAATCTCTTTGTGTCCCACTATCCTTAGTGACCAGCCTCACCCTGTATAGCAAGGCTGAAGTAGCCAAACTGACACTACAGCTACACCCTCCTGCCAATCGCTTACAAAAATGGGCTGTTTTCCTCCCTCTAGTTATTGGAATCAGCTGAAAGCCTGGTCTCCCTGCAGTGCAGAACTACCTCAATAGCCCAAGTATCTGCCCAAAACAGGCGAGCCCTAGACTTGTTTACAGCTGAAAAAGGAGGCACTTGTCTCTTCCTTGGAGAAGAGTGCTGCTATTATGTTAGCGAGTCAGGCCTAGTAGACACTAACATTCAAACCCTCAATAAAATAAAAACTGAAATACAGAACATTAAAACTCCCTGAGTGGAATGCACACGTCACAAAGCAGTTCCTCAGAAAGCTTCTTTCCAGTTTTATCTGAAGATATTTCCTTTTCACCATAAGCCTCAAAGTGCTCCTGAATATCACTCTTTTGGTTTTACAGGAACAGTGTTTAAACACTGCCTTGTGAGAAAAGAGGTATAACTCCTGAGTGGAATGCACACGTCACAAAGCAGTTTCACAGAAAGCTTCTTTCCAGTTTTGTCTGAGGATATTTCCTTTTCACCATAAGCCTCAAAGTGCTCCTGAATATCACTCTTTTGGTTTTACAGGAACAGTGTTTAAACACTGCCTTGTGAGAAAAGAGGTATAACTCCTGAGTGGAATGCACACGTCACAAAGCAGTTCCTCAGAAAGCTTCTATCCAGTTTTATCTGAGGATATTTCCTTTTCACCATAGTCCTGAATGTGCTCCGAATATCACTCTTTTGGTTTTACAGGAACAGTGTTTAAACACTGCCTTGTGAGAAAAGAGGTATAACTCCTGAGTGGAATGCACACATCACAAAGCAGTTCCTCAGAAAGCTTCTATCCAGTTTTATCTGAAGATATCTCCTCTTTCACCATAGGCCTGAATGTGCTCCGAATATCACTCTTTTGGTTTTACAGGAACAGTGTTTAAACACTGCCTTGTGAGAAAAGAGGTATAACTCCTGAGTGGAATGCACACGTCACAAAGCAGTTCCTCAGAAAGCTTCTTTCTCGATTTTATTTCAGTATATTTCACTATTTGCCATAGTCTTCAATGTGCTCCGAATATCACTCTTTTGGTTTTACAGGAACAGTGTTTAAACACTGCCTTGTGAGAAAAGAGGTATAACTCCTGAGTGGAATGCACATCACAAAGCAGTTTCACAGAAATCTTCTTTCCAGTTTTATCTGAAGATATCTCCTCTTTCACCATAGGCCTGAATGTGCTCCGAATATCACTCTTTTGGTTTTACAGGAACAGTGTTTAAACACTGCCTTGTGAGAAAAGAGGTATAACTCCTGAGTGGAATGCACACGTCACAAAGCAGTTTCACAGAAATCTTCTTTCCAGTTTTGTCTGAGGCTATTTCCTTTTCACCATAAGCCTCAAAGTGCTCCTGAATATCACTCTTTTGGTTTTACAGGAACAGTGTTTAAACACTGCCTTGTGAGAAAAGAGGTATAACTCCTGAGTGGAATGCACACGTCACAAAGCAGTTTCACAGAAAGCTTCCTTCTGGATTTTACCTGAGGATATTTCTTTCTCCATGTTCTAAGGATCGTTCCCAAATGTCCTTCCTCAGATTCCACAAAACAGTGATTTCAATCTGCTCAATCCAAAGAATGATTTAACTCTATGAGATGAATACAAACATCACAAAGCAGTTTCTCAGAAAGCTTCTTTCCAGTTTTATCTGAAGATATTTCCTTTTCACCATAAGCCTCAAAGTGCTCCTGAATATCCCTTCACAGATTCTTCAAAGACAGAATTTCAAACTGGGCAACATAGAGTAAGCATAAATTCTGTGAAGTGAATGCACACATCACAAAGCAGTTTCACAGAAAGCTTCCTTCTGGATTTTACCTGAGGATATTTCTTTCTCCATGTTCTAAGGATCGTTCCCAAATGTCCTTCCTCAGATTCCACAAAACAGTGATTTCAATCTGCTCAATCCAAAGAATGATTTAACTCTATGAGATGAATACAAACATCACAAAGCAGTTTCTCAGAAAGCTTCTTCCAGTTTTGTCTGAGGATATTTCCTTTTCACCATAAGCCTCAAAGTGCTCCTGAATATCACTCTTTTGGTTTTACAGGAACAGTGTTTAAACACTGCCTTGTGAGAAAAGAGGTATAACTCCTGAGTGGAATGCATACATCACAAGTAGTTTCTCAGAAAGCTTCTTTCTCGATTTTATTTCAGTATATTTCACTATTTGCCATCGGCATCAACATGCTCCGAATATCACTCTTTTGGTTTTACAGGAACAGTGTTTAAACACTGCCTTGTGAGAAAAGAGGTATAACTCCTGAGTGGAATGCACACGTCACAAAGCAGTTTCACAGAAATCTTCTTTCCAGTTTTGTCTGAGGATATTTCCTTTTCACCATAAGCCTCAAAGTGCTCCCGAATGTCTCTTGGTAGCTTTTTCTCCAAAAGGATTCTGGAATCCTCTAGGAGAAGAAAGGTATATTTCTGTGAGTGGAATGCACACGTCACAAAGCAGCTCCTCAGAAAGCTTCTCTCCAGTTTCGGTCTGAACATATTTCCTTTTCACCATAGTCCTGAATGTGCTCCCAAATGTCCTTTCTCAGATTCCACAAAACAGTGTTATGATACTGCTCAGTGAAAGAGAAGCTTAACTGTGTGAGTGGAATTCACGTGACACAGAGCAGTTTCACAGAAAGCTTCCTTCTGGATTTTACCTGAGGATATTTCTTTCTCCATGTTCTAAGGATCGTTCCCAAATGTCCTTTCTCAGATTCCACAGAAACAGTGATTTCAAACTGCTCAATCCAAAGAATGATTTAACTCTATGAGATGAATACAAACATCACAAAGCAGTTTCACAGAAAGCTTCTCTCCAGTTTTTATCTGAAGATATTTCCTTTTCACCATAAGCCTCAAAGTGCTCCTGAATATCCCTTCACAGATTCTTCAAAGACAGAATTTCAAACTGGGAAATGTAGAGTAAGCTTTAACCCTGTGAAAAGAATGGGCATGTCAGAGAGCAGTTTCTTGAGTGCTTCTTTCTGTTTTTATTGGACGACATTTCACTTTTGCCATAGTCTTCAATGTGCTCCGAATATCACTCTTTTGGTTTTACAGGAACAGTGTTCAAACTGTGCCTTATGAGAAGAACATTAAAACTCCCTGAGTGGAATGCACACATCACAAAGCAGTTCCTCAGAAAGCTTCTCTCCAGTTTTTATCTGAAGATATCTCCTCTTTCACCATAGGCCTGAATGTGCTCCCAAATGTCCCTTCATGGATCCGTCCATGACAGTTTCAAGCTGTGTAATGTAAAGAAAGCTTCATCTATGTGAGATGATTACACATATCACAGAGTAGTTTCACAGAAAGCTTCTTTCCAGTTTTTATCTGAAGATATCTCCTCTTTCACCATAGGCCTGAATGTGCTCCCAAATGTCCCTTCATGGATCCGTCCATGACAGTTTCAAGCTGTGTAATGTAAAGAAAGCTTCATCTATGTGAGATGATTACACATATCACAGAGTAGTTTCACAGAAAGCTTCTTTCTCGATTTTATTTCAGTATATTTCACTATTTGCCATAGTCTTCAATGTGCTCCGAATATCACTCTTTTGGTTTTACAGGAACAGTGTTTAAACACTGCCTTGTGAGAAAAGAGGTATAACTCCTGAGTGGAATGCATACATCACAAGTAGTTTCTCAGAAAGCTTCTTTCTCGATTTTATTTCAGTATATTTCACTATTTGCCATAGTCTTCAATGTGCTCCGAATATCACTCTTTTGGTTTTACAGGAACAGTGTTTAAACACTGCCTTGTGAGAAAAGAGGTATAACTCCTGAGTGGAATGCACACGTCACAAAGCAGTTCCTCAGAAAGCTTCTTTCTCGATTTTATTTCAGTATATTTCACTATTTGCCATAGTCTTCAATGTGCTCCGAATATCACTCTTTTGGTTTTACAGGAACAGTGTTTAAACACTGCCTTGTGAGAAAAGAGGTATAACTCCTGAGTGGAATGCACATCACAAAGCAGTTTCACAGAAAGCTTCCTTCTGGATTTTACCTGAGGATATTTCTTTCTCCATGTTCTAAGGATCGTTCCCAAATGTCCTTCCTCAGATTCCACAAAACAGTGATTTCAATCTGCTCAATCCAAAGAATGGTTTAAATCTATGAGATGAATACACATCACAAAGCAGTTCCTCAGAAAGCTTCTTTCTCGATTTTATTTCAGTATATTTCACTATTTGCCATAGTCTTCAATGTGCTCCGAATATCACTCTTTTGGTTTTACAGGAACAGTGTTTAAACACTGCCTTGTGAGAAAAGAGGTATAACTCCTGAGTGGAATGCATACATCACAAGTAGTTTCTCAGAAAGCTTCTATCCAGTTTTATCTGAAGATATTTCCTTTTCACCATAAGCCTCAAAGTGCTCCTGAATATCCCTTCACAGATTCTTCAAAGACAGAGTTTCCAAACTGTGTAATATAAGAAAGGTTTGAACTATGTGAGATGAATAGATATATCTAACATGAAGCAGTTTCACAGAAATCTTCTTTCCAGTTTTGTCTGAGGATATTTCCTTTTTCACCATAGCTGTCCCTATACTCCCGAATGTCTCTTGGTAGCTTTTTCTCCAAAAGGGATTCCGAATCCTCTAGGAGAAGAAAGGTATATTTCTGTGAGTGGAATGCACACGTCACAAAGCAGCTCCTCAGAAAGCTTCTCTCCAGTTTTATCTGAAGATATTTCCTTTTCACCATAAGCCTCAAAGTGCTCCTGAATATCCCTTCACAGTCTAAACAAAACAGTGTTATGATACTGCTCAATGAAAGAGAAGCTTAACTGTGTGAGTGGAATTCACGTGACACAGAGCAGTTTCACAGAAAGCTTCCTTCTGGATTTTACCTGAGGATATTTCTTTCTCCATGTTCTAAGGATCGTTCCCAAATGTCCTTCCTCAGATTCCACAGAAACAGTGATTTCAAACTGCTCAATCCAAAGAATGATTTAACTCTTTGAGATGAATACACACATCACAAAGCAGTTTCACAGAAAGCTTCTCTCCAGTTTTATCTGAAGATATTTCCTTTTCACCATAAGCCTCAAAGTGCTCCTGAATATCCCTTCACAGTCTAAACAAAACAGTGTTATGATACTGCTCAATGAAAGAGAAGCTTAACTGTGTGAGTGGAATTCACGTGACACAGAGCAGTTTCACAGAAAGCTTCCTTCTGGATTTTACCTGAGGATATTTCTTTCTCCATGTTCTAAGGATCGTTCCCAAATGTCCTTCCTCAGATTCCACAGAAACAGTGATTTCAAACTGCTCAATCCAAAGAATGATTTAACTCTTTGAGATGAATACACACATCACAAAGCAGTTCCTCAGAAAGCTTCTCTCCAGTTTTATCTGAAGATATTTCCTTTTCACCATAAGCCTCAAAGTGCTCCTGAATATCCCTTCACAGATTCTTCAAAGACAGAATTTCAAACTGGGAAATGTAGAGTAAGCTTTAACCCTGTGAAAAGAATGGGCATGTCAGAGAGCAGTTTCTTGAGTGCTTCTTTCTGTTTTTATTGGACGACATTTCACTTTTGCCATAGTCTTCAATGTGCTCCGAATATCACTCTTTTGGTTTTACAGGAACAGTGTTTAAACACTGCCTTGTGAGAAAAGAGGTATAACTCCTGAGTGGAATGCACACATCACCAAGCAGTTTCTCAGAAAGCTTCTCTCCAGTTTTATCTGAAGATATCTCCTCTTTCACCATAGGCCTGAATGTGATCCCAAATATCCTTCGTGGATCCGTCCATGACAGTTTTCAAGCTGTGTAATGTAAAGAAAGCTTCATCTATGTGAGAAGAATAAACATAGAAAAAGCAGATTCACAGAAAGCTTCTTTCCAGTTTTTATCTGAAGATATCTCCTCTTTCACCATAGGCCTGAATGTGCTCCCAAATGTCCCTTCATGGATCCGTCCATGACAGTTTTCAAGCTGTGTAATGTAAAGAAAGCTTCATCTATGTGAGATGATTACACATATCACAGAGTAGTTTCACAGAAAGCTTCCTTCTGGATTTTACCTGAGGATATTTCCTTTTCACCATAAGCCTCAAAGTGCTCCTGAATATCCCTTCACAGATTCTTCAAAGACAGAATTTCAAACTGGGAAATGTAGAGTAAGCTTTAACCCTGTGAAAAGAATGGGCATGTCAGAGAGCAGTTTCTTGAGTGCTTCTTTCTGTTTTTATTGGACGACATTTCACTTTTGCCATAGTCTTCAATGTGCTCGAATATCACTCTTTTGGTTTTACAGGAACAGTGTTTAAACACTGCCTTGTGAGAAAAGAGGTATAACTCCTGAGTGGAATGCATACATCACAAGTAGTTTCTCAGAAAGCTTCTTTCCAGTTTTTATCTGAAGATATCTCCTCTTTCACCATAGGCCTGAATGTGATCCCAAATATCCTTCGTGGATCCGTCCATGACAGTTTTCAAGCTGTGTAATGTAAAGAAAGCTTCATCTATGTGAGATGATTACACATATCACAGAGTAGTTTCACAGAAAGCTTCCTTCTGGATTTTACCTGAGGATATTTCTTTCTCCATGTTCTAAGGATCGTTCCCAAATGTCCTTCCTCAGATTCCACAGAAACAGTGATTTCAATCTGCTCAATCCAAAGAATGATTTAACTCTTTGAGATGAATACACACATCACAAAGCAGTTGCTCAGAAAGTTACTCTGCAGGTTTCATCGGAAGATGTTTCCTTGCTCACCACAAGCCTCCGGCGTCACTAAATATCCCTTCACAGATTCTTCAAAGACAGAATTTCAAACTGGGCAACATAGAGTAAGCATAAATTCTGTGAAGTGAATGCACATATCACAGAGTAGTTTCACAGAAAGCTTCTTTCTCGATTTTATTTCAGTATATTTCACTATTTGCCATAGTCTTCAATGTGCTCGAATATCACTCTTTTGGTTTTACAGGAACAGTGTTTAAACACTGCCTTGTGAGAAAAGAGGTATAACTCCTGAGTGGAATGCATACATCACAAGTAGTTTCTCAGAAAGCTTCTTTCTCGATTTTATTTCAGTATATTTCACTATTTGCCATAGTCTTCAATGTGCTCTGAATATCACTCTTTTGGTTTTACAGGAACAGTGTTTAAACACTGCCTTGTGAGAAAAGAGGTATAACTCCTGAGTGGAATGCATACATCACAAGTAGTTTCTCAGAAAGCTTCTTTCCAGTTTTGTCTGAGGATATTTCCTTTTCACCATAAGCCTCAAAGTGCTCCTGAATGTCTCTTGGTAGCTTTTTCTCCAAAAGGATTCCGAATCCTCTAGGAGAAGAAAGGTATATTTCTGTGAGTGGAATGCACACGTCACAAAGCAGCTCCTCAGAAAGCTTCTTTCCAGTTTTGTCTGAGGATATTTCTTTCTCCATGTTCTAAGGATCGTTCCCAAATGTCCTTCCTCAGATTCCACAAAACAGTGATTTCAAACTGCTCAATCCAAAGAATGATTTAACTCTTTGAGATGAATACACACATCACAAAGCAGTTTCACAGAAAGCTTCTTTCTCGATTTTATTTCAGTATATTTCACTATTTGCCATAGTCTTCAATGTGCTCTGAATATCACTCTTTTGGTTTTACAGGAACAGTGTTTAAACACTGCCTTGTGAGAAAAGAGGTATAACTCCTGAGTGGAATGCATACATCACAAGTAGTTTCTCAGAAAGCTTCTTTCTCGATTTTATTTCAGTATATTTCACTATTTGCCATAGTCTTCAATGTGCTCTGAATATCACTCTTTTGGTTTTACAGGAACAGTGTTTAAACACTGCCTTGTGAGAAAAGAGGTATAACTCCTGAGTGGAATGCACACATCACCAAGCAGTTTCTCAGAAAGCTTCTTTCCAGTTTTTATCTGACTATATTTCCTATTTGACCATAGGCCCGAATGTGATCCCAAATATCCCTTCGTGGATCCGTCCATGACAGTTTTCAAGCTGTGTAATGTAAAGAAAGCTTCATCTATGTGAGATGATTACACATATCACAGAGTAGTTTCCTAGAAAGCTTCTTTCCAGTTTTTATCTGACTATATTTCCTATTTGACCATAGGCCCGAATGTGATCCCAAATATCCCTTCGTGGATCCGTCCATGACAGTTTTCAAGCTGTGTAATGTAAAGAAAGCTTCATCTATGTGAGATGATTACACATATCACAGAGTAGTTTCCTAGAAAGCTTCTTTCTCGATTTTATTTCAGTATATTTCACTATTTGCCATAGTCTTCAATGTGCTCTGAATATCACTCTTTTGGTTTTACAGGAACAGTGTTTAAACACTGCCTTGTGAGAAAAGAGGTATAACTCCTGAGTGGAATGCACATCACAAAGCAGTTTCACAGAAAGCTTCTCCAGTTTTTATCTGAAGATATCTCCTCTTTCACCATAGGCCTGAATGTGATCCCAAATATCCCTTCGTGGATCCGTCCATGACAGTTTTCAAGCTGTGTAATGTAAAGAAAGCTTCATCTATGTGAGATGATTACACATATCACAGAGTAGTTTCACAGAAAGCTTCTTTCTCGATTTTATTTCAGTATATTTCACTATTTGCCATAGTCTTCAATGTGCTCTGAATATCACTTGGTACCTGTTTCTCCAAAAGGGTTTCCGACGCTGTATGAGAAGAGAGGTATAACACTGTGAGTGGAATGCACACATCACCAAGCAGTTTCTCAGAAAGCTTCTCCAGTTTCTCTGAATATTTCCTTTTCACATAAGCCTGGCTCCTAAATATCCCACAGACAAAGACAGGGTTAAAAAACATAGTGTTTAAACAACGGACAGAGAAGATGGTGCACCCGGGTTCTTCATCACCAACTTTTCCGTGCATGAATGCAGCCAGCACCGGAAGGTGCAGACCAACTGGGCATGCGCCAGGTGACGTCAATCTGAAGAGACCAAGATTTACCTGGTCGCACCTACAGAACGCCCCCTGCCCATGCCCGCCTATTGCCCTCCCACTCCTAGAAAAGCCTCCCAGTGCGCGTCAGACTTCCCAGTCCCCACTCCTGTCGGGACTGCATTAGGAACTCCGTCCGAGCTCCAGGTGACTCTCTTGGCCTCCTTTGCCAGAGGCCGACAGACCTCTCCCTACCCACCTTCTTCCCTGAAGCTAGGTGACCAAAATAAATTTGCAGTTTTGCTCCTACCCTTGCCTACTCGCTGGTTCTTTTGTGCTCGCTCTGGTGGTCTTAGAAAACAAATCAGTTGGTGCCGGAGGAGACCCTCCTCAGGGCCCCAGGGTCCGGGAGCCTCCTCCTCCTCCTTCCACGCTGGATGGACCAGGACCTGAGACCCGCTTCCTCACTCTCACGGCCTCTCTGGGGTAAGTGCCCTTGTCTCCTCTTTACCTCCCTTGGCCAAAAATCCTGCAGGTCCGAGGCCCACTTTTGAGCCACCAAGTGGCTCGGAGACCCATTCAGGATGGAGACGTCTGCCTGAAGGTAATCTCCACCTTGGCTCCAAGAGCCTCCAGTCTGTCTCTGCTGGTTCCAAAGGACGCTTTGAAGCCAGGCAGAGATCCATTTCCATTTCCATTGTGTCCATGGTGTAAGTAAAGAGGAAACAAATGGGAAACCCCAGTCCAAATTTCCAAAGAGCACCCCTTAGGGTGCCTCCTAGCCAATTTAAAACCTTACAGCTCGAACAAGACCTTAGGAGGAAGCGGTTAATTTTCCTTTCCACTGTGGCATGGCCCTGATACAAACTAGACAATCAGTCTCAGTGGCCACCAGAGGGCACCCTAGACTGCAATGTTCTGACCGACCTCAGCAATTTCTGCCAGTGGCTAGGCAAGTGGTCCGAAATTACTTACATACAAGGCTTTTGGGCCTTACGCCTTCCGACCTGTGTAGCTGGTGCTCTTTGGCCCAAGTTATGCTAGCCAAGGATGCCAGCTCACAGGAACCCAAAAAGAGGAGTCTTCATTCCTTTCTGTTCAGCTGGAGGACCTAGGGTTTCCCTCACTTCTGCCCTACACTTCTCCTCCTCCCTCCGTCCAGACTCCTCCTTCCTCTTCCTTATCTACTAGTAATCCACTCGGTCCCGTGCCTCCTTGGGCCCCAACTGGCTGTCTTGAGTCTCCTGTCTCTGCCCACACCCGCTCTAAGTGCCCTGCTGATGCCCTCACTCCTGCCCCACACCCTCCTACAGTGTTAGCACCTTTGCAAGAGGTAGCTGGGGTGGAGGGGGTAGTCAGAGTACATGTCCCTTTTTCACTGGCCGATCTTTCCAAAATTGAGAAGCGTTTAGGTGATTTCTCAGCTAATCCTACCATATACATAAAGGAATTTAGATACCTTTGTCAGGCCTATGACTTAACTTGGCATGACCTCCAGGTTATCCTAACCTCCACCCTAAACCCTGAGGAGCAAGAGTGCATCCTAGCGGCCGCCAGGCAGCATGCCAACCAACTACATTTAACTGATGCCGCCATCCCACTAGGGGAGCAAGCAGTCCCCTCGGCAGACCCAGACTGGAACTACCAAGCAGGCCAGCCTGGGGTGAGACATAATGGTCCAGTGTTTGTTGGCTGGTATGCAAGCAGCCTCAAACAAAACTGTAAATTTTAACAAATTAAAAGAAATTGTTCAAAATCCAGAAGAAAATCCAGCCACATTCTTAAATAGGCTGACTGAGGTTCTAACCCAATATACCCGGTTAGATCCGGCCTCCCCACAGGGGCCACCATTTTGGCGTCTTATTTCATTTCTCAATCAGCTCCTGACATTCGTAAAAAACTTCAAAAGGTAGAGGATGGTCCTCAGGCACCAATACAAGACCTGGTTAAATTAGCCTTTAAGGTCTATAACTCCAGAGAGGAGATGGCTGAAGCACAGTGACAGGCTCGCCTTAAACAGAAAGCACAGCTCCTAGCAGTGGCTTTACAGCCCAGTCGTAACCCCAGGCCAGAGAGCACACACCCCGCAGACTCCAAGGCTACAAAGGAGCCTGCTATAAGTGCGGCAAGGCAGGACACTATGCCAACAGGTGTCCGCAAGGTCCCCGAGCCCCAACGCAGCCTTGCTATAAGTGCAAGGCATCAGGACATTGGGCCAGTGAATGTCCTAACCCTCGTCCACCAGCAACCCCCTGCCCTGCTTGCCAACAGGGAGGACACTGGAAGTCTGATTGCCCCACCCTGAGAACAGGTGCCGTCTCCACGTGACCCCTTTCCCAGGATCCTGGGAGCTCCTTCCAGCTCCTACATCTGGACGATGACAACTGAAGGTGCCGAGACTGGGACCCCCATCACCCTCGCCGAGCCATGGGTAACTCTCCTGGTAGCGGGTAAGACAATTAATTTTTAATAGATAGCGGGCTACCTATTCTGTTTTGCCATCCTTCTCTGGACCTAGCCTTCCATCCAATATCTCTGTAGTAGGAGTAGACGGAAAGCCATCCACTCCACGAAAAACTCCACTCCTTAATTGCTGCCTGGCCAACAACTACTTTGCACTCGTTCCTCATTATACCCCATGCCCTACCCCTTACTAGGCCGAGACATCCTGAGCACCTTAAAGGCCTCCATATACATTCCCACCAACCCATCCACTCCCTTCAACCCCTCACGACCTGTTGCTCATGCTTTGTGCAGGCACACGCTCCTCCTATGTCGCCCCACCCCCATCTTCCCTATTTCTGTACACCCTCAAGTGTGGGACACTTCCACCCGGTCATAGCTGCCCACCACCCACCAGTTCTTGTCAAGCTCAAAGATCCCACTCGTTTCCCAAACCACCCCAATTCTCTCTCTCTGACACATCTACAAGGTTTAAAGCCAATTATCACGCGACTACTTAGCCAACATATTCTTGTCCGCACACATTCCCCCTGTAACACTCCAATACTTCCAGTTAAGAAGGCAGATGGAACGTATAGGTTAGTACAGGATCTTCGGCTAGTCAATGAGGCTATCCGTCCAATGCACCCTGTAGTTCCCAACCCTTACACCCTTCTGTCCCATATCCCCACCAATTCTACTTATTTTACTGTGCTAGACCTTAAGGATGCTTTCTTTACCATACCCCTACACACAGACTGCCAGTTCCTTTTGCTTTCACATGGGAGGACCCAGACACACATATCTCCACTCAACTGACGTGGACAGTCCTCCCACAAGGGTTCCGGGACAGCCCCATTTCTTTGGTCAGGCCTTAGCAAAAGACCTTGCCTCCTGCCCTCTCACTAATAGCAAAGTTCTGCAGTATGTAGATGATCTCCTAATCTGTAGCCCTACCAAACAAGACTCTCTTCTAGACACTGCAACTCTCCTCAACCATTTAGGCTCATTAGGTTATAGAGTATCTAAACACAAGGCCCAAATTTCTTGCCAAACCGTCATATACTTAGGAATTGAAATCACCCCAACAACCCGGTCACTAACTACCGACCGCATGGCCCTAATACGTAACCTTCTTCCCCTCAAAATGCAAAAGAAATTCAATCCTTCCTAGGTCTAATAGGCTTCTTCAGACATTGGATCCCCAATTTTGGAATCTTAGCCAAACCTTTATATGCCACAGTTAAAGAAACCCCACATGGGCCTTTGTCCAACCCCAAGTTAATCTCGACTCATTTCACCCGCTTAAAAGCTTGCCTTCTCTCACAACCCACTCTCTCACTGCCTGATTTCCAGCGTCCCTTCCAACTCTTTACAGATGAAAGGCAGAAAGTGGCAGTTGGTCTTTCAGCCCAGCCTGTCGGCAGCACCCACCGCCCTGTGGCCTATCTATCCAAACAACTAGACCCAACTGTACAAGGCTGGCAACCCTGTCTGCGTGCATTAGCAGTGGCAGCCTGCCTGACCCAGGAAGCAAAAAAGCTCATTAGAGGCAGTAACCTAACAGTCCTCTCCACACACCATCTTCAGGATCTCATCTCTCATAAAAGTATTAGCCACTTAACTCCATCCCGGCTCCAACTTTTCCATCTCTTATTCATAGAAGACCCCACTGTTACTTTAGAAGTCTGCTCCTCTCTAAATCCAGCCACTTTACTGCCAGACCCTCTTAAACCACCCCATACTAAACATTCTTGTCCTGAGGTCCTGGAGGCTCAACCCCCAGCCACCTACACTTGCATGACCGGCCTCTTCAGAATGCACAACTAACCCTATTTGTGGATGGCAGCTCCTTTATCAACCCTCAAGGAAACAGACAGGCAGGATATGCAGTAGTTACCTCCTCCACAGTTTTAGAGGCAAAACCCCTAACACAAGGGACCACATCACAGCAGGCAGAACTTACTGCACTAACCAAGGCACTCCTACTATCAATAGCAAAATAGTAAACATATACACAGATTCTAAATATGCTTTTCTCATCGTACTCACCCATTCATTCATCTGGAAAGAGAGAGGGTTTTTAGCCACCAGCAGTACCCCTATTATTAACAAAAACCAAATACTCAAACTACTAGATGCACTGTCGGCACCTTCCAAGGTAGCCATTATACATTGTAAAGGTCACCAAACGTCATCTAACCCGGTAGCAGCTGGCAACAATTTCGCTGACGTCACTGCCAAGTCAGCCGCCGGATTTTCCACCCCTAAGCCTCCTTCTGTCTGTTTTCTCTCCCCAGTATGCCCCTAATTACACTCAGGAAGAAAAGGCTAAGCTATTACAAAATCCAACAGCCAAACTAACTACAGGTGACTGGATATATATTAATAACAAATTAGTCATTCCTGAAACACAACTCCATACCATTCTAACAGACATACATGATTCTTTACATATAGGACCCAAAGCCTTATACAATTTTCTAAATCCTCCTCCACTGTCCAACACTACAAAAACACTTACTTACAATCAACCAGCAGTGCTCTACCTGCCTAAAGGCAAATCCTCAAGGCACATTGTGTAATCCCCATCCCAGCCATCAACTCAGAGGACACCAACCAGGTGAAGATTGGCAAATTGATTTCACACATATGCCAAGACATAAAAAATTCAAATACCTCTTAACCCTTGTGGACACCTTTTCAGGGTGGATAGAGGCCTATCCTACCACAGGAGAAACCGCTAACATTGTTGCCTCTATACTCACTGAACATATTATCCCTAGGTTTGGCCTCCCGGTCACTCTTCAATCCGACAATGGTCCAGCATTCATCTCTAAGGTAGTCCAACAGGTGGCAGCCCTCCTACACATCACCTGGAAACTCCACATCCCTTATAGGCCTCAGTCTTCTGGTAAGGTGGAAAAGGCTAACGGACTCATCAAACAACAGCTCACCAAACTCTCAATCGAAACCCGGCAGTCATGGGTAACTCTCCTTCCCTTAGCCCTGACCCAGCTGTGGGCAGCACCTCAAGCCCAACAGGCCTCAGTCCATTCGAATTAGTCTACGGACGGCCCCTAACCCTCCAGCAAATACCTTCCTGCCCGCCCCTTTGGCGAACTACCTCCCATATCTCACTCTTCTCAGACAACTCCTAAGACAACACGCTGAGTTAGCACACCCTCCTCCAACAGACGCCTACAACCCACATCTCTCCCTCAGTCCCGGAGACCAAGTATACATAAAAGATATCCAAGCCAAAGACTTACAGCCCAGGTGGAAAGGCCCATACACTGTCCTCCTGTCTACACATACAGCAGCAAAACTCCTAGGACACACGCATTGGATTCATATTTCCCAGCTAAAAAGGGCCCCCACCGAGAACAATCAGTGGACATCAGTTCAACTTTCCCCCACTCGCCTCAAACTTACAAAACTTCCTTGACTATCTCATGCTCCTGACCCCTGGCGCTTAGCTTGCTTTCTCACCATCCTCTACATAAACCTATCAGACTTTCAATACATAACCCCAGACCCATATCTACCTCCAGACAATAGTCCAGAGCAGTGGTTCTCCTGTCTCCTAACCTTCATCGAACATCTTCAGTGGCAAGGGACACTCTGACTACACTGAAAATGAAGTCTCATTTTATACTTATATTGCTGTCTCACTCATACACTCAGACCTTTGCTAGTCCGCCTACTGTATGGCAATTTTTTTCATCACTGAAACTTGGTCACAAGACAGCCGAACACACTCAGTAGTACATAGTTCTGCCAGTTGTCTTCCTTAAGGCTGTCAAACTTCTCTCCGGACAATAGAGACCCTTCTCATGGCTCACACTTATCCGCCAAGGGCTAAACTTAACCTACACTGTGAATATAACCAATCTCTCCCATTGCTTCCTCTGTGAGGCTTTAGAAGCCCCCCCAGTGGCAGCCCCCTGCCCATGGCCTTCAACACAACTGGTCAAACATCCCACAATTTACTCACACTCCAGGCGCCACTATACCAAAATCCAAATAGCCCAATCCTTCCTTTTTGTTATTCAACCCCAAATTCATCCTGGGGTAATCAGGCTATTTCTGGTGCAAGGGTCCCTTTCTAAAACCTTTAACCAAACTGTCACAACTCAATCTCAATCTCTCTGTGTCCCAGTATCCTTAGTGCCCAGCCTCACCCTGTATAGCAAGGCTGAACTAGTCGAACTGACACTGCAGCTACACCCTCCTGCCAATCGCTTACAAAACGGGCTGTTTTCCTCCTCTAGTTATTGGAATCAGCTGAAAGCCTGGCCTCCTGCAGTGCCGAACTACCTCAATAGCCCAAGTAGCTGCCCAAAACAGGCGAGCCCTAGACTTGCTTACAGCTGAAAAAGGAGGCACTTGTCTCTTCCTTGGAGAAGAGTGCTGCTATTATGTTAGTGAGTCAGGCCTAGTAGACACTAACATTCAAACCCTCAATAAAATAAAAAACTGAAATACAGAACCTTAATACCCCAACCTTGCCAGGACCTTCCTTCTGGGTTTTGCCCATATTCCAACAAATGCTTCCATTCCTCATTCCTATACTAATACTGTGCCTTATTTTATTCTTCATCCATACGTCCAAATACCAACCATAGGCCCCGAACTTAATGACGCCCTTAAGAGCAGGAAGTAGCCAGACAGACCACGGCACCCTTATCACTATTATCAATCAAAGGTTGGACTGTTTGGATAAACGGAGGCAAGATGGCGCACTTCCGGTTCTTCATCACCAACTTTTGCCGCGCACACGAAAATGCAGCCAGTGTCTGGGAAGGTGCAGACCAACCGGGCATGCGCCAGGTGACGTCAATCCGAAGAGACCAAGATTTACCTGGTCGCACCTACTGAAACTCTTCCAACATGCCCGTGCCCCCCTATTGCCCTCCCACTCCTAGAAAAGCTGCTCCCGGTGAGCGTCTCGTGGACTTCCCAGCCCCCACTCCTGTCGGGACTGCATTAGGAACTCCGTCCGAGAGCTCCACGGGGCGACTCTCTTGGCCTCCTTTGCCGGAGGCCGACAGACCTCTCCCTACCCACCTTCTTCCCTGAAGCTAGGTGACCAAAAATAAATTTGCAGTTTTGCTCCTACCCTTGCCTACTCACTGGTTCTTTTGTGCTCGCTCTGGTGGTCTTAGAAAAACAAATCAGTAAGGAGAGGCTTAACTAAGTGAGAGAAATTAAGATGACACAGAGTAGTTTCACAGAAAGCTTCCTTCTGGATTTTACCTGAGGATATTTCTTTCTCCATGTTCTAAGGATCATTCCCAAATGTCCTTCCTCAGATTCCACAAAACAGTGATTTCAATCTGCTCAATCCAAAGAATGGTTTAAATCTATGAGACGAATACACACATCACAAAGCAGTTGCTCAGAAAGTTACTCTGCAGGTTTCATCGGAAGATGTTTCCTTGCTCACCACAAGCCTCCGGGCATCACTAA
>CM058079.1:2580998-2602749 GCA_030247045.1 Colobus guereza | reverse complement strand
TTCATTGAGCAGTATCATAACACTGTTTTGTTTAGACTGTGAAGGGATATTCAGGAGCACTTTGAGGCTTATGGTGAGAAAGGAAACGTCTTCAGATAGAAACTGAGAGAAGCTTTCTGAGGAGCTGCTTTGTGATGTGTGCATTCCACTCACAGAAATATACCTTTCTTCTCCTAGAGGATTCCGGAATCCTTTTGGAGAAAAAGCTACCAAGAGACATTCGGGAGTATAGGGATGGCTATGGTGAAAAGGAAATATCCTCAGACAAAACTGGAAAGAAGATTTCTGTGAAACTGCTTTGTGTTAGATATATCTATTCATCTCATAGATTTAAACCATTCTTTGGATTGAGCAGTTTGAAATCACTGTTTTGTGGAATCTGAGGAAGGACATTTGGGAGCACATTCAGGCCTATGGTGAAAGTGGAGATATCATCAGATAAAAACTGGAAAGAAGCTTTCTGAGAAACTACATTGTGATGTATGCATTGCACTCAGGGAGTTATACCTCTTTTCTCCCAAGGCAGTGTTTGAACACTGTTCCTGTAAAACCAAAAGAGTGATATTCGGAGCACATTGTGGACTATGGCAAATAGTGAAATATACTGCAATAAAATCGAGAAAGAAGCGTTCCAAGAATCTGCTCCCTGATATTTGCATTCACTTCACAAAATTTATGCTTACTCTATGTTGCCCAGTTTCGAAATTCTTCCTTTGAAGAAACTGTGAAGGGATATTTGGAGCACATTCAGGCCTATGGTGAAAGAGGAGATATCTTCAGATAAAAACTGGAGAGAAGCTTTCTGAGGAGCTGCTTTGTGATGTGTGTATTCATCTCATAGATTTAAACCATTCTTTGGATTGAGCAGTTTGAAATCACTGTTTTGTGGAATCTGAGGAAGGACATTTGGGAGCACATTCAGGCCTATGGTGAAAGAGGAGATATCTTCAGATAAAAACTGGATAGAAGCTTTCTGAGGAGCTGCTTTGTGATGTGTGTATTCATCTCAAAGAGTTAAATCATTCTTTGGATTGAGCAGTTTGAAATCACTGTTTTGTGGAATCTGAGGAAGGACATTTGGGAGCACATTCAGGCCTATGGTGAAAGAGGAGATATCTTCAGATAAAAACTGGATAGAAGCTTTCTGAGGAGCTGCTTTGTGATGTGTGCATTCCACTCAGGAGTTTTAATGTTCTTCTCATAAGGCACAGTTTGAACACTGTTCCTGTAAAACCAAAAGAGTGATATTCGGAGCACATTCAGGCCTATGGTGAAAGAGGAGATATCTTCAGATAAAAACTGGAAAGAAGCTTTCTGAGGAGCTGCTTTGTGATGTTTGTATTCATCTCAAAGAGTTAAATCATTCTTTGGATTGAGCAGTTTGAAATCACTGTTTCTGTGGAATCTGAGGAAGGACATTTGGAGACGCTCTTTAGAATATCCTGAAAAAGAAATAACCTCAGAGAGAAACCAGAAGGAAGCTTTCTGTGAAACTGCTCTGTGTCACGTGAATTCTGCTCACACAGTTAAGCTTCTCTTTTCATTGAGCAGTATCATAACACTGTTTTGTTTAGACTGTGAAGGGATATTCAGGAGCGATTTGAGGTTATGGTGAGAAAGGAAACGTCTTCAGATAGAAACTGGAGAGAAGCTTTCTGAGGAGCTGCTTTGTGACGTGTGCATTCCACTCACAGAAATATACCTTTCTTCTCCTAGAGGATTCCGGAATCCTTTTGGAGAAAAAGCTACCAAGAGACATTCGGAGCACATTCAGGACTATGGTGAAAAGGAAATATCCTCAGACAAAACTGGAAAGAAGATTTCTGTGAAACTGCTTTGTGATGTGTGTATTCATCTCAAAGAGTTAAATCATTCTTTGATTGAGCAGTTTTATAACCCTGTGTATGTTTAGCATGTGATGGGACATTTGGGAGCACATTCAGGCCTATGGTGAAAGAGGAGATATCTTCAGATAAAAACTGGAGAGAAGCTTTCTGTGAAACTGCTTTGTGTTAGATATATCTATTCATCTCGCATAGTTCAAACATTTCTTATATTATGCAGTTTGTAAACTCTCTCGTGCACGGATCCACGAAGGGATATTTGGGAGCACATTCAGGCCTATGGTGAAAGAGGAGATATCTTCAGATAAAAACTGGATAGAAGCTTTCTGAGAAACTACTTGTGATGTATGCATTCCACTCAGGAGTTATACCTCTTTTCTCACAAGGCAGTGTTTAAACACTGTTCCTGTAAAACCAAAAGAGTGATATTCGGAGCACATTGAGGACTATGGCAAATAGTGAAATATACTGAAATAAAATCGAGAAAGAAGCGTTCCAAGAATCTGCTCTCTGATATGTGCATTCACTTCACAGAATTTATGCTTACTCTATGTTGCCCAGTTTCGAAATTCTGTCTTTGAAGAATCTGTGAAGGGATATTTAGTGACGCCCGGAGGCTTGTGGTGAGCAAGGAAACATCTTCCGATGAAACCTGCAGAGTAACTTTCTGAGCAACTGCTTTGTGATGTGTGTATTCATCTCATAGATTTAAACCATTCTTTGGATTGAGCAGATTGAAATCACTGTTTTGTGGAATCTGAGGAAGGACATTTGGGAACGATCCTTAGAACATGGAGAAAGAAATATCCTCAGGTAAAATCCAGAAGGAAGCTTTCTGTGAAACTACTCTGTGTCATCTTAATTCCTCTCACTCAGTTAAGCATCTCTTTTCATTGAGCAGTTTTATAACCCTGTGTATGTTTAGCATGTGATGGGACATTCGGGAGCACTTTGAGGCTTATGGTGAAAAGGAAATATGTTCAGACCGAAACTGGAGAGAAGCTTTCTGAGGAACTGCTTTGTGACGTGTGCATTCCACTCACAGTGTTATACCTCTCTTCTCATACAGCAGGAAACCCTTTTGGAGAAACAGGTACCAAGTGATATTCAGGAGCATGTTGATGCCGATGATGAAAAGGGAAATAGCCTCAGACAAAACCTGGAAAGAAGCTTTCTAGGAAACTACTCTGTGATATGTGTAATCATCTCACATAGATGAAGCTTTCTTTACATTACACAGCTTGAAAACTGTCATGGACGGATCCACGAAGGGACCTTTGGGAGCACATTCAGGACTATGGTGAAAAGGAAATATCTTCAGATAAAACTGGAAAGAAGCTTTCTGTGAATCTGCTTTTTCTATGTTTATTCTTCTCACATAGATGAAGCTTTCTTTACATTATGCAGCTTGGAAACTCCCTCGTGGATGGATCCACGAAGGATATTTGGGATCACATTTGGGCCTATGGTCAAATAGGAAATATAGTCAGATAAAACTGGAGAGAAGCTTTCTGAGAAACTGCTTGGTGATGTGTGCATTCCACTCAGGGAGTTTTAATGTTCTTCTCATAAGGCACAGTTTGAACACTGTTCCTGTAAAACCAAAAGAGTGATATTTGGAGCACATTGAAGACTATGGCAAAAAGTGAAATGTCGTCCAATAAAAACAGAAAGAAGCACTCAAGAAACTGCTCTCTGACATGCCCATTCTTTTCACAGGGTTAAAGCTTACTCTACATTTCCCAGTTTGAAAGTCGGCCTCTGAGGGTTCTGTGAAGGATAGTAAGTGGCAACCGGAGGCCTGTGTGAGCAAGGAAATGTCTCCATCGAAAATTGGAGAGAAGCTTTCTGTGCAACTCTTTGTGATGTTTGTATTCATCTCAAAGAGTTAAATCATTCTTTGGATTGAGCAGTTTGAAATCACTGTTTCTGTGGAATCTGAGAAAGGACATTTGGAGACGCTCTTTAGAATATCCTGAAAAAGAAATAACCTCAGAGAGAAACCAGAAGGAAGCTTTCTGTGAAACTGCTCTGTGTCACGTGAATTCCGCTCACACAGTTAAGCTTCTCTTTTCATTGAGCAGTATCATAACACTGTTTTGTTTAGACTGTGAAGGGATATTCAGGAGCGATTTGAGGGTTATGGTGAGAAAGGAAACGTCTTCAGATAGAAACTGGAGAGAAGCTTTCTGAGGAACTGCTTTGTGACGTGTGCATTCCACTCACAGAAATATACCTTTCTTCTCCTAGAGGATTCCGGAATCCCTTTTGGAGAAACAGGTACCAAGTGATATTCGGAGCACTTTGAGGCTTATGGTGAAAAGGAAATATCCTCAGACAAAACTGGAAAGAAGATTTCTAGGAAACTACTCTATTTTATGTGTAATAATCTCCCATATATGAAGCTTTCTTTACTTTACACAGCTTGAAAACTGTCATGAACGGATCCATGAAGGTACCCTCGGGAGCACGTTCAGGACTATGGTGAAAAGGAAATATCTTCAGATAAAAACTGGAAAGAAGCTTTCTGTGAATCTGCTTTTTCTATGTTTATTCTTCTCACATAGATGAAGCTTTCTTTACATTACACAGCTTAGAAACTCCCTCGTGGATGGATCCACGAAGGGATATTTGGGATCACATTCAGGCCTATGGTGAAATAGGAAATATAGTCAGATAAAACTGGAGAGAAGCTTTCTGAGAAACTGCTTGGTGATGTGTGCATTCCACTCAGGGAGTTTTAATGTTCTTCTCATAAGGCACAGTTTGAACACTGTTCCTGTAAAACCAAAAGAGTGATATTCAGAGCACATTGAAGACTATGGCAAAAGTGAAATGTCGTCCAATAAAAACAGAAAGAAGCACTCGAAGAAACTGCTCTCTGACATGCCCATTCTTTTCACAGGGTTAAAGCTTACTCTACATTTCCCAGTTTGAAAGTCGGCCTCTGAGGGTTCTGTGAAGGATAGTAAGTGGCAACCGGAGGCCTGTGTCGAGCAAGGAAATGTCTCCCATCGAAAACTGGAGAGAAGCTTTCTGCGCAACTCTTTGTGATGTTTGTATTCATCTCAAAGAGTTAAATCATTCTTTGGATTGAGCAGTTTGAAATCACTGTTTCTGTGGAATCTGAGAAAGGACATTTGGAGACGCTCTTTAGAATATCCTGAAAAAGAAATAACCTCAGAGAGAAACCAGAAGGAAGCTTTCTGTGAAACTGCTCTGTGTCACGTGAATTCCACTCACACAGTTAAGCTTCTCTTTTCATTGAGCAGTATCATAACACTGTTTTTGTTTAGACTGTGAAGGGATATTCAGGAGCACTTTGAGGCTTATGGTGAGAAAGGAAACGTCTTCAGATAGAAACTGGAGAGAAGCTTTCTGAGGAGCTGCTTTGTGACGTGTGCATTCCACTCACAGAAATATACCTTTCTTCTCCTAGAGGATTCCGGAATCCCTTTTGGAGAAAAAGCTACCAAGAGACATTCGGGAGCACATTCAGGACTATGGTGAAAAGGAAATATCCTCAGACAAAACTGGAAAGAAGATTTCTGTGAAACTGCTTTGTGTTAGATATATCTATTCATCTCACATAGTTCAAACTTTCTTATATTATGCAGTTTGGAAACTCCGTCGTGCACGGATCCATGAAGGGACATTTGGGAGCACATTCAGGCCTATGGTGAAAGAGGAGATATCTTCAGATAAAACTGGATAGAAGCTTTCTGAGAAACTACTTGTGATGTATGCATTCCACTCAGGGAGTTATACCTCTTTTCTCACAAGGCAGTGTTTAAACACTGTTCCTGTAAAACCAAAAGAGTGATATTCGAGCACATTGAAGACTATGGCAAATAGTGAAATATACTGAAATAAAATCGAGAAAGAAGCGTTCCAAGAATCTGCTCTGATATGTGCATTCACTTCACAGAATTTATGCTTACTCTATGTTGCCCAGTTTCGAAATTCTGTCTTTGAAGAATCTGTGAAGGGATATTTAGTGATGCCTGGAGGCTTGTGGTGAGCAAGGAAACATCTTCCGATGAAACCTGCAGAGTAACTTTCTGAGCAACTGCTTTGTGATGTGTGTATTCATCTCCTAGATTTAAACCATTCTTTGGATTGAGCAGATTGAAATCACTGTTTTGTGGAATCTGAGGAAGGACATTTGGGAACGATCCTTAGAACATGGAGAAAGAAATATCCTCAGGTAAAATCCAGAAGGAAGCTTTCTGTGAAACTGCTCTGTGTCACGTGAATTCCACTCACACAGTTAAGCTTCTCTTTTCATTGAGTAGTTTTATAACCCTGTGTATGTTTAGCATGTGATGGGACATTCAGGAGCACTTTGAGGCTTATGGTGAAAAGGAAATATGTTCAGACCGAAACTGGAGAGAAGCTTTCTGAGGAACTGCTTTGTGACGTGTGCATTCCACTCACAGTGTTATACCTCTCTTCTCATACAGCGTCGGGAAACCCTTTTGGAGAAACAGGTACCAAGTGATATTCGGAGCATGTTGATGCCGATGATGAAAAGGAAATAGCCTCAGACAAAACTGGAAAGAAGCTTTCTAGGAAACTACTCTGTGATATGTGTAATCATCTCACATAGATAAAGCTTTCTTTACATTACACAGCTTGAAAACTGTCATGGACGGATCCATGAAGGGACATTTGGGAGCACATTCAGGACTATGGTGAAAAGGAAATATCTTCAGATAAAAACTGGAAAGAAGCTTTCTGTGAATCTGCTTTTTCTATGTTTATTCATCTCACATAGTTCAAACCTTTCTTATATTATGCAGTTTGAAACTCCTCGTGGATGGATCCATGAAGGGACATTTGGGATCACATTCAGGCCTATGGTCAAATAGGAAATATAGTCAGATAAAAACTGGAGAGAAGCTTTCTGAGAAACTGCTTGGTGATGTGTGCATTCCACTCAGGTAGTTTTAATGTTCTTCTCATAAGGCACAGTTTGAACACTGTTCCTGTAAAACCAAAAGAGTGATATTCGAGCACATTGAAGACTATGGCAAAAAGTGAAATGTCGTCCAATAAAAAACAGAAAGAAGCACTCAAAGAAACTGCTCTCTGACATGCCCATTCTTTTCACAGGGTTAAAGCTTACTCTACATTTCCCAGTTTGAAATTCAGTCTTTGAGGGATCTGTGAAGGGATAGTAAGTGGCAACTGGAGGCCTGTGTAGAGCAAGGAAATGTCTCCATCGAAAATTGGAGAGAAGCTTTCTGCACAACTCTTTTGTGATGTTTGTATTCATCTCATAGAGTTAAATCATTCTTTGGATTGAGCAGTTTGAAATCACTGTTTCTGTGGAATCTGAGAAAGGACATTTGGAAACGCTCTTTAGAATATCCTGAAAAGAAATAACCTCAGAGAGAAACCAGAAGGAAGCTTTCTGTGAAACTGCTCTGTGTCACGTGAATTCCGTTCACACAGTTAAGCTTCTCTTTTCATTGAGCAGTATCATAACACTGTTTTTGTTTAGACTGTGAAGGATATTCAGGAGCACTTTGAGGCTTATGGTGAGAAAGGAAACGTCTTCAGATAGAAACTGGAGAGAAGCTTTCTGAGGAGCTGCTTTGTGACGTGTGCATTCCACTCACAGAAATATACCTTTCTTCTCCTAGAGGATTCCGGAATCCTTTTGGAGAAAAAGCTACCAAGAGACATTCGGGAGTATAGGGATGGCTATGGTGAAAAAGGAAATATCCTCAGACAAAACTGGAAAGAAGATTTCTGTGAAACTGCTTTGTGTTAGATATATCTATTCATCTCATAGATTTAAACCATTCTTTGGATTGAGCAGATTGAAATCACTGTTTCTGTGGAATCTGAGGAAGGACATTTGGGAGCACATTCAGGCCTATGGTGAAAGAGGAGATATCTTCAGATAAAAACTGGAAAGAAGCTTTCTGTGAAACTGCTTTGTGATGTGTGCATTCCACTCAGGAGTTATACCTCTTTTCTCACAAGGCAGTGTTTAAACACTGTTCCTGTAAAACCAAAAGAGTGATATTCGAGCACATTGAAGACTATGGCAAATAGTGAAATATACTGAAATAAAATCGAGAAAGAAGCGTTCCAAGAATCTGCTCTCTGATATGTGCATTCACTTCACAGAATTTATGCTTACTCTATGTTGCCCAGTTTGAAATTCTGTCTTTGAAGAATCTGTGAAGGATATTTAGTGATGCCGGAGGCTTGTGGTGAGCAAGGAAACATCTTCCGATGAAACCTGCAGAGTAACTTTCTGAGCAACTGCTTTGTGATGTGTGTATTCATCTCATAGATTTAAACCATTCTTTGGATTGAGCAGATTGAAATCACTGTTTTTGTGGAATCTGAGGAAGGACATTTGGGAACGATCCTTAGAACATGGAGAAAGAAATATCCTCAGGTAAAATCCAGAAGGAAGCTTTCTGTGAAACTACTCTGTGTCATCTTAATTTCTCTTGCTTAGTTAAGCCTCTCCTTACTGATTTGTTTTTCTAAGACCACCAGAGCGAGCACAAAAGAACCAGCGAGTAGGCAAGGGTAGGAGCAAAACTGCAAATTTATTTTTGGTCACCTAGCTTCAGGGAAGAAGGTGGGTAGGGAGAGGTCTGTTGGCCTCTGGCAAAGGAGGCCAAGAGAGTCACCCGTGGAGCTCTGGGACGGAGTTCCTAATGCAGTCCCGACAGGAGTGGGGGCTGGGAAGTCCGCGAGATGCTCACCAGGAGTGGCTTTTCTAGGAGTGGGAGGGCAATAGGCGGGCACGGGCGTGTCGGGGCATTCAGTAGGTGCGACCAGGTAAATCTTGGTCTCTTCGGATTGACGTCACCTGGCGCATGCCGGTTGGTCTGCACCTTCCCGGGCACCAGCTGCATTTTCACGCGGCAAAAGTTGGTGATGAAGAACCCGGAAGTGCGCCATCTTGCCTCCGTTTATCCAAACAGTCCAACCTTTGATTGATAATAGTGATAAGGGCGCCGTGGTCTGTCTGGCTACTTCCTGCTCTTAAGGGGCGTCATTAAGTTCGGGGCCTATGGTTGGTATTTGGACGTATGGATGAAGAATAAAATAAGGCACAGTATTAGTATAGGAATGAGGAATGGAAGCATTTGTTGGAATATGGGCAAAACCCAGAAGGAAGGTCCCGGCAAGGTTGGGGTATTAAGGTTCTGTATTTCAGTTTTTATTTTATTGAGGGTTTGAATGTTAGTGTCTACTAGGCCTGACTCGCTAACATAATAGCAGCACTCTTCTCCAAGGAAGAGACAAGTGCCTCCTTTTTCAGCTGTAAGCAAGTCTAGGGCTCGCCTGTTTTGGGCAGCTACTTGGGCTATTGAGGTAGTTCGGCACTGCAGGGAGGCCAGGCTTTCAGCTGATTCCAATAACTAGAGGGAGGAAAACAGCCCGTTTTTGTAAGCGATTGGCAGGAGGGTGTAGCTGCAGTGTCAGTTCGACTAGTTCAGCCTTGCTATACAGGGTGAGGCTGGGCACTAAGGATACTGGGACACAGAGAGATTGAGATTGAGTTGTGACAGTTTGGTTAAAGGTTTTAGAAAGGGACCACTTGCACCAGAAATAGCCTCCAATGGGGGCTGTTTGGCCTCCATTGGGCACCTGAGTATGATTACCCCAGGATGAATTTGGGATTGAATAACAAAAGGAAGGATTGAGCTATTTGGATTTTGGTATAGTGGCGCCTGGAGTGTGAGTAAATTGTGGGATGTTTGACCAGTTGTGTTGAAGGCCATGGGCAGGGGCTGCCACTGGGGGGGCTTCTAAAGCCTCACAGAGGAAGCAATGGGAGAGATTGGTTATATTCACAGTGTAGGTTAAGTTTAGCCCTTGGCGGATAAGTGTGAGCCATGAGAAGGGTCTCTATTGTCCGGAGAGAAGTTTGACAGCCTTAAGGAAGACAACTGGCAGAACTATGTACTACTGAGTGTGTTCGGCTGTCTTGTGACCAAGTTTCAGTGATGAAAAAAATTGCCATACAGTAGGCGGACTAGCAAAGGTCTGAGTGTATGAGTGAGACAGCAATATAAGTATAAAATGAGACTTCATTTTCAGTGTAGTCACAGAGTGTCCCTTGCCACTGAAGATGTTCGATGAAGGTTAGGAGACAGGAGAACCACTGCTCTGGACTATTGTCTGGAGGTAGATATGGGTCTGGGGTTATGTATTGAAAGTCTGATAGGTTTATGTAGAGGATGGTGAGAAAGCAAGCTAAGCGCCAGGGTCGGGGAGCATGAGATAGTCAAGGAAGTTTTGTAAGTTTGAGGCGAGTGGGGAAAGTTGAACTGATGTCCACTGATTGTTCTCGGTGGGGGCCCTTTTTAGCTGGGAAATATGAATCCAATGCGTGTGTCCTAGGAGTTTTGCTGCTGTATGTGTAGACAGGAGGACAGTGTATGGGCCTTTCCACCTGGGCTGTAAGTCATTGGCTTGGATATCTTTTATGTATACTTGGTCTCCAGGACTGAGGGAGAGATGTGGGTTGTAGGCGTCTGTTGGACAAGGTGTGCTAAATCAGCGTGTTGTCTTAGGAGTTGTCTGAGAAGAGTGAGATATGGGAGGTAGTTTGCCAAAGGGGCGGGCAGGGAAGGTATTTGCTGGAGGGTTAGGGGCCGTCCGTAGACTAATTCGAATGGACTGAGGCCTGTTGGGCTTTGAGGTGCTGCCCGCAGCTGGGTCAGGGCTAAGGGAAGGAGAGTTACCCACGACTGCCGGGTTTCGATTGAGAGTTTGGTGAGCTGTTGTTTGATGAGTCCGTTAGCCTTTTCCACCTTACCAGAAGACTGAGGCCTATAAGGGATGTGGAGTTTCCAGGTGATGTGTAGGAGGGCTGCCACCTGTTGGACTACCTTAGAGATGAATGCTGGACCGTTGTCGGATTGAAGAGTGACCGGGAGGCCAAACCTAGGGATAATATGTTCAGTGAGTATAGAGGCAACAATGTTAGTGGTTTCTCCTGTGGTAGGATAGGCCTCTATCCACCCTGAAAAGGTGTCCACAAGGGTTAAGAGGTATTTGAATTTTTATGTCTTGGCATATGTGTGAAATCAATTTGCCAATCTTCACCTGGTTGGTGTCCTCTGAGTTGATGGCTGGGATGGGGATTATGCAATGCGCCTTGAGGATTTGCCTTTAGGCAGGTAGAGCACTGCTGGTTGATTGTAAGTAAGTGTTTTTGTAGTGTTGGACAGTGGAGGAGGGGATTTAGAAAATTGTATAAGGCTTTGGGTCCTATATGTAAAGAATTATGTATGTCTGTTAGAATGGTATGGAGTTGTGTTTCAGGAATGACTAATTTGTTATTAATATATATCCAGTCACCTGTAGTTAGTTTGGCTGTTGGATTTTGTAATAGCTTAGCCTTTTCTTCCTGAGTGTAATTAGGGGCATACTGGGGAGAGAAAACAGACAGAAGGAGGCTTAGGGGTGGAAAATCCGGTGGCTGACTTGGCAGTGACGTCAGCGAAATTGTTGCCAGCTGCTACCGGGTTAGATGACGTTTGGTGACCTTTACAATGTATAATGGCTACCTTGGAAGGTGCCGACAGTGCATCTAGTAGTTTGAGTATTTGGTTTTTGTTAATAATAGGGGTACCGCCGGTGGTTAAAACCCTCTCTCTTTCCAGATGACTGAATGGGTGTGTGCGATTAGAAAAGCATATTTAGAATCTGTGTATATGTTTACTGTTTTTCCTTTTGATAGTAGGAGTGCCTTGGTTAGTGCAGTGAGTTCTGCCTGCTGTGATGTGGTCCCTTGTGGTAGGGTTTTGCCTCTAAAACTGTGGAGGAGGTAACTACTGCATATCCTGCCTGTCTGTTTCCTTGAGGGTTGATAAAGGAGCTGCCATCCACAAATAGGGTTAGTTGTGCATTCTGAAGGGCCGGTCATGCAAGTGTAGGTGGCTGGGGTTGAGCCTCCAGGACCTCAGGACAAGAATGTTTAGTATGGGGTGGTTTAAGAGGGTCTGGCAGTAAAGTGGCTGGATTTAGAGAGGAGCAGACTTCTAAAGTAACAGTGGGGTCTTCTATGAATAAGAGATGGAAAAGTTGGAGCCGGGATGGAGTTAAGTGGCTAATACTTTTATGAGAGATGAGATCCTGAAGACGGTGTGTGGAGAGGACTGTTAGGTTACTGCCTCTAATGAGCTTTTTGCTTCCTGGGTCAGGCAGGCTGCCACTGCTAATGCACGCAGACAGGGTTGCCAGCCTTGTACAGTTGGGTCTAGTTGTTTGGATAGATAGGCCACAGGGTGGTGGGTGCTGCCGACAGGCTGGGCTAAAAGACCAACTGCCACTTTCTGCCTTTCATCTGTAAAGAGTTGGAAGGGACGCTGGAAATCAGGCAGTGAGAGAGTGGGTTGTGAGAGAAGGCAAGCTTTTAAGCGGGTGAAATGAGTCGAGATTAACTTGGGGTTGGACAAAGGCCCATGTGGGGTTTCTTTAACTGTGGCATATAAAGGTTTGGCTAAGATTCCAAAATTGGGGATCCAATGTCTGAAGAAGCCTATTAGACCTAGGAAGGATTGAATTTCTTTTGCATTTTGAGGGGAAGAAGGTTACGTATTAGGGCCATGCGGTCGGTAGTTAGTGACCGGGTTGTTGGGGTGATTTCAATTCCTCAGTATATGACGGTTTGGCAAGAAATTTGGGCCTTGTGTTTAGATACTCTATAACCTAATGAGCCTAAATGGTTGAGGAGAGTTGCAGTGTCTAGAAGAGAGTCTTGTTTGGTAGGGCTACAGATGAGGGGATCATCTACATACTGCAGAACTTTGCTATTAGTGAGAGGGCAGGAGGCAAGGTCTTTTGCTAAGGCCTGACCAAAGAAATGGGGCTGTCCCGGAACCCTTGTGGGAGGACTGTCCACGTCAGTTGAGTGGAGATATGTGTGTCTGGGTCCTCCCATGTGAAAGCAAAAAGGAACTGGCAGTCTGTGTGTAGGGGTATGGTAAAGAAAGCATCCTTAAGGTCTAGCACAGTAAAATAAGTAGAATTGGTGGGGATATGGGACAGAAGGGTGTAAGGGTTGGGAACTACAGGGTGCATTGGACGGATAGCCTCATTGACTAGCCAAAGATCCTGTACTAACCTATACGTTCCGTCTGCCTTCTTAACTGGAAGTATTGGAGTGTTACAGGGGAATGTGTGGACAAGAATATGTTGGCTAAGTAGTCGCGTGATAATTGGCTTTAAACCTTGTAGATGTGTCTGAGAGAGAGAGAACTGGGGCGGTTTGGGAAACGAGTGGGATCTTTGAGCTTGACAAGAACTGGTGGGTGGTGGGCAGCTATGACCGGGGTGGAAGTGTCCCACACTTGAGGGTGTACAGAAATAGGGAAGATGGGGGTGGGGCGACATAGGAGGAGCGTGTGCGCCTGCACAAAGCATGAGCAACAGGTCGTGAGGGGTTGAAGGGGAGTGGATGGGTTGGTGGGAATGTATATGGAGGCCTTTAAGGTGCTCAGGATGTCTCGGCCTAGTAAGGGGTAGGGCATGGGGTATAATGAGGAACGAGTGTGCAAAGTAGTTGTTGGCCAGGCAGCAATTAAGGAGTGGAGTTTTTCGTGGAGTGGATGGCTTTCCGTCTACTCCTACTACAGAGATATTGGATGGAAGGCTAGGTCCAGAGAAGGACAGCAAAACAGAATAGGTATCCCGCTATCTATTAAAAATTAATTGTCTTACCCGCTACCAGGAGAGTTACCCATGGCTCGGCGAGGGTGATGGGGTCCCGAGTCTCGGCACCTTCAGTTGTCATCGTCCAGATGTAGGAGCTGGAAGGAGCTCCCAGGATCCTGGGAAAGGGGTCACGTGGAGACGGCACCTGTTCTCAGGGTGGGGCAATCAGACTTCCAGTGTCCTCCTGTTGGCAAGCAGGGCAGGGGTTGCTGGTGGACGAGGGTTAGGACATTCACTGGCCCAATGTCCTGATGCCTTGCACTTATAGCAAGGCTGTGTTGGGGCTCAGGGACCTCGCAGACACCTGTTGGCATAGTGTCCTGCCTTGCCGCACTTATAGCAGGCTCCTTTTGTAGCCTTGGATTCTGCGGGTGTGTGCTCTCTGGCCTGGGGTTACGACTGGGCTGTAAAGCCGCTGCTAGGAGCTGTGCTTTCTGTTTAAGGCGAGCCTGTCACTGTGCTTCAGCCATCTCCTCTCTGGAGTTATAGACCTTAAAGGCTAATTTAACCAGGTCTTGTATTGGTGCCTGAGGACCATCCTCTACCTTTTGAAGTTTTTACGAATGTCAGGAGCTGATTGAGAAATGAAATAAGACGCCAAAATGGTGGCCCCTGTGGGGAGGCCGGATCTAACCGGGTATATTGGGTTAGAACCTCAGTCAGCCTATTTAAGAATGTGGCTGGATTTTCTTCTGGATTTTGAACAATTTCTTTTAATTTGTTAAAATTTACAGTTTTGTTTGAGGCTGCTTGCATACCAGCCAACAAACACTGGACCATTATGTCTCGCCTACGGTGCCCAGGCTGGCCTGCTTGGTAGTTCCAGTCTGGGTCTGCCGAGGGGACTGCTTGCTCCCCTAGTGGGATGGCGGCATCAGTTAAATGTAGTTGGTTGGCATGCTGCCTGGCGGCCGCTAGGATGCGCTCTTGCTCCTCAGGGTTTAGGGTGGAGGTTAGGATAACCTGGAGGTCATGCCAAGTTAAGTCATAGGCCTGACAAAGGTATCTAAATTCCTTTATGTATATGGTAGGATTAGCTGAGAAATCACCTAAACGCTTCTCAATTTTGGAAAGATCGGCCAGTGAAAAAGGGACATGTACTCTGACTACCCCTCTGCCCCAGCTACCTCTCGCAAAGGTGCTAACACTGTAGGAGGTGTGGGGCAGGAGTGAGGGCATCAGCAGGGCACTTAG
Source organism: Colobus guereza (assembly GCA_030247045.1). Taxonomy (NCBI): domain Eukaryota; kingdom Metazoa; phylum Chordata; class Mammalia; order Primates; family Cercopithecidae; genus Colobus; species Colobus guereza. Next base: position 2,588,008 of record CM058079.1, on the reverse strand, counting down.
AGCGGGTGTGGGCAGAGACAGGAGACTCAAGACAGCCAGTTGGGGCCCCAAGGAGGCACGGGACCGAGTGGATTACTAGTAGATAAGGAAGAGGAAGGAGGAGTCTGGACGGAGGGAGGAGGAGAAGTGTAGGGCAGAAGTGAGGGAAACCCTAGGTCCTCCGGCTGAACAGAAAGGAATGAAGACTCCTCTTTTTGGGTTCCTGTGAGCCGGCATCCTTGGCTAGCATAACTTGGGCCAAAGAGCACCAGCTACACAGGTCGGGATGAGAGCGTAAGGCCCAAAAGCCTTGTATGTAAGTAATTTCGGACCACTTGCCTAGCCGCTGGCAGAAATTGCTGAGGTCGGTCAGAACATTGCAGTCTAGGGTGCCCTCTGGTGGCCACTGAGACTGATTGTCTAGTTTGTATCGGGGCCATGCCACAGTGGAAAGGAAAATTAACCGCTTCCTCCTAAGGTCTTGTTCGAGCTGTAAGGTTTTAAATTGGCTAGGAGGCACCCTAAGGGGTGCTCTTTGGAAATTTGGACTGGGGTTTTCCCATTTGTTTCCTCTTTACTTACACAATGGACACAATGGAAATGGAAGTGGATCTCTGCCTGGCTTCAAAGCGTCCTTTGGAACCAGCAGAGACAGACTGGAGGCTCTTGGAGCCAAGGTGGAGATTACCTTCAGGTGGACGTCTCCATCCTGAATGGGTCTCCCGAGCCACTTGGTGGCTCAAAAGTGGGCCTCGGACCTGCAGGATTTTTGGCCGAGGGAGGTAAAGAGGAGACAAGGGCACTTACCCCAGAGAGGCCGTGAGAGTGAGGGAAGCGGGTCTCAGGTCCTGGTCCATCCGTGGCGTGGAAGGAGGAGGAGGAGGCTCCCGGACCCTGGGGGCCCTGAGGAGGGGTCTCCTCCCGGTTCGGCACCAACTGATTTGTTTTTCTAAGACCACCAGAGCGAGCACAAAAGAACCAGCGAGTAGGCAAGGGTAGGAGCAAAACTGCAAATTTATTTTTGGTCACCTAGCTTCAGGAAGAAGGTGGGTAGGGAGAGGTCTGTCGGCCTCTGGCAAAGGAGGCCAAGAGAGTCGCCCATGGAGCTCTCAGACAGAGATCCTAATGCAGTCCCGACAGGAGTGGGGGACTGGGAAGTCCATGAGATGCTCACTGGGAGCGGCTTTTCTAGGAGTGGGAGGGCAATAGGCGGGGCACGGGCATGTCGGGCGTTCTGTAGGTGCGACCAGGTAAATCTTGGTCTCTTCAGATTGACCTCACCTGGAGCATGCCTGGTTGGTCTGCACCTTCCCGGCGCCAGCTGCATTTTTGCTCACATGGGAAAAGTTGGTGATGAAGAACCCGAAGTGCGCCATCTTGCCTCCGTTTATCCAAACACTTACGTTGAGTAGTTTTATAACCCTGTGTATGTTTAGCGTGTGATGGGACATTCGGGAGCACTTTGAGGCTTATGGTGAAAAGGAAATATGTTCAGACCGAAACTGGAGAGAAGCTTTCTGAGGAACTGCTTTGTGACGTGTGCATTCCACTCACAGTGTTATACCTCTCTTCTCATACAGCGTCGGGAAACCCTTTTGGAGAAACAGGTACCAGGTGATATTCGGGAGCATGTTGATGCCGATGATGAAAAGGGAAATAGCCTCAGACAAAACCTGGAAAGAAGCTTTCTAGGAAACTACTCTGTGATATGTGTAATCATCTCACATAGATAAAGGTTTCCTTACATTACACAGCTTGAAAACTGTCATGGACGGATCCACGAAGGGATTTTCAGGAGCACACTCAGGACTATGGTGAAAAGGAAATATCTTCAGATAAAAACTGGAAGAAGCTTTCTGTGAATCTGCTTTTTCTATGTTTATTCTTCTCACATAGATGAAGCTTTCTTTACATTACACAGCTTGGAAACTCCCTCGTGGATGGATCCACGAAGGGATATTTGGGATCACATTCGGGCCTATGGTCAAATAGGAAATAGAGTCAGATAAAAACTGGAGAAGCTTTCTGAGAAACTGCTTGGTGATGTGTGCATTCCACTCAGGAGTTTTAATGTTCTTCTCATAAGGCACAGTTTGAACACTGTTCCTGTAAAACCAAAAGAGTGATATTCGGAGCACATTGAAGACTATGGCAAAAGTGAAATGTCGTCCAATAAAAACAGAAAGAAGCACTCGAAGAAACTGCTCTCTGACATGCCCATTCTTTTCACAGGGTTAAAGCTTACTCTACATTTCCCAGTTTGAAATTCGGTCTTTGAAGATTCTGTGAAGGGATAGTAAGTGGCAACCGGAGGCCTGTGTCGAGCAAGGAAATGTCTCCCATCGAAAATTGGAGAGAAGCTTTCTGCGCAACTCTTTTGTGATGTTTGTATTCATCTCAAAGAGTTAAATCATTCTTTGGATTGAGCAGTTTGAAATCACTGTTTCTGTGGAATCTGAGAAAGGACATTTGGAGACGCTCTTTAGAATATCCTGAAAAAGAAATAACCTCAGAGAGAAACCAGAAGGAAGCTTTCTGTGAAACTGCTCTGTGTCACGTGAATTCCACTCACACAGTTAAGCTTCTCTTTTCATTGAGCAGTATCATAACACTGTTTTGTTTAGACTGTGAAGGGATATTCAGGAGCGATTTGAGGGTTATGGTGAGAAAGGAAACGTCTTCAGATAGAAACTGGAGAGAAGCTTTCTGAGGAGCTGCTTTGTGACGTGTGCATTCCACTCACAGAAATATACCTTTCTTCTCCTAGAGGATTCCAGAATCCTTTTGGAGAAAAAGCTACCAAGAGACATTCGGGAGTATAGGGATGGCTATGGTGAAAAGGAAATATCCTCAGACAAAACTGGAAAGAAGATTTCTGTGAAACTGCTTCATGTTAGATATATCTATTCATCTCATAGATTTAAACCATTCTTTGGATTGAGCAGTTTGAAATCACTGTTTTGTGGAATCTGAGGAAGGACATTTGGGAGCACATTCAGGCCTATGGTGAAAGAGGAGATATCTTCAGATAAAAACTGGATAGAAGCTTTCTGAGAAACTACTTGTGATGTATGCATTCCACTCAGGAGTTATACCTCTTTTCTCACAAGGCAGTGTTTAAACACTGTTCCTGTAAAACCAAAAGAGTGATATTCGGAGCACATTGAAGACTATGGCAAATAGTGAAATATACTGAAATAAAATCGAGAAAGAAGCGTTCCAAGAATCTGCTCTCTGATATGTGCATTCACTTCACAGAATTTATGCTTACTCTATGTTGCCCAGTTTCGAAATTCTGTCTTTGAAGAATCTGTGAAGGGATATTTAGTGACACCTGGAGGCTTGTGGTGAGCAAGGAAACATCTTCCGATGAAACCTGCAGAGTAACTTTCTGAGCAACTGCTTTGTGATGTGTATTCATCTCATAGATTTAAACCATTCTTTGGATTGAGCAGATTGAAATCACTGTTTTTGTGGAATCTGAGGAAGGACATTTGGGAACGATCCTTAGAACATGGAGAAAGAAATATCCTCAGGTAAAATCCAGAAGGAAGCTTTCTGTGAAACTACTCTGTGTCATCTTAATTCCTCTCGCTTAGTTAAGCCTCTCCTTACATTGAGTAGTTTTATAACCCTGTGTATGTTTAGCGTGTGATGGGACATTCAGGAGCACTTTGAGGCTTACGGTGAAAAAGGAAATATGTTCAGACCGAAACTGGAGAGAAGCTTTCTGAGGAACTGCTTTGTGACGTGTGCATTCCACTCACAGTGTTATACCTCTTTTCTCACAAGGCAGTGTTTAAACACTGTTCCTGTGTAACCGAAAAGTGATATTTGGAGCACATTGAAGACTATGGCAAATAGTGAAATATACTGAAATAAAATCGAGAAAGAAGCGTTCCAAGAATCTGCTCTCTGATATGTGCATTCACTTCACAGAATTTATGCTTACTCTATGTTGCCCAGTTTCGAAATTCTGTCTTTGAAGAATCTGTGAAGGGATATTTAGTGACACCTGGAGGCTTGTGGTGAGCAAGGAAACATCTTCCGATGAAACCTGCAGAGTAACTTTCTGAGCAACTGCTTTGTGATGTGTATTCATCTCATAGATTTAAACCATTCTTTGGATTGAGCAGATTGAAATCACTGTTTTGTGGAATCTGAGGAAGGACATTTGGGAACGATCCTTAGAACATGGAGAAAGAAATATCCTCAGGTAAAATCCAGAAGGAAGCTTTCTGTGAAACTACTCTGTGTCATCTTAATTCCTCTCGCTTAGTTAAGCCTCTCCTTACATTGAGTAGTTTTATAACCCTGTGTATGTTTAGCGTGTGATGGGACATTCGGGAGCACTTTGAGGCTTATGGTGAAAAGGAAATATGTTCAGACCGAAACTGGAGAGAAGCTTTCTGAGAAACTACTTGTGACGTGTGCATTCCACTCACAGTGTTATACCTCTCTTCTCATACAGCGTCGGGAAACCCTTTTGGAGAAACAGGTACCAAGTGATATTCGGGAGCATGTTGATGCCGATGATGAAAAGGAAATAGCCTCAGACAAAACCTGGAAAGAAGCTTTCTAGGAAACTACTCTGTGATATGTGTAATCATCTCACATAGATAAAGCTTTCTTTACATTACACAGCTTGAAAACTGTCATGGATGGATCCACGAAGGGACATTTGGGAGCACATTCAGGACTATGGTGAAAAGGAAATATCTTCAGATAAAAACTGGAAAGAAGCTTTCTGTGAATCTGCTTTTTCTATGTTTATTCTTCTCACATAGATGAAGCTTTCTTACATTACACAGCTTGGAAACTCCCTCGTGGATGGATCCACGAAGGGATATTTGGGATCACATTCGGGCCTATGGTCAAATAGGAAATATAGTCAGATAAAAACTGGAGAGAAGCTTTCTGTGAAACTGCTTTGTGATGTGTATTCATCTCATAGATTTAAACCGTTCTTTGGATTGAGCAGATTGAAATCACTGTTTCTGTGGAATCTGAGGAAGGACATTTGGGAGCACATTCAGGCCTATGGTGAAAAGGAAATATCCTCAGGTAAAATCCAGAAGGAAGCTTTCTGTGAAACTGCTTTGTGATGTGCATTCACTTCACAGAATTTATGCTTACTCTATGTTGCCCAGTTTGAAATTCTGTCTTTGAAGAATCTGTGAAGGGATATTTGGGATCACATTCAGGCCTATGGTGAAAAGGAAATATGTTCAGACCGAAACTGGAGAGAAGCTTTCCGAGGAACTGCTTTGTGATGTGCATTCCACTCACAGAAATATACCTTTCTTCTCCTAGAGGATTCCAGAATCCTTTGGAGAAAAAGCTACCAAGAGACATTCGGAGCACATTGAGGACTATGGTGAAAAGGAAATATGCTCAGACAAAACTGGAGAGAAGCTTTCCGAGGAACTGCTTTGTGACGTGTGCATTCCACTCACAGTGTTATACCTCTCTTCTCATACAGCGTTGGGAAACCCTTTTGGAGAAACAGGTACCAAGTGATATTCGGGAGCATGTTGATGCCGATGATGAAAAGGGAAATATCCTCAGACAAAACCTGGAAAGAAGCTTTCTAGGAAACTACTCTGTGATATGTGTAATCATCTCACAGAGATAAAGGTTTCCTTACATTACACAGCTTGAAAACTGTCATGGATGGATCCACGAAGGATATTTGGGATCACATTCAGGCCTATGGTGAAAAGGAAATATCTTCAGATAAAAACTGGAAGAAGCTTTCTGTGAATCTGCTTTTTCTATGTTTATTCTTCTCACATAGATGAAGCTTTTACATTACACAGCTTGGAAACTCCCTCGTGGATGGATCCACGAAGGATATTTGGGATCACATTCGGGCCTATGGTCAAATAGGAAATATAGTCAGATAAAAACTGGAGAGAAGCTTTCTGAGAAACTGCTTGGTGATGTGTGCATTCCACTCAGGAGTTTTAATGTTCTTCTCATAAGGCACAGTTTGAACACTGTTCCTGTAAAACCAAAAGAGTGATATTCGGAGCACATTGAAGACTATGGCAAAAGTGAAATGTCATCCAATAAAAAACAGAAAGAAGCACTCGAAGAAACTGCTGTCTGACATGCCCATTCTTTTCAAAGGGTTAAAGCTTACTCTACATTTCCCAGTTTGAAAGTCTGTCTTTGAAGAATCTGTGAAGGGATAGTAAGTGGCAACCGGAGGCCTGTGTCGAGCAAGGAAATGTCTCCCATCGAAAATTGGAGAGAAGCTTTCTGCAACTCTTTTGTGATGTTTGTATTCATCTCAAAGAGTTAAATCATTCTTTGGATTGAGCAGTTTGAAATCACTGTTTCTGTGGAATCTGAGAAAGGACATTTGGAGACGCTCTTTAGAATATCCTGAAAAAGAAATAACCTCAGAGAGAAACCAGAAGGAAGCTTTCTGTGAAACTGCTCTGTGTCACGTGAATTCCACTCACACAGTTAAGCTTCTCTTTTCATTGAGCAGTATCATAACACTGTTTTTGTTTAGACTGCAAAGGGATATTCAGGAGTGATTTGAGGGTTATGGTGAGAAAGGAAACGTCTTCAGATAGAAACTGGAGAGAAGCTTTCTGAGGAACTGCTTTGTGACGTGTGCATTCCACTCACAGAAATATACCTTTCTTCTCCTAGAGGATTCGGAATCCCTTTTGGAGAAAAAGCTACCAAGAGACATTCGGGAGTATAGGGATGGCTATGGTGAAAAGGAAATATCCTCAGACAAAACTGGAAAGAAGATTTCTGTGAAACTGCTTCATGTTAGATATATCTATTCATCTCACATAGTTAAGCTTCTCTTTCATTGAGCAGTTTGAAATCACTGTTTCTGTGGAATCTGAGGAAGGACATTTGGGAGCACATTCAGGCCTATGGTGAAAGAGGAGATATCTTCAGATAAAAACTGGATAGAAGCTTTCTGAGAAACTACTTGTGATGTATGCATTCCACTCAGGAGTTATACCTCTTTTCTCACAAGGCAGTGTTTAAACACTGTTCCT
>CM058079.1:2558675-2580498 GCA_030247045.1 Colobus guereza | reverse complement strand
GAGCAGATTGAAATCACTGTTTTGTGGAATCTGAGGAAGGACATTTGGGAACGATCCTTAGAACATGGAGAAAGAAATATCCTCAGGTAAAATCCAGAAGGAAGCTTTCTGTGAAACTACTCTGTGTCTTCTTAATTCCTCTCACTCAGTTAAGCCTCTCCATTGAGGTTTTTATAACCCTGTATGTTTAGCGTGTGATGGGACATTTGGAGCACTTTGAGGCTTATGGTGAAAAGGAAATATGTTCAGACCGAAACTGGAGAGAAGCTTTCCGAGGAACTGCTTTGTGACATGTGCATTCCACTCACAGTGTTATACCTCTCTTCTCATACAGCATAGGGGAAACCCTTTTGGAGAACAGGTACCGAGTCATATTCAGGAGCATGTTGATGGAATGATGAAAAGGAAATAGCCTCAGACAAAACCTGGAAAGAGCTTTCTAGGAAACTACTCTGTGATATGTGTAATCATCTCACATAGATAAAGGTTTCCTTACATTACACTTGAAACTGTCATGGACGGATCCACGAAGGACTTTGGGCACACTCAGGACTATGGTGAAAAGGAAATATCTTCAGATAAAAACTGGAAAGAAGCTTTCTGTGAATCTGCTTTTCTATGTTTATTCTTCTCACATAGATGAAGCTTTCTTTACATTACAGCTTGAAACTCCCTCGTGGATGGATCCACGAAGGGATATTTGGGATCACATTTGGGCCTATGGTCAAATAGGAAATAGTCAGATAAAACTGAGAAGCTTTCTGAGGGTGATGTGCTTCCACTCAGTTTTAATGTTCTTCTCATAAGACTACAGTTGTGCAGACAGAAGTCAGATAAAAACTATCTGAGACATGAGCAACTCAAAAGAAATATGAATGCAGTGATATGAAAAGACTGAAAAGAAAGTCTAAAAACAGAAAGCACTGAAACTGCTCTCATGCCATTCTTTTCACAGGGTTAAAGCTTACTCTACATTTCCCAGTTTGAAAGTCGGCCTCTGAGGTTCTGTGAAGGGATAGTAAGTGGCAACCAGCCTGTGTGAAAGGAAATGTCTCCATCGAAAATTGGAGAGAAGCTTTCTGCGCAACTCTTTTGATGTTTATTCATCTCAAAGTTTAAATCATTCTTTGGATTGAGCAGTTTGAAATCACTGTTTCTGTGGAATCTGAGAAAGGACATTTGGAGATGCTCTTTAGAATATCCTGAAAAGAAATAACCTCAGAGAGAAACCAGAAGGAAGCTTTCTGTGAAACTGCTCTGTGTCACGTGAATTCACTCACACAGTTAAGCTTCTCTTTTCATTGAGCAGTATCAAACACTGTTTTTGGACTGCGAAGGATATTCAGGAGGATTTGAGGTTATGGTGAGAAAGGAGATAGAAACTGGAGAAGCTTTCTGAGGAGCTGCTTTGTGATGTGTGCATTCCACTCACAGAAATATACCTTTCTTCTCCTAGAGTTCGAATCCTTTTGGAGAAAAAGCTACCAAGAGACATTCGAGTATAGGGATGGCTATGGTGAAAAGGAAATATCCTCAGACAAAACTGGAAAGAAGATTTCTGTGAAACTGCTTTTGTGTTAGATATATCTATTCATCTGCATAGTTCAAACTTTCTTATATTACGCAGTTTGAAACTCCATCATGCACGATCCAAGGGACATTAGGAGCACATTCAGGCCTATTGAAAGAATATCTTCAGATAAAAACTGGATAGAAGCTTTCTGAAACTTCTTTCTGATACTTTTTCAGGGAGTGATAGTTTGACAAGACACTGTGTGTATGAGAGTGTATATGTGAAATTACAAAATCAGAAACTCAAGAATCTGTTCTATGATATGTGTGATATTCACTTCAGAATATCTATGTTCAGTTTACTTTGAGAAATCAGGGGCTGAGATGGTGAGAGAGGAAAAAGCTCTGAGAAACTGCTTGTGATGTAACATTCTGCTCATTTACCTGTTTTCTCATGAGCAGTGTTTTCTGTTTGTAACAAAAATGATATTTTGGGAAGACTATAGAAAAGTGAAATATGAAAATCAGAAAGAATCCAAGAACTGCTCTCTATGTATTCTTCACAGAATTTAAACCTCTGTTTCAGTTTAATTCTCTTTGAGAATCTTTAGGGATAGTGGGCAAGGCTGTGGTGAAAGTCTCATGAAACTGGAGTTTTCTGAGAACTGCTTTTGTGATGTGTGTTCACATTACATTCTTTGGTCAGCTTGAAATCACTGTTTTTGAGAATCTCAGGAAGGACATTTGGAATGATCCAGAACTGGAGAAAGAAATATCCTCAGGAAAATCCAGAAGCTTTCTGTGAAACTCTGTATCATTCACTCACAGTTAACCTCTTTATTGGTTTCCTCTGTGATATTTAGCATGTGATGGGATTTCAGGAGCACTTTGAGGTGGTGAAAAGGAAATATTTCAGATAAAAACTGGAATTTCAGAACTGCTTTGTATGTGCATTCACTCACAGAAATATCTTTCTTCTCCAGAGGTTTGAATCCTTTTTGGAGAAATCAAAGATATTGGAGTATGGGAGCTATGGTGAAAAATAAAATATCCTCAGACAAAACTGGAAAAGAGATTTCTGTGATCTGCTTTTCTATATTCATTCATCTCATAGTTAAAACTTTCTTATATTATGCAGTTTGAAACTGTCATTGGAATCCAAGGGACATTTGGGTTCAGACAGTGAAAAAGGAATATCTTCAGATAAAAACTGGAAAAGCTTTCTGAGAAACTGCTTGTGATGCATTCCACTCAGGAGTTATACCTCTTTTCTAAGCAGTTTAAACACTGTTCCTGTAAACAGAGTGATATTTGGAGCACATTGAGACTATGGCAAAAGTGAAATACACTGAAATAAAATGGAGAAAAGCTTTAACTGCTCTCTGATATGTGCATTCTTCACAGGTTTATTCTATTTCCCAGTTTGAAATTCTGTCTTTGAAGAATCTGTGAAGGGATATTTAGAGCTGAGGCTTGAAAAGGAAAAAATCTTCCATGAAACTGGAGAAATTTCTGAGAACTGCTTGTGATGTGTGTATTCATCTCACATTAAACCATTCTTTGGATTGAGCAGTTTGAAATCACTGTTTTGTGGAATCTGAGAAGGACATTTGGAATGATCCTTAGAAAGGAAATATCCTCAGAGAAACCAGAAGAAGCTTTCTGTGAAACTGCTGTGTCTTATTCCTCACAAGTTAAGCTCTCTTTATTGAGTAGTTTATAACCTGTTATGTTTATTGTGATGGGTTGGGAACATTTGAGGCTTAGATGAAAAAGGATCAAAGAAGATGAAAAAGAAAGGAAGAATGAAAACTGCTTATTTTTCACAGTTTCAGGAACCTTTGAAATCTGTTAAGAAGAAAGGAATGATGATTGGGAAATTCTCAGAACTGAAAAGTTCGATCTTTATTTTCTATATTACAATAGTGAACTGTGAGGCTTTCACAATAATGAAAATCTTCTTGGAGCTTTGATGTCTGTTTCTGCATTCAGAGATAATCATTTTTCTGAGAAAATTTGATGAGAAGAAGGATTTATGAATAAAGAAAAAAAGAGAAAGTGAAAGCTTTCTGTCTGCTCTTCATGTGTATTTTCATACATTTATTTATATGGAGTAGAATAAAATACTGTTTAGTATGTTGAGGAAAACTGTTGTTGAAACTTAATGAGAAGGAGCTTTGACTCGATGAAAAAGGAAATATCCTCAGACAAAACTGGAAAGAAGCTTTCTGAGGAACTGCTTTGTGACGTGTGCATTCCACTCACAGAAATATACCTTTCTTCTCCTAGAGGATTCGGAATCCCTTTTGGAGAAAAAGCTACCAAGAGACATTGGGAGTACTGGTGAAAAGGAAATATCCTCAGACAAAACTGGAGAAGATTTCTGTGAAACTGCTTCTGTTAGATATATCTATTCATCTCGCATAGTTCAAACCTTTCTTATATTACGCAGTTTGAAACTCTGTGATGAATCCAAGGACATTTGGAGCATTCAGGCCTATGGTGAAAGAGGAGATATCTTCAGATAAAAACTGGAAGAAGCTTTCTGAGAAACTGCTTGTGATGTATGCATTCCACTCAGGAGTTATACCTCTTTTCTCACAAGGCAGTGTTTAAACACTGTTCCTGTGTAACCAAAAGTGATATTTGAGCATTGAGGACTATGGCAAATAGTGAAATATACTGAAATAAAATCGAGAAAGAAGCTTCCAAGAATCTGCTCTCTGATATGTGCATTCACTTCACAGAATTTATGCTTACTCTATGTTGCCCAGTTTCAAAATTCTGTCTTTGAAGAATCTGTGAAGGGATATTTAGTGACCGGAGGCTTGTGGTGAGCAAGGAAACATCTTCAGATAAAAACTGGATAGAAGCTTTCTGAGAAACTGCTTTGTGTGTATTCATCTCAGATTTAAACCATTCTTTGGATTGAGCAGATTGAAATCACTGTTTTGTGGAATCTGAGAAGGATATTTGAGCGATCCTTAGAACATGGAGAAAGAAATATCCTCAGGTAAAATCCAGAAGGAAGCTTTCTGTGAAACTGCTCTGTGTCATCTTAATTCCTCATAGTTAGCCTCTCTTGAGTAGTTGATAACCCTGTGTTATAATACACAGGGAAAATATTTGAGAGTATTTATGGAGAAGAGTGAAAAAAAAGAGAATTGAAATTCTGGTGCTCTCAGATTCCTGCTGACAGTATAAATTGATTGCTGCTTTTTGACAGTACATCCATTAGGGCTTCTGGATGAGAAGGAAACTTTTCTTCAGATTAGAACCTGGTCATCTGTTAAGCATCTTGATTTCACATGAAATGTTGTGATGAGAAAGGAATCATCTTTGAAAGAAAAAATATGTTCACAGAAAATGGAGAAGCTTTCTGAGAAACTACTTGTGATGTATGCATTCCACTCACAGAAATATACCTTTCTTCTCCTAGAGGATTCGGAATCCCTTTTGGAGAAAAAGCTACCAAGAGACATTCAGGATAAGGGCAGAAAACTGGAGAAGATTTCTGTGAAACTGCTTCTGTTAGGTATATCTATTCATCTCATAGATTTAAACCATTCTTTGGATTGAGCAGTTTGAAATCACTGTTTTGTGGAATCTGAGAAGGACATTTGGAGCATTCAGGCCTATGGTGAAAAGGAAATATCTTCAGATAAAAACTGGATAGAAGCTTTCTGAGAAACTGCTTGTGATGCATTCCACTCAGGAGTTATACCTCTTTTCTCAAGGCAGTGTTTAAACACTGTTCCTGTGTAACCAAAAGTGATATTTCAAGCACTGAGACTATGGCAAAAGTGAAATATACTGAAATAAAATCGAGAAAGAAGCTTCCAAGAATCTGCTCTCTGATATGTGCATTCACTTCACAGAATTTATGCTTACTCTATGTTGCCCAGTTTGAAATTCTGTCTTTGAAGAATCTGTGAAGGGATATTTAGTGACAGAGGCTTGTGGTGAGCAAGGAAACATCTTCAGATAAAAACTGGAGAGAAGCTTTCTGAAACTCTGTGTTATGTGTAATCATCTCAGAGATTTAAACCATTCTTTGGATTGAGCAGTTTGAAATCACTGTTTCTGTGGAATCTGAGAAGGACATTTGGGAACGATCCTTAGAACATGGAGAAAGAAATATCCTCAGGTAAAATCCAGAAGGAAGCTTTCTGTGAAACTGCTCTGTGTCATCTTAATTCCTCACTCAGTTAAGCTCTCTTTTCATTGAGCAGTTTTTTAACTGTGTATGTTTAGCATGTGAAGGGATATTCAGGGGCACTTTGAGGCTTACGGTGAAAAGGAAATATGTTCAGAGAAACTGGAGAAGCTTTCTGAGAAACTACTTGTGATGTATGCATTCCACTCACAGTGTTATACCTCTTCTCTACAGTCGAAACCCTTTTGGAGAAAAATACCAAGTGATATTCAGGAGCATGTTGATGCCGATGGTGAAAAGGAAATATCCTCAGACAAAACTGGAAAGAAGCTTTCTGTGAAACTCTGTGTTATGTGTAATCATCTCACATAGATAAAATTCTTTACTTTATGTTTGGAAACTCATGGACAGATCCATGAAGGACATTTGGAGCACATTCAGGACTATGGTGAAAAAGGAATATCTTCAGATAAAAACTGGAAGAAGCTTTCTGTGAATCTGCTTTTTATGTGTTTATTCATCTCAGATAGATACCTTCTTTACAACAGGAAACTCCCTGTGATGGAACACAAGGGTATTTGAGATCACATTGGGCTATGGCAAATAAAAATATCAGATAAAAACTGGAAGAAGCTTTCTGAGAAACTACTTGTGATGTATGCATTCCACTCAGGAGTTAATGTTCTTCTCATTGTTTGAACACTGTTCCTGTAAAACCAAAAAGTGATATTTGAGCACATTGAAGACTATGGCAAAAGTGAAATGTCGTCCAATAAAAAACAGAAAGAAGCACTCAGAAACTGCTCTCTGACATGCCCATTCTTTTCACAGGGTTAAAGCTTACTCTACATTTCCCAGTTTGAAATTCTGTCTTTGAAGAATCTGTGAAGGATAGTAGTGAAGAGGCTTGTGTGAAAAAAAAAATCTTCATCAAAATTGGAGAAGCTTTCTGTGAAACTGCTTGTGATGTGTGTATTCATCTCATAGATTTAAACCATTCTTTGGATTGAGCAGTTTGAAATCACTGTTTCTGTGGAATCTGAAAAGGACATTTGGAGCACATTCAGGCCTATGGTGAAAAGGAAATATCCTCAGACAAAACTGGAAGAAGCTTTCTGTGAAACTGCTCTGTGTCATGAATTCCTCACTCAGTTAAGCTCTCTTTTCATTGAGCAGTATCTAACAGTTTTGAGACTACGAAGGGATATTCAGGAGCATTTGAGGATATGGTGAAAAGGAAATAGCCTCAGACAAAACTGGAAAGAAGCTTTCTGAGAAACTACTTGTGATGTATGCATTCCACTCAAATACCTTTCATAGAATTGAACTTTGGAAAAAGCTACCAAGAGACATTCAGGGGTACAGGGATGGCTATGGTGAAAAGGAAATATCTTCAGATAAAAACTGGAAAGAAGCTTTCTGTGAAACTACTCTGTGATATGTGTAATCATCTCACATAGATAAAACTTTCTATATTATGCAGTGAAACTCCTCATGGGATCCACGAAGGGACATTTGGAGCACATTCAGGCCTATGGTGAAAAGGAAATATCCTCAGACAAAACTGGAAGAAGCTTTCTGAGAAACTGCTTGTGATGTGTGCATTCCACTCAGGAGTTATACCTCTTTTCTCACAAGGCAGTTTGAACACTGTTCCTGTAAAACCAAAAGAGTGATATTTGGAGCACATTGAAGACTATGGCAAAAAGTGAAATGTCGTCCAATAAAAAACAGAAAGAAGCACTCGAAGAAACTGCTCTCTGACATGCCCATTCTTTTCACAGGGTTAAAGCTTACTCTACATTTCCCAGTTTGAAAGTCGGCCTCTGAGGTTCTGCGAAGGGATAGTAAGTGGCAACCGGAGGCCTGTGTCGAGCAAGGAAATGTCTCCATCGAAAATTGGAGAGAAGCTTTCTGCGCAACTCTTTTGTGATGTTTGTATTCATCTCAAAGAGTTAAATCATTCTTTGGATTGAGCAGTTTGAAATCACTGTTTCTGTGGAATCTGAGAAGGACATTTGGAAATCCTTAGAACATGGAGAAAGAAATATCCTCAGAGAGAAACCAGAAGGAAGCTTTCTGTGAAACTGCTCTGTGTCAATTCCTCTCACAGTTAAGCTTCTCTTTCATTGAGCAGTTTTATAACCCTGTGTATGTTTAGCATGTGATGGGACATTCAGGAGCACTTTGAGGCTTACAGTGAAAAAGGAAATATGTTCAGATAGAAACTGGAAGAAGCTTTCTGAGGAACTGCTTTGTGACGTGTGCATTCCACTCACAGAATATACCTTTCTTCTCCTAGAGGATTCCGAATCCCTTTTGGAGAAAAAGCTACCAAGAGACATTCGGGAGTATAGGAGCTATGGTGAAAAGGAAATATCCTCAGACAAAACTGGAAGAAGATTTCTGTGAAACTGCTTCTGTTAGATATATCTATTCATCTCATAGTTCAAACCTTTCTTATATTATGCAGTTTGGAAACTCCGTCATGCATATGAGGACATTCAGGAGCACATTCAGGCCTATGGTGAAAGAGGAGATATCTTCAGATAAAAACTGGATAGAAGCTTTCTGAGAAACTACTTGTGATGTGTGCATTCCACTCAGGAGTTATACCTCTTTTCTCACAAGGCAGTGTTTAAACACTGTTCCTGTGTAAAAAAGTGATATTTCAGAGCATTGAGGACTATGGCAAATCGTGAAATATACTGAAATAAAATCGAGAAAGAAGCGTTCCAAGAATCTGCTCTCTGATATGTGCATTCACTTCACAGAATTTATGCTTACTCTATGTTGCCCAGTTTCGAAATTCTGTCTTTGAAGAATCTGTGAAGGATATTTAGTGACGGAGGCTTGTGGTGAGCAAGGAAATATCTTCAGATAAAAACTGGAGAGAAGCTTTCTGAGAAACTGCTTTGTGATGTGTGTATTCATCTCCTAGATTTAAACCATTCTTTGGATTGAGCAGATTGAAATCACTGTTTTGTGGAATCTGAGGAAGGACATTTGGGAACGATCCTTAGAACATGGAGAAAGAAATATCCTCAGGTAAAATCCAGAAGGAAGCTTTCTGTGAAACTACTCTGTGTCGTCTTAATTCCTCTCACAGTTAAGCCTCTCTTCATTGAGTAGTTTTATAACCCTGTGTATGTTTAGCGTGTGATGGGACATTCAGGAGCACTTTGAGGCTTATGGTGAAAAGGAAATATGTTCAGACCGAAACTGGAGAAGCTTTCTGAGGAACTGCTTTGTGATGTGTGCATTCCACTCACAGTGTTATACCTCTCTTCTCATACAGCGTCGGGGAAACCCTTTTGGAGAAACAGGTACCAAGTGATATTTGGGAGCATGTTGATGCCGATGATGAAAAGGAAATAGCCTCAGACAAAATGTTGAAAGAAGCTTTCTAGGAAACTACTCTGTGATATGTGTAATCATCTCACAGAGATAAAGGTTTCTTACATTACACAGCTTGAAAACTGTCATGGACGGATCCATGAAGCACACTCAGGGCTATGGTGAAAAGGAAATATCTTCAGATAAAAACTGGAAAGAAGCTTTCTGTGAATCTGCTTTTTCTATGTTTATTCTTCTCACATAGATGAAGCTTTCTTTACATTATGCAGCTTGGAAACTCCCTCGTGGATGGATCCACGAAGGGATATTTGGGATCACATTCAGGCCTATGGTCAAAAGGAAATAGAATCAGACAAAAACTGGAGAGAAGCTTTCTGAGAAACTGCTTGGTGATGTGTGCATTCCACTCAGGAGTTTTAATGTTCTTCTCATAAGGCACAGTTTGAACACTGTTCCTGTAAAACCAAAAAGTGATATTTGGAGCACATTGAAGACTATGGCAAAAAGTGAAATGTCGTCCAATAAAAACAGAAAGAAGCACTCAAAGAAACTGCTCTCTGACATGCCCATTCTTTTCACAGGGTTAAAGCTTACTCTACATTTCCCAGTTTGAAAGTCGGCCTCTGAGGTTCTGAAGGGATAGTAAGTGGCAACCAGAGGCCTGTGTTGAGCAAGGAAATGTCTCCCATCGAAAATTGGAGAGAAGCTTTCTGCAACTCTTTTGTGATGTTTGTGTTCATCTCAAAGAGTTAAATCATTCTTTGGATTGAGCAGTTTGAAATCACTGTTTCTGTGGAATCTGAGAAAGGACATTTGGGAATGATCCTTAGAACATGGAGAAAGAAATATCCTCAGACAAAACCTGGAAAGAAGCTTTCTGTGAAACTGCTCTGTGTCACGTGAATTCCACTCACACAGTTAAGCTTCTCTTTTCATTGAGCAGTATCATAACACTGTTTTTGTTTAGACTGCGAAGGGATATTCAGGAGCGATTTGAGGGTTACAGTGAGAAAGGAAACATCTTCAGATAAAAACTGGAGAAGCTTTCTGAGGAGCTGCTTTGTGACGTGCATTCCACTCACAGAAATATACCTTTCTTCTCCTAGAGGATTCTGGAATCCTTTTGGAGAAAAAGCTACCAAGAGACATTCGGAGTATAGGATGGCTATGGTGAAAAGGAAATATCCTCAGACAAAACTGGAAAGAAGATTTCTGTGAAACTGCTTCTGTTAGATATATCTATTCATCTCATAGTTCAAACCTTTCTTATATTACGCAGTTTGAAACTCCTCGTGGATGGATCCACGAAGGATATTTGGGAGCACATTCAGGCCTATGGTGAAAGAGAGATATCTTCAGATAAAAACTGGATAGAAGCTTTCTGAGAAACTACTTGTGATGTATGCATTCCACTCAGGAGTTATACTCTTTTCTCACAAGGCAGTGTTTAAACACTGTTCCTGTGTAACCAAAAAGTGATATTTGAGCACATTGAGGACTATGGCAAATAGTGAAATATACTGAAATAAAATCGAGAAAGAAGCGTTCCAAGAATCTGCTCTCTGATATGTGCATTCACTTCACAGAATTTATGCTTATTCTATGTTGCCCACTTTCGAAATTCTGTCTTTGAAGAATCTGTGAAGGGATATTTAGTGACGCCTGGAGGCTTGTGGTGAGCAAGGAAACATCTTCCGATGAAACCTGCAGAGTAACTTTCTGAGCAACTGCTTTGCGATGTGTGTATTCATCTCCTAGAATTAATCCTTTCTTTGGATTGAGAAGATTGAAATCACTGTTTTTAGGAAACGGAGGAAAGGCACTGTGGAACGATCCTTAGAACATGAAGAAAGAAATATCCTCAGGTAAAATCCAGAAGGAAGCTTTCTGTGAAACAACTCTGTGTCGTCTGAATTCCTCTCTCTCAGTTAAGGCTCTGCTGACGTTAAGTTGTTTTATAACCCTGTGTATGTTCAGTGTGTGATGGGACATTTGAGAGCACCTTGAGGCTTATGGTGAAAAAGGAAATATGTTCAGAGAAACTGGAGAAGCTTTCTGAGGAACTGCTTTGTGATGTGTGTATTCATCTCAAAGAGTTAAATCATTCTTTGGATTGAGCAGATTGAAATCACTGTTTCTGTGGAATCTGAGAAAGGACATTTGGGAGCACATTCAGGCCTATGGTGAAAAGGAAATATCCTCAGACAAAACTGGAAAGAAGCTTTCTGAGGAACTGCTTTGTGATGTGCATTCACTTCAGAATTTATGCTTACTCTATGTTGCCCAGTTTGAAATTCTGTCTTTGAAGAATCTGTGAAGGGATATTCAGGAGCACTTTGAGGCTTATGGTGAAAAGGAAATATCTTCAGATAAAAACTGGAGAGAAGCTTTCTGAGAAACTGCTTGTGATGTATGCATTCCACTCACAGAAATATACCTTTCTTCTCCTAGAGGATTCTGGAATCCTTTTGGAGAAAAAGCTACCAAGAGACATTCGGGAGTATAGGATGGCTATGGTGAAAAGGAAATATCCTCAGACAAAACTGGAAGAAGCTTTCTGTGAAACTGCTTCATGTTAGATATATCTATTCATCTCACATAGATGAAGCTTTCTTTACATTATGCAGTTTGAAACTCCTCGTGGATGGATCCACGAAGGATATTTGGGATCACATTCAGGCCTATGGTGAAAAGGAAATATGTTCAGATAGAAACTGGAGAGAAGCTTTCTGAGAAACTGCTTGTGATGTATGCATTCCACTCAGGAGTTATACCTCTTTTCTCACAAGGCAGTGTTTGAACACTGTTCCTGTGTAACCAAAAAGTGATATTCGGAGCACATTGAGGACTATGGCAAAAGTGAAATATACTGAAATAAAATCGAGAAAGAAGCGTTCCAAGAATCTGCTCTCTGATATGTGCATTCACTTCACAGAATTTATGCTTACTCTATGTTGCCCAGTTTGAAATTCTGTCTTTGAAGAATCTGTGAAGGATATTTAGTGACGCCGGAGGCTTGTGGTGAGCAAGGAAACATCTTCGATGAAACCTGCAGAGTAACTTTCTGAGCAACTGCTTTGTGATGTGTATTCATCTCATAGATTTAAACCATTCTTTGGATTGAGCAGTTTGAAATCACTGTTTTGTGGAATCTGAGAAGGACATTTGGGAATGATCCTTAGAACATGGAGAAAGAAATATCCTCAGACAAAACTGGAAGAAGCTTTCTGTGAAACTACTCTGTGTCATCTTAATTCCTCTCACAGTTAAGCTTCTCTTTTCATTGAGTAGTTTTATAACCCTGTGTATGTTTAGCGTGTGATGGGACATTCAGGAGCACTTTGAGGCTTATGGTGAAAAGGAAATATCTTCAGATAAAAACTGGAGAGAAGCTTTCTGAGGAACTGCTTTGTGATGTGTGCATTCCACTCACAGAAATATACCTTTCTTCTCCTAGAGGATTCGGAATCCTTTTGGAGAAAAAGCTACCAAGAGACATTCGGGAGTATAGGGATGGCTATGGTGAAAAGGAAATATCCTCAGACAAAACTGGAAAGAAGATTTCTGTGAAACTGCTTCATGTTAGATATCTATTCATCTCGCATAGTTCAAACCTTTCTTATATTACGCAGTTTGAAACTCCTCGTGGATGGATCCACGAAGGGACATTTGGGAGCACATTCAGGCCTATGGTGAAAGAGGAGATATCTTCAGATAAAAACTGGAAAGAAGCTTTCTGAGAAACTACTTGTGATGTATGCATTCCTCAGAGTTATACCTCTTTTCTCACAAGGCAGTGTTTAAACACTGTTCCTGTGTAACCAAAAAGTGATATTTGAGCACATTGAGGACTATGGCAAATAGTGAAATATACTGAAATAAAATCGAGAAGAAGCGTTCCAAGAATCTGCTCTCTGATATGTGCATTCACTTCACAGAATTTATGCTTACTCTATGTTGCCCAGTTTGAAATTCTGTCTTTGAAGAATCTGTGAAGGGATAGTAAGTGGCAACCGGAGGCCTGTGTGAGCAAGGAAACATCTTCCGATGAAACCTGCAGAGAACTTTCTGAGCAACTGCTTTGTGATGTGTGTATTCGTCTCATAGATTTAAACCATTCTTTGGATTGAGCAGATTGAAATCACTGTTTTGTGGAATCTGAGGAAGGACATTTGGGAATGATCCTTAGAACATGGAGAAAGAAATATCCTCAGGTAAAATCCAGAAGGAAGCTTTCTGTGAAACTACTCTGTGTCATCTTAATTCCTCACAGTTAAGCTTCTCTTTTCATTGAGCAGTTTTATAACCCTGTGTATGTTTAGCGTGTGATGGGACATTCAGGAGCACTTTGAGGCTTATGGTGAAAAGGAAATATGTTCAGACCGAAACTGGAGAAGCTTTCTGAGGAACTGCTTTGTGACGTGTGCATTCCACTCACAGTGTTATACCTCTCTTCTCATACAGCGGAAACCCTTTTGGAGAAACAGGTACCAAGTGATATTCAGGAGCATGTTGATGCCGATGATGAAAAGGAAATAGCCTCAGACAAAACTGGAAAGAAGCTTTCTAGGAAACTACTCTGTGATATGTGTAATCATCTCACATAGATGAAGCTTTCTTTACATTACACAGCTTGAAAACTGTCATGGACGGATCCACGAAGGGACATTTGGGAGCACATTCAGGCCTATGGTGAAAAGGAAATATCTTCAGATAAAAACTGGAAAGAAGCTTTCTGTGAATCTGCTTTTTCTATGTTTATTCTTCTCACATAGATGAAGCTTTCTTTACATTACACAGCTTGAAACTCCTCGTGGATGGATCCACGAAGGATATTTGGGATCACATTCGGGCCTATGGTCAAATAGGAAATATAGTCAGATAAAAACTGGAAGAAGCTTTCTGAGAAACTGCTTGGTGATGTGTGCATTCCACTCAGGAGTTTTAATGTTCTTCTCATAAGGCACAGTTTGAACACTGTTCCTGTAAAACCAAAAGAGTGATATTCGGAGCATGTTGATGCCGATGATGAAAAGGAAATAGCCTCAGACAAAACCTGGAAAGAAGCTTTCTAGGAAACTACTCTGTGATATGTGTAATCATCTCACATAGATGAAGCTTTCTTTACATTACACAGCTTGAAAACTGTCATGGACGGATCCACGAAGGGACTTTGGAGCACACTCAGGACTATGGTGAAAAGGAAATATCTTCAGATAAAAACTGGAAAGAAGCTTTCTGTGAATCTGCTTTTTCTATGTTTATTCTTCTCACATAGATGAAGCTTTCTTTACATTACACAGCTTGAAACTCCTCGTGGATGGATCCACGAAGGATATTTGGGATCACATTTGGGCCTATGGTCAAATAGGAAATATAGTCAGATAAAAACTGGAAGAAGCTTTCTGAGAAACTGCTTGGTGATGTGTGCATTCCACTCAGGAGTTTTAATGTTCTTCTCATAAGGCACAGTTTGAACACTGTTCCTGTAAAACCAAAAGAGTGATATTCGGAGCACATTGAAGACTATGATGAAAAGGAAATAGCCTCAGACAAAACCTGGAAAGAAGCTTTCTAGGAAACTACTCTGTGATATGTGTAATCATCTCACATAGATAAAGCTTTCTTTACATTACACAGCTTGAAAACTGTCATGGACGGATCCACGAAGGGACTTTGGAGCACACTCAGGACTATGGTGAAAAGGAAATATCTTCAGATAAAAACTGGAAAGAAGCTTTCTGTGAATCTGCTTTTTCTATGTTTATTCTTCTCACATAGATGAAGCTTTCTTTACATTACACAGCTTGGAAACTCCCTCGTGGATGGATCCACGAAGGGATATTTGGGATCACATTTGGGCCTATGGTCAAATAGGAAATATAGTCAGATAAAAACTGGAGAGAAGCTTTCTGAGAAACTGCTTGGTGATGTGTGCATTCCACTCAGGAGTTTTAATGTTCTTCTCATAAGGCACAGTTTGAACACTGTTCCTGTAAAACCAAAAGAGTGATATTCGGAGCACATTGAAGACTATGGCAAAAAGTGAAATGTCGTCCAATAAAAACAGAAAGAAGCACTCGAAGAAACTGCTCTCTGACATGCCCATTCTTTTCACAGGGTTAAAGCTTACTCTACATTTCCCAGTTTGAAATTCGGTCTTTGAGGATTCTGTGAAGGGATAGTAAGTGGCAACCGGAGGCCTGTGTCGAGCAAGGAAATGTCTCCCATCGAAAATTGGAGAGAAGCTTTCTGAGGAACTGCTTTGTGATGTGTGTATTCATCTCATAGAGTTAAATCATTCTTTGGATTGAGCAGTTTGAAATCACTGTTTCTGTGGAATCTGAGAAAGGACATTTGGAGATGCTCTTTAGAATATCCTGAAAAAGAAATAACCTCAGAGAGAAACCAGAAGGAAGCTTTCTGTGAAACTGCTCTGTGTCACGTGAATTCTGCTCACACAGTTAAGCTTCTCTTTTCATTGAGCAGTATCATAACACTGTTTTTGTTTAGACTGTGAAGGGATATTCAGGAGCATTTGAGGCTTACGGTGAAAAGGAAATAGCCTCAGACAAAACTGGAGAAGCTTTCTGAGGAGCTGCTTTGTGATGTGTGCATTCCACTCACAGAAATATACCTTTCTTCTCCTAGAGGATTCGAATCCCTTTTGGAGAAAAAGCTACCAAGAGACATTTGGGAGTATAGGGATGGCTATGGTGAAAAGGAAATATCCTCAGACAAAACTGGAAAGAAGATTTCTGTGAAACTGCTTCGTGTTAGATATATCTATTCATCTCATAGTTCAAACCTTTCTTATATTATGCAGTTTGGAAACTCCCTCATGAAAGGATCCATGAAGGGACATTCGGAGCACATTCAGGCCTATGGTGAAAGAGGAGATATCTTCAGATAAAAACTGGATAGAAGCTTTCTGAGAAACTACTTGTGATGTATGCATTCCACTCAGGGAGTTATACCTCTTTTCTCACAAGGCAGTGTTTAAACACTGTTCCTGTGTAACCAAAAAAGTGATATTTCGCAGCGCACTGAGGACTATGGCAAATAGTGAAATATACTGAAATAAAATCGAGAAAGAAGCATTCCAAGAATCTGCTCTCTGATATGTGCATTCACTTCACAGAATTTATGCTTACTCTATGTTGCCCAGTTTCAAATTCTGTCTTTGAAGAATCTGTGAAGGATATTTAGTGACGCCAGAGGCTTGTGGTGAGCAAGGAAACATCTTCCGATGAAACCTGCAGAGTAACTTTCTGAGCAACTGCTTTGCAATGTGTGTATTCTCATAGATTTAAACCGTTCTTTGGATTGAGCAGATTGAAATCACTGTTTTTGTGGAATCTGAGGAAGGACATTTGGGAATGATCCTTAGAACATGGAGAAAGAAATATCCTCAGGTAAAATCCAGAAGGAAGCTTTCTGTGAAACTACTCTGTGTCGTCTTAATTCCTCTCACTTAGTTAAGCCTCTCCTTATGTTGAGTAGTTTTATAACCCTGTGTATGTTTAGCGTGTGATGGGACATTCGGGAGCACTTTGAGGCTTACGGTGAAAAGGAAATATGTTCAGACCGAAACTGGAGAAGCTTTCTGAAACTGCTTTGTGACGTGTGCATTCCACTCACAGTGTTATACCTCTCTTCTCATACAGCGTCGGGAAACCCTTTTGGAGAAACAGGTACCAAGTGATATTCAGGAGCATGTTGATGCCGATGATGAAAAGGAAATAGCCTCAGACAAAACTGGAAAGAAGCTTTCTAGGAAACTACTCTGTGATATGTGTAATCATCTCACATAGATGAAGCTTTCTTTACATTACAGCTTGAAAACTGTCATGGACGGATCCACGAAGGATATTTGGGATCACATTCAGGCCTATGGTGAAAAGGAAATATCTTCAGATAAAAACTGGAAAGAAGCTTTCTGTGAATCTGCTTTTTCTATGTTTATTCTTCTCATAGATGAAGCTTTCTTTACATTATGCAGCTTGGAAACTCCCTCGTGGATGGATCCACGAAGGATATTTGGGATCACATTCGGGCCTATGGTCAAATAGGAAATATAGTCAGATAAAAACTGGAGAGAAGCTTTCTGAGAAACTGCTTGGTGATGTGTGCATTCCACTCAGGGGTTTTAATGTTCTTCTCATAAGGCACAGTTTGAACACTGTTCCTGTAAAACCAAAAGAGTGATATTCGGAGCACATTGAAGACTATGGCAAAAGTGAAATGTCGTCCAATAAAAACAGAAAGAAGCACTCGAAGAAACTGCTCTCTGACATGTCCATTCTTTTCACAGGGTTAAAGCTTACTCTACATTTCCCAGTTTGAAAGTCGGCCTCTGAGGGTTCTGCGAAGGGATAGTAAGTGGCAACCGGAGGCCTGTGTGAGCAAGGAAATGTCTCCCATCGAAAATTGGAGAGAAGCTTTCTGAAACTGCTTTGTGATGTGTATTCATCTCAAGGAGTTATATCATTCTTTGGATTGAGCAGTTTGAAATCACTGTTTCTGTGGAATCTGAGAAAGGACATTTGGAGCTCTTTAGAATATCCTGAAAAAGAAATAACCTCAGAGAGAAACCAGAAGGAAGCTTTCTGTGAAACTGCTCTGTGTCACGTGAATTCCACTCACACAGTTAAGCTTCTCTTTTCATTGAGCAGTATCATAACACTGTTTTGTTTAGACTGTGAAGGGATATTCAGGAGCATGTTGATGCCGATGATGAAAAGGAAATATCTTCAGATAAAACTGGAAAGAAGCTTTCTGAGGAGCTGCTTTGTGACGTGTGCATTCCACTCACAGAAATATACCTTTCTTCTCCTAGAGTTCCGGAATCCTTTTGGAGAAAAAGCTACCAAGAGACATTTAGAATAGGGACTATGGTGAAAAGGAAATATCCTCAGACAAAACTGGAAGAAGATTTCTGTGAAACTGCTTCTGTTAGATATATCTATTCATCTCATAGATTTAAACCATTCTTTGGATTGAGCAGTTTGAAACTCCCTCGTGGATGGATCCACGAAGGGACATTTGGGAGCACATTCAGGCCTATGGTGAAAGAGGAGATATCTTCAGATAAAAACTGGATAGAAGCTTTCTGAAGAAACTACTTGTGATGCATTCCACTCACGGAGTTATACCTCTTTTCTCACAAGGCAGTGTTTAAACACTGTTCCTGTGTAACCAAAAAAGTGATATTTCGGAGTGCACTGAGGACTATGGCAAATAGTGAAATATACTGAAATAAAATCGAGAAAGAAGCTTCCAAGAATCTGCTAACTGATATGTGCATTCACTTCACAGAATTTATGCTTACTCTATGTTGCCCAGTTTCGAAATTCTGTCTTTGAAGAATCTGTGAAGGGATATTTAGTGACGCCTGCAGGCTTGTGGTGAGCAAGGAAACATCTTCCGATGTAACCTGCAGAGTAACTTTCTGAACAACTGCTTTATGATGTCTGTATTCGTCTCCTAGATTTAAACCGTTCTTTGGATTGAGCAAATTGAAATCACTCTTTTTGTGGAATCTGAGGAAGGATATTTTGCATCGAATCTTAGAACATGGAGAGAGAATGATCCTCAGGTAAAATCCAGAAGGAAGCTTTCTGTGAAACTACTCTGTGTCATCTTAATTCCTCTCAATTAGTTAGCCTCTTATTGAATTTTTATAACCCTGTGTATGTTTAGCATGTGATGGGACATTCAGGAGCACTTTGAGGCTTATGGTGAAAAGGAAATATGTTCAGACCGAAACTGGAGAGAAGCTTTCTGAGAAACTGCTTTGTGACGTGCATTCCACTCACAGTGTTATACCTCTCTTCTCATACAGCAGGAAACCCTTTTGGAGAAACAGGTACCAAGTGATATTCGGGAGCATGTTGATGCCGATGATGAAAAGGAAATAGCCTCAGACAAAACTGGAAGAAGCTTTCTGAAACTACTCTGTGATATGTGTAATCATCTCACATAGATAAAGTTCTTACATTACAGCTTGAAAACTGTCATGGACGGATCCAGAAGGACTTTCAGGAGCACTCAGGACTATGGTGAAAAGGAAATATCTTCAGATAAAAACTGGAAGAAGCTTTCTGTGAATCTGCTTTTTCTATGTTTATTCTTCTCACATAGATGAAGCTTTCTTTACATTACAGCTTGAAACTCCTGTGGATGGATCCACGAAGGGATATTTGGGATCACATTCAGGCCTATGGTGAAAAGGAAATATGTCAGATAAAAACTGGAGAGAAGCTTTCTGAGAAACTGCTTGTGATGTGCATTCCACTCAGGGAGTTTTAATGTTCTTCTCATAAGGCACAGTTTGAACACTGTTCCTGTAAAACCAAAAGAGTGATATTCGAGCACATTGAAGACTATGGCAAAAGTGAAATGTCAATAAAAACAGAAAGAAGCACTCGAAGAAACTGCTCTCTGACATGTGCATTCACTTCACAGAATTTATGCTTACTCTATGTTGCCCAGTTTGAAATTCTGTCTTTGAAGAATCTGTGAAGGGATAGTAAGTGGCAACCAGAGGCCTGTGAGCAAGGAAATGTCTCCATCGAAAATTGGAGAGAAGCTTTCTGTGAAACTGCTTTGTGATGTTTGTATTCATCTCAAAGAGTTAAATCATTCTTTGGATTGAGCAGTTTGAAATCACTGTTTCTGTGGAATCTGAGAAGGACATTTGGGAACGATCCTTAGAACATGGAGAAAGAAATATCCTCAGACAAAACTGGAAAGAAGCTTTCTGTGAAACTGCTCTGTGTCACGTGAATTCTGCTCACAGTTAAGCTTCTCTTTTCATTGAGCAGTATCATAACACTGTTTTGTTTAGACTGTGAAGGGATATTCAGGAGCACTTTGAGGCTTATGGTGAAAAGGAAATATCTTCAGATAGAAACTGGAAGAAGCTTTCTGAGGAACTGCTTTGTGACGTGTGCATTCCACTCACAGAAATATACCTTTCTTCTCCTGATTCGGAATCCTTTTGGAGAAAAAGCTACCAAGAGACATTCGGGAGTATAGGGACTATGGTGAAAAATATCCTCAGACAAAACTGGAAAGAAGATTTCTGTGAAACTGCTTTGATGTATCTATTCATCTCGCATAGTTCAAACCTTTCTTATATTACGCAGTTTGGAAACTCCGTCATGCACGAATCCATGAAGGGACATTTGGGAGCACATTCAGGCCTATGGTGAAAGAGGAGATATCTTCAGATAAAAACTGGATAGAAGCTTTCTGAGAAACTACTTGTGATGTATGCATTCCACTCAGGGAGTTATACCTCTTTTCTCACAAGGCAGTGTTTAAACACTGTTCCTGTGTAACTGAAAAGTGATATTTTGGACACACTGAGGACTATGGCAAATAGTGAAATATACTGAAATAAAATCGAGAAAGAAGTGTTCCAAGAATCTGCTCTCTGATATGTGCATTCACTTCACAGAATTTATGCTTACTCTATGTTGCCCAGTTTCGAAATTCTGTCTTTGAAGAATCTGTGAAGGGATATTTAGTGAGCCTGGAGGCTTGTGGTGAGCAAGGAAACATCTTCCGATGAAACCTGCAGAGTAACTTTCTGAGCAACTGCTTTGTGATGTGTGTATTCGTCTCATAGATTTAAACCATTCTTTGGATTGAGCAGATTGAAATCACTGTTTTTGTGGAATCTGAGGAAGGACATTTGGGAACGATCCTTAGAACATGGAGAAAGAAATATCCTCAGGTAAAATCCAGAAGGAAGCTTTCTGTGAAACTGCTCTGTGTCACGTGAATTCCTCTCACAGTTAAGCTTCTCTTTTCATTGAGCAGTTTTATAACCCTGTGTATGTTTAGCATGTGATGGGACATTCAGGAGCACATTCAGGCCTATGGTGAAAAGGAAATATCCTCAGACAAAACTGGAGAGAAGCTTTCTGAGCAACTGCTTTGTGACGTGTGCATTCCACTCACAGAAATATACCTTTCTTCTCCTAGAGTTCGGAATCCTTTTGGAGAAACAGGTACCAAGTGATGAGCATGTTGATGCCGATGATGAAAAGGAAATAGCCTCAGACAAAACTGGAAAGAAGATTTCTGTGAAACTGCTTCGTGTTAGATATATCTATTCATCTCGCATAGTTCAAACCTTTCTTATATTACGCAGTTTGGAAACTCCATCATGCACGAATCCATGAAGGGACATTTGGGAGCACATTCAGGCCTATGGTGAAAGAGATATCTTCAGATAAAAACTGGAAAGAAGATTTCTGTGAAACTGCTTCGTGTTAGATATATCTATTCATCTCACATAGATGAACTTTCTTACATTATGCCCAGAGAAGAGCTGTGTCCTGCCCCATGTCACACAGTCAATTGGAGGACAGCTGGACCTAGAACCCAGGCCAGGCCCCACACAGAGGGGTGACCAAACCAGGCTGTACCCTGGGGTAGGGAGTGTCCCACTGGTGGGGGAGGGGGAGTAGCTGGGTTGCCAGAGGCAGCATCTGGACCTGGAGATCGCGGATGGGAGTTCAAGTCCCGACTCTCCTGCTTACTGGCTCTGAGACTGGACAAGCATTTCCCCTCTTGGGCCTCAGTTTCCCCATCTGTGTCATGAGGATTACGCTACTGGGCTGCTGGGGGGAAGAAATGGGATGGGGGAGGTGAGTGTGCTTACCACGAAGATTGCACACCTGTGAGGGCTGAACCTGAGTGTGAGTGGCACGCTGGGGGTGGCCCAGGCAGCCCAGCCCTAAGCCTGCGTCCATGGATCTGGCGGTACCCCATCCTACCCTGCCA
>CM058079.1:2508327-2558175 GCA_030247045.1 Colobus guereza | reverse complement strand
CTGAATATCCTTTCATAGACTAAACAAAAACAGTGTTATGATACAGCTCAATGAAAAGAGAAGCTTAACTGTGTGAGTGGAATTCACGTGACAGAGCAGTTTCACAGAAAGCTTCCTTCTGGTTTCTCTCTGAGGTTATTTCTTTTCAGGATATTCTAAGATTTCCAAATGTCCTTTCTCAGATTCCACAGAAACAGTGATTTCAAACTGCTCAATCAAAGAATGATTTAACTCTATGAGATGAATACAAACATCACAAAGAGTTGCCCAGAAAGCTTCTCTCCAATTTTCCATGGAAGATATTTCCGTTGCCTCATCAGTCCTCCAGTTGCCACTTACTATCCCTTCAGAACCCTCAAAGACCAACTTTCAAACTGGGAAATGTAGAGTAAGCTTTAACCCTGTGAAAAGAATGGACATGTCAGAGAGCAGTTTCTTGAGTGCTTCTTTCTGTTTTTATTGGACGACATTTCACTTTTGCCATAGTCTTCAATGTGCTCCGAATATCACTCTTTTGGTTTTACAGGAACAGTGTTCAAACTGTGCCTTATGAGAAGAAAGTTATAACTCGCTCAATGGAATGCACACATCACCAAGCAGTTTCTCAAGCTTCTCTCCAGTTTTATCTGACTATATTTCCTATTTCACCATAGGCCAGAATGTGATCCCAAATATCCTTCGGATCCATCCACGAGGAGTTTCAAGCTGTAATGTAAAGAAAGCTTCATCTATGTGAGATGAATAAACATAGCAAAAAGCAGATTCACAGAAAGCTTCTTTCAGTTTTGTCTGAGGATATTTCCTTTTCACCATAGTCCAGAATGTGCTCCGAAGGTCCTTCATGGATCATCCATGACAGTTTCAAGCTGCGTAATGTAAAAGCTTTATCTATGTGAGATGATTACACATATCACAGAGTAGTTTCCTAAAAACTTCTTTCCAGTTTTGTCTGAGGCTATTTCCTTTTCACCATCAGCATCAACATGCTCCGAATATCACTTGGTACCTGTTTCTCCAAAAGGGTTTCCCCAACACTGTATGAGAAGAGAGGTATAACACTGTGACTGGAATGCACACGTCACAAAGCAGTTCCTCAGAAAGCTTCTCTCAGTTTCAGGTCTGAACATATTTCCTTTTCACCATTAGCCTCAAAGTGCTCCCAAATATCCCATCACATGCTAAACATACACAGGGCTGAAAACTGCTCAATGAAAAGAGGCTTATCTGAGTGAGAGGAATTAGATGACACAGAGCAGTTTCACAGAAAGCTTCCTTCTGGTTTCTCTCTGAGGTTATTTCTTTTCAGGATATTCTAAAGAGCATTTCCAAATGTCCTTCCTCAGATTCCACAAAACAGTGATTTCAAGCTGCTCAATCCAAAGAATGGTTTAACTCTATGAGATGAATAAACATAGCAAAAGCAGATTCACAGAAAGCTTCTCTCCAGTTTCTATCTGAAGACGTTTCCTCGCTCACCACAAGCCTCTGGGCGTCACTAAATATCCCTTCACAGATTCTTCAAAGACAGAGTTTCGAAACTGGGCAACATAGAGTAAGCATTAACTCTGTGAAGTGAATGCACATATCAGAGAGTAGATTCTTGGAACGCTTCTTCCTCGATTTTATTTCAGTATATTTCACTATTTGCCATAGTCCTCAATGCATTCGAAATATCACTTTTCAGTTTCACAGGAACAGTGTTCAAACACTGCCTTGTGAGAAAAGAGGTATAACTCCTGAGTGGAATGCATACATCACAAAGTAGTTTCTCAGAAAGCTTCTATCCAGTTTTTATCTGAAGATATCTCCTCTTTCACTGTAGGCCTGAATGTACCTCTGAACGTCCCTTCGCTGTTCTGTGCATGATGGAGTTTCCAAACTGCGTAATACAATTAAAGTTTTAACTATGCGAGACAAATAAATATATCTAACACCAAGCAGTTTCACAGAAATCTTCTTTCCAGTTTTGTCTGAGGATATTACCTTTGCCACCATAGTCATCGCTATACTCCTGAATATATCTTGGTAGCTTTTCCTCCAAAAGTGATTCCGGAATCCTCTAGGAGAAGAAAGGTATATTTCTGTGAGTGGAATGCACACGTCACAAAGCAGCTCCTCAGAAGGCTTCTCTCCAGTTTCTATCTGAAGAGATTTCCTTTCTCACCGTAAGCCTCAAAGCCCTCCAGAATATCCCTTTGCAGACTAAATGACAACAGTGTTATGATACTGCTCAATAAAAAGAGAATCTTAACTGTGTGAGTGAAATTCACGTGACATGGAGAAGTTTCAGAGAAAGCTTCCTTCTGGTTTCTCTCTGAGGTTATTTCTTTTTCAGGATATTCTAAAGAGCATTTCCAAATTCCTATCTCAGATTATACAAAAACAGTGATTTCAAACTGCTCAATCCAAAGATTGATTTATATGTATGTGATGAATACAAACATCAAAAAAGAGTTGTGCAGAACGTTTCCCTCTGATTTTCAATGGAAGACATTTCCTTGCCTCACACAGTCAGTGTTTACACTGTTCTGCTGAAACTGAAAGACCAACTTCAAACCATTGAAATGTAGCATAAGCTTTATCCTGTGAAAATGATATGAAGAGTTCAGTGTTCTCGATACTGTTTTTATTACGACATTTCACCTTTTGCCATAGTCTTCAATGTGCTCCGAATATCACTCTTTTGGTTTTACAGGAACAGTGTTCAAACTGTGCCTAATGAGAAGAAAGTTATAACTCCTGAGTGGAATGCAGACATCACCAAGCAGTTTCTCAGAAAGCTTCTCTCCAGTTTTATCTGAAGATATTTCCTTTTCACCATAGGCCGAATGTGATCCCAAACATCCACGAGGATTTTCAAGCTGTGTAATGTAAAGAAAGCTTCATCTATGTGAGATGAATAAACATAGCAAAAGCAGATTCACAGAAAGCTTCTTTCAGTTTTATCTGAAGATATTTCCTTTTCACCATAGTCCAGAATGTGCTCGAAGGTCCTTCATGGATCCATGACAGTTTCAAGCTGCAAAATGTAAAGAAAGCTTTATCTATGTGAGATGATTAGATATCACAGAGTAGTTTCCTGAAAGCTTCTTTCAGTTTGTCTGAGGCTATTTCCTTTTCACCATAGGCATCAACATGCTCCAGAATATCCCTTGGTACCTGTTTCTCCAAAGGGTTTCCGATGATGTATGAGAAGAGAGGTATAACACTGTGACTGGAATGCACGTCACAAAGCAGTTCCTCAAGCTTCTCTCAGTTTTTGTCTGAACATATTTCCTTTTCACTGTTAGCCTCAAAGTGCTTGAATATCCCATCACATGCTAAACATACACAGGGCTGGAAAACTGCTCAATGAAAAGAGAAGCTTAACTGTGTGAGTGAATTCACGTGACACAGAGCAGTTTCACAGAAAGCTTCCTTCTGGATTTTTCCTGAGGATATTTCTTCTCCATATTCTAAGGATCGTTCCCAAATGTCCTTCCTCAGATTCCACAAAACAGTGATTTCAAGCTGCTCAATCCAAAGAATGATTTAACTCTATGAGATGAATAAATATATCTAACACAAAGCAGTTTCACAGAAAGCTTCTCTCCAGTTTCTATCTGAAGACTTTCCTCGCTCACCACAAGCCTCTGGGCGTCACGAAATATCCCTTTACAGATTCTTCAAAGACAGAGTTTCGCAACTGGGCAACATAGAGTAAGCATTAACTCTGTGAAGGGAATGCACTCATCAGAGATGAGATTGTTGGAACGCTTCTTCCTCGATTTTATTTCAGTATATTTTACTATTCGCCATAGTCCTCAAGGAGTTCCAGATCATCACTTTTTCGTTTTCACATAGATGATGGTTTCCTTACACTACGTAGCTTGGAAACTCCCTCGTGAATGGATCAATGAAGGGATATTTGGGATCACATTCGGGCCTATGGTCAAATAGGAAATAGAGTCAGATAAAAACTGAAGAGAAGCTTTCTGAGAAACTGCTTGGTGATGTGTGCATTCCACTCAGGAGTTTTAATGTTCTTCTCATAAGGCACAGTTTGAACACTCTTCCTGTAAAACCAAAAGAGTGATATTCGAGCACATGGAAGACTATGGCAAAAGTGAAATGTCGTCAATAAAAACAGAAAGAAGCACTCAAGAAACTGCTCTCTGACATATCTTTCACAGGATAAAGCTTACTCTACATTTCCCAGTTTGAAAGTCGGCCTCTGAGGGTTCTGTGAAGGGATAGTAAGTGGCAACCGGAGGACTATGTCGGGCAACGAAATGTCTCCCATGGAAAATTTGAGAGAAGCTTTCTGTGCAATCCTTTTGTGATGTTTATGTTCATCTCAAGGAGTGAAAACATTCTTTGGATTGAGCAGTTTGAAATCACTTTTTCTGTGGAATCTGAGAAAAGACATTTGGAGACTTTCTTTAAAATATCCTGAAAAAGACATAACCTCAGAGAGAAACCAGAAGGAACCTTTCTGTGAAACTGCTATGTGTCACGTGAATTCCACTCACACAGTTAAGGTTCTCTTTTCATTGAGCAGTATCATAACACTGTTTTTGTTTAGACTGCGAAGGAATATTCAGGAGTGATTTGAGGGTTACGGTGAAAAAGGAAACGTCTTCAGATAGAAACTGGAGAGAAGCTTTCTGAGGAGCTGCTTTGTGATGTGTGCATTCCACTCACAGAAATATACCTTTCTTCTCCTAGACGATTCAGGAATCCCTCTTGGAGAAAAAGTTACCAAGAGTCATTCAGGAGTATAGGGGTGGTTATGGTGAAAAAGGAAATATCATCAGACAAACCTGGAAAGAAGATTTCTGTGAACCTGCTAAGTGTTAGATATATCTATTCATATTGCATAGTTCAAACCTTCTTTTATATGCAGTTTGGAAACTACGTCATGCAAGGATCCACGAAGGGACATTTGGGAGCACACTCAGGCCTATGGTCAAATAGGAAATATAGTCAGATAAAACTGGATACAAACTTTCTGAGAAACTGCTTGTGATGTGTGCATTCCACTCAGGAGTTTTAATGTTCTTCTCATAAGGCACAGTTTGAACACTGTTCCTGTGTAACCGAAAATCTGGTAGTTCAGAACGCAGTGAAGACTGACAAATAGTGAAATATACTGCAATAAAATCGAGAAAGAAGCGTTCAAAGAATCTGTTCTCTGATATGTGCATTCACTTCACAGAATTTATGCTGACTCTGCATTGCCCATTTTTGGAATTCTGTGTTTGAAGAATCTGTGAAAGGATATTTAATGATGCCCAGAGGCTTGTGGTGAGCAAGGAAACATCTTCTGATGAAACCTGAAGGGTAACTTCCTGAGCAACTGCTTTGCGATGTGTGTATTCGTCTCCTAGATTTAAACCATTATTTGAATAGAGCAGATTGAAACCACTGTTTTTGTGGAATCTGAGGAAGGACATTTGGGAAAGATCCTTAGAATATGGAGAAAGAAATACCCTCAAGTAAAATCCAGAAGGAAGCTTTCTGTGAAACTGCTCTCTATCGTCTTAAATTCTCTCGCTTAGTTAAGCCTCTCCTTAAGGTGAGTAGTTTTATAATCTGTGTATGATTAGCATGTGATGGGACATTCGGGAGCACTTTGAGGATTGTGGGGAAAAAGGAAATATGTTCAGACCGAAACTGGAGAGAACCTTTCCAAGGAACTGCTTTGTGACATGTGCATTCCACTCACAGAAATATACCTTTTTTCTCCTAGAGGATTCTGGAATCCCTTTTGGAGGAAAAGCTACCAAGAGACATTGGGAATATAGAGACGGCAATGGTGAAAAAGGAAATGTCCTCAGACAAACCTGGAAAGAAGATTTCAGCGAAACTGCTTCATGTTAGATCTATCTATTCATCTCGCATAGTTTAAACTTTTCTATATTATGCAGTTTGGAAACTCCGTCATGCACGAATACGCGAAGGGACATTTGGGAGCACATTCAGACTTACAGTGAAAGAGGATATATCTTCAGATAAAAACTGGATAAAAGATTGTGATGCATGCATTCCGCTCAGTGAGTTATACCTCTTTTCTCACAAGGTAGTGTTTAAACACTGTTCCTGTGTAAACGAAAAGGTGATATTTTCGAGCACATTGAGGACAATGGCAAATAGTGATATATACTGAAATAAAATAGAGAAAGAAGCGTTTCAAGAATCTGCTCTCTGATATATGCATTCACTTCACAGAATTTGTGCTTACTCTATGTTGCGCAGTTTCAAAATTCTGTCTTTGAAGAATCTGTGAAGGATATTTAGTGACCCCGGAGGCTTGTGGTGAGCAAGGAAACATCTTCAGATGAAACCTGCAGAGTAACTTTCTGAGCAACTGCTTGTGATGTGTATTCATCTCATAGATTTAAACCATTCTTTGGATTGAGCAGATTGAAATCACTGTTTCTGTGGAATCTGAGAAGGACATTTGGAAAGATCCTTAGAATATGGAGAAAGAAATATCCTCAGACAAAACTGGAAAGAAGCTTTCTGTGAAACTGCTCTCTGATATATGCATTCACTTCACAGAATTTGTGCTTACTCTATGTTGCCCAGTTTGAAATTCTGTCTTTGAAGAATCTGTGAAGGATATTTAATGATGCCCAGAGGCTTGTGGTGAGCAAGGAAACATCTTCAGATAGAAACTGGAGAGAAGCTTTCTGAGGAACTGCTTTGTGACATGTGCATTCCACTCACAGAAATATACCTTTCTTCTCTAGAGGATTCAGAATCCCTTTTGGAGAAAAGCTACAAGAGACATTATAGACAGCTATGGTGAAAAGGAAATATCCTCAGACAAAACTGGAAAGAAGATTTCTGTGAAACTGCTTTGTTAGATATATCTATTCATCTCATAGTTTAAACTTTTCTATATTATGCAGTTTGGAAACTCCGTCATGCATGAATATCAAAGGGACATTGAGCACATTCAGACTATGGTGAAAAGGAAATATCTTCAGATAAAACTGGATAGAAGCTTTCTGAGAAACTACTTGTGATGTGTGCATTCCACTCAGGGAGTTATACCTCTTTTCTCACAAGGCAGTGTTTGAACACTGTTCCTGTAAAACCAAAAAGTGATATTTGGAGCACATTGAGGACAATGGCAAATAGTGAAATATACTGAAATAAAATCGAGAAAGAAGCTTTCTGAGAAACTGCTCTCTGATATGTGCATTCACTTCACAGAATTTGTGCTTACTCTATGTTGCCCAGTTTGAAATTCTGTCTTTGAAGAATCTGTGAAGGATATTTAGTGACGCCCAGGAGGATGTGGTGAGCAAGGAAACATCTTCAGATGAAACCTGCAGAGTAACTTTCTGAGCAACTGCTTTGTGATGTGTATTCATCTCATAGATTTAAACCATTCTTTGGATTGAGCAGATTGAAATCACTGTTTTGTGGAATCTGAGGAAGGACATTTGGGAACGATCCTTAGAACATGGAGAAAGAAATATCCTCAGGTAAAATCCAGAAGGAAGCTTTCTGTGAAACTACTCTGTGTCATCTTAATTCCTCTCAGTTAAGCCTCTCTTCATTGAGTAGTTTTATAACCCTGTGTATGTTTAGCGTGTGATGGGACATTCAGGAGCACTTTGAGGCTTACGGTGAAAAGGAAATATGTTCAGACCGAAACTGGAGAGAAGCAAGGAACTGCTTTGTGATGTGCATTCCACTCACAGAAATATACCTTTTTCTCCTAGAGGATTCCAGAATCCCTTTTGGAGAAAAAGCTACCAAGAGACATTTGGGAGTATATGGATGGCTATGGTGAAAAGGAAATATCTTCAGATAAAACTGGAAAGAAGATTTCTGTGAAACTGCTTCATGTTAGATATTTATTCATCTCACATAGTTCAAACTTTCTTATATTATGCAGTTTGGAAACTCTCGATGGATCTGTGAAGGGACATTTGGGAGCACATTCAGGCCTATGGTGAAAAGGAATATCTTCAGATAAAACTGGATAGAAGCTTTCTGAGAAACTGCTTGTGATGTATGCATTCCGCTCAGGGAGTTATACCTCTTTTCTCACAAGGCAGTGTTTAAACACTGTTCCTGTGAAAACGAAAAAGTGATATTTGGAGCTCATTGAGGACTATGGCAAATAGTGAAATATACTGAAATAAAATCGAGAAAGAAGCGTTTCAAGAATCTGCTCTCTGATATATGCATTCACTTCACAGAATTTGTGCTTACTCTATGTTGCGCAGTTTCAAAATTCTGCCTTTGAAGAATCTGTCAAGATCTATTTAGTGACCCCCGGAGGCTTGTGGTGAGCAAGGAAACATCTTCAGATGAAACCTGCAGAGTAACTTTCTGAGCAACTGCTTTGCAATGTGTGTATTCTTCTCATAGATTTAAACCATTCTTTGGATTGAGCAGATTGAAATCACTGTTTCTGTGGAATCTGAGGAAGGACATTTGGGAACGATCCTTAGAACATGGAGAAAGAAATATCCTCAGGTAAAATCCAGAAGGAAGCTTTCTGTGAAACTACTCTGTGTCATCTTAATTCCTCTCGCTTAGTTAAGGCTCTCATTACGTTGAGTAGTTTTAAAACCTTGTGTATGTTTACCGTGTGGTGGGATATTTGGTAGCACTTTGAGGCATACGGTGAAAATGGAAATAGGTTCAGATTTAAACTGGAGAGAAGCTTTCTGAGGAACTGCTTTGTGACGTGTGCATTCCACTCACAGAAATATACCTTTCTTCTCCTAGAGGATTCCAGAATCCCTTTTGGAGAAAAAGCTACCAAGAGACATTTGGGAGTATATGGACGGCTATGGTTGAAAAGGAAATATCCTCAGACAAAAACTAGAAAGTAGATTTCTGTGAAACTGCTTCCTGTTAGATATATCTATTCATCTCACATAGGTCAAACCTTTCTTATATTACACAGTTTGGAAACTGTCATGGACGGATCCATGAAGGGACATTTGGGAGCACATTCAGGCCTATGGTGAAAGGAGATATCTTCAGATAAAACTGGATAGAAGCTTTCTGAGAAACTGCTTGTGATGTATGCATTCCACTCAGGAGTTATACCTCTTTTCTCACAAGGCAGTGTTTAAACACTGTTCCTGTAAAACCAAAAAGTGATATTTTGGAGCACATTGAGGACTATGGCAAATAGTGAAATATACTGAAATAAAATCGAGAAAGAAGCGTTCAAGAATCTGCTCTCTGATATGTGCATTCACTTCACAGAATTTATGCTTACTCTATGTTGCCCAGTTTCAAAATTCTGTCTTTGAAGAATCTGTGAAGGATATTTAGTGACACCAGAGGCTTGTGGTGAGCAAGGAAACATCTTCTGATGAAACCTGCAGAGTAACTTTCTGAGCAACTGCTTTGTGATGTGTGTATTCTCTCATAGATTTAAACCATTCTTTGGA
Source organism: Colobus guereza (assembly GCA_030247045.1). Lineage (NCBI taxonomy): Eukaryota > Metazoa > Chordata > Mammalia > Primates > Cercopithecidae > Colobus > Colobus guereza. Next base: position 2,548,762 of record CM058079.1, on the reverse strand, counting down.
TTGAGCAGTTGAAATCACTGTTTCTGTGGAATCTGAGGAAGGACATTTGGGAACGATCCTTAGAATATGGAGAAAGAAATATCCTCAGGTAAAATCCAGAAGGAAGCTTTCTGTGAAACTACTCTGTGTCGTCTTAATTCCTCTCAGTTAAGCCTCTCTTCATTGAGTAGTTTTATACCCCTGTGTATGTTTAACGTGTGATGGGACATTCAGGAGCACTTTGAGGCTTATGGTGAAAAGGAAATATGTTCAGACCGAAACTGGAGAAGCTTTCTGAGGAACTGCTTTGTGACGTGTGCATTCCACTCACAGAAATATACCTTTCTTCTCCTAGAGGATTCCAGAATCCCTTTTGGAGAAAAAGCTACCAAGAGACATTCAGGAGTATAGGGATGGCTATGGTGAAAAGGAAATATCCTCAGACAAAACTGGAAAGAAGATTTCTGTGAAACTGCTTTGTGTTAGATATATCTATTCATCTCACATAGTTCAAACCTTTCTTATATTACACAGTTTGGAAACTCCGTCATGCATGGATCCACGAAGGGACATTCAGGAGCACATTCAGGCCTACAGTGAAAGAGGAGATATCTTCAGATAAAAACTGGATAGAAGCTTTCTGAGAAACTACTTGTGATGTATGCATTCCACTCAGGAGTTATACCTCTTTTCTCACAAGGCAGTGTTTAAACACTGTTCCTGTAAAACCAAAAGAGTGATATTCGGAGCACACTGAGGACTATGGCAAATAGTGAAATATACTGAAATAAAATAGAGAAAGAAGCGTTCAAGAATCTGCTCTCTGATATGTGCATTCACTTCACAGAATTTATGCTTACTCTATATTGCCCAGTTTCAAAATTCTGTCTTTGAAGAATCTGTGAAGGGATATTTAGTGACCCCCGGAGGCTTGTGGTGAGCAAGGAAACATCTTCCGATGAAACCTGCAGAGTAACTTTCTGAGCAACTGCTTTGTGATGTGTGTATTCATCTCATAGATTTAAACCATTCTTTGGATTGAGCAGATTGAAATCACTGTTTTTGTGGAATCTGAGGAAGGACATTTGGGAATGATCCTTAGAACATGGAGAAAGAAATATCCTCAGGTAAAATCCAGAAGGAAGCTTTCTGTGAAACTGCTCTGTGTCATCTTAATTCCTCTCGCTTAGTTAAGCCTCTCTTCATTGAGTAGTTTTATAACCCTGTGTATGTTTAGCGTGTGATGGGACATTCAGGAGCACTTTGAGGCTTACGGTGAAAAGGAAATATGTTCAGACCGAAACTGGAGAGAAGCTTTCCGAGGAACTGCTTTGTGACGTGTGCATTCCACTCACAGTGTTATACCTCTCTTCTCATACAGCGTCAGGAAACCCTTTTGGAGAAACAGGTACCAAGTGATATTCGGGAGCATGTTGATGCCGATGATGAAAAGGAAATAGCCTCAGACAAAACTGGAAAGAAGCTTTCTAGGAAACTACTCTGTGATATGTGTAATCATCTCACATAGATAAAGGTTTCCTTACATTACACAGCTTGAAAACTGTCATGGACGGATCCATGAAGGGACTTTCAGGAGCACACTCAGGACTATGGTGAAAAAGGAAATATCTTCAGATAAAAACTGGAAAGAAGCTTTCTGTGAATCTGCTTTTTCTATGTTTATTCTTCTCACATAGATGAAGCTTTCTTTACATTACGCAGCTTGGAAACTCCCTCGTGGATGGATCCACGAAGGGATATTTGGGATCACATTGGGCCTATGGTCAAATAGGAAATATAGTCAGATAAAAACTGGAGAGAAGCTTTCTGAGAAACTGCTTGGTGATGTGTGCATTCCACTCAGGGAGTTTTAATGTTCTTCTCATAAGGCACAGTTTGAACACTGTTCCTGTAAAACCAAAAGAGTGATATTCGGAGCACATTGAAGACTATGGCAAAAGTGAAATGTCGTCCAATAAAAACAGAAAGAAGCACTCAAAGAAACTGCTCTCTGACATGCCCATTCTTTTCACAGGTTAAAGCTTACTCTACATTTCCCAGTTTGAAAGTCGGCCTCTGAGGGTTCTGTGAAGGATAGTAAGTGGCAACCAGAGGCCTGTGTCGAGCAAGGAAATGTCTCCATCGAAAATTGGAGAGAAGCTTTCTGCACAACTCTTTGTGATGTTTGTATTCATCTCAAAGAGTTAAATCATTCTTTGGATTGAGCAGTTTGAAATCACTGTTTCTGTGGAATCTGAGAAAGGACATTTGGAGACGCTCTTTAGAATATCCTGAAAAGAAATAACCTCAGAGAGAAACCAGAAGGAAGCTTTCTGTGAAACTGCTCTGTGTCACGTGAATTCCGCTCACACAGTTAAGCTTCTCTTTTCATTGAGCAGTATCATAACACTGTTTTTGTTTAGACTGTGAAGGGATATTCAGGAGCACTTTGAGGCTTACGGTGAGAAAGGAAATATCTTCAGATAAAAACTGGAGAGAAGCTTTCTGAGGAGCTGCTTTGTGACGTGTGCATTCCACTCACAGAAATATACCTTTCTTCTCCTAGAGGATTCCGGAATCCCTTTTGGAGAAAAAGCTACCAAGAGACATTCAGGAGTATAGGGACGGCTATGGTGAAAAGGAAATATCCTCAGACAAAACTGGAAAGAAGATTTCTGTGAAACTGCTTTGTGTTAGATATATCTATTCATCTCGCATAGTTCAAACCTTTCTTATATTACACAGTTTGGAAACTCCGTCGTGCATGGATCCACGAAGGGATATTTGGGAGCACATTCAGGCCTATGGTGAAAGAGGAGATATCTTCAGATAAAAACTGGATAGAAGCTTTCTGAGAAACTACTTGTGATGTATGCATTCCACTCAGGGAGTTATACCTCTTTTCTCACAAGGCAGTGTTTAAACACTGTTCCTGTTAAACCAAAACAGTGATATTTCGGAGCACATTGAGGACTATGGCAAATAGTGAAATATACTGAAATAAAATCGAGAAGAAGCGTTCCAAGAATCTGCTCTCTGATATGTGCATTCACTTCACAGAATTTATGCTTACTCTATGTTGCCCAGTTTCAAAATTCTGTCTTTGAAGAATCTGTGAAGGGATATTTAGTGACACCGGAGGCTTGTGGTGAGCAAGGAAACATCTTCCGATGAAACCTGCAGAGTAACTTTCTGAGCAACTGCTTTGTGATGTGTGTATTCATCTCATAGATTTAAACCATTCTTTGGATTGAGCAGATTGAAATCACTGTTTTGTGGAATCTGAGGAAGGACATTTGGGAATGATCCTTAGAACATGGAGAAAGAAATATCCTCAGGTAAAATCCAGAAGGAAGCTTTCTGTGAAACTACTCTGTGTCATCTTAATTCCTCTCACTTAGTTAAGCCTTTCCTTACATTGAGTAGTTTTATAACCCTGTGTATGTTTAGCATGTGATGGGACATTTGGGAGCACTTTGAGGCTTACGGTGAAAAAGGAAATATGTTCAGACCGAAACTGGAGAGAAGCTTTCCGAGGAACTGCTTTGTGACGTGTGCATTCCACTCACAGTGTTATACCTCTCTTCTCATACAGCGGAAAACCCTTTTGGAGAAACAGGTACCAAGTGATATTCGGGAGCATGTTGATGCTGATAATGAAAAGGAAATAGCCTCAGACAAAACCTGGAAAGAAGCTTTCTAGGAAACTACTCTGTGATATGTGTAATCATCTCACATAGATAAAGGTTTCCTTACATTACACAGCTTGAAAACTGTCATGGACGGATCCACGAAGGGACTTTCATGAGCACATTCAGGACTATGGTGAAAAAGGAAATATCTTCAGATAAAACTGGAAAGAAGCTTTCTGTGAATCTGCTTTTTCTATGTTTATTCTTCTCACATAGATGAAGCTTTCTTTACATTACACAGCTTGGAAACTCCCTCGTGGATGGATCCACGAAGGGATATTTGGGATCACATTCGGGCCTATGGTCAAATAGGAAATATGGTCAGATAAAACTGGAGAGAAGCTTTCTGAGAAACTGCTTGGTGATGTGTGCATTCCACTCAGGGAGTTTTAATGTTCTTCTCATAAGGCACAGTTTGAACACTGTTCCTGTAAAACCAAAAGAGTGATATTCGGAGCACATTGAAGACTATGGCAAAAGTGAAATGTCGTCCAATAAAAACAGAAAGAAGCACTCAAGAAACTGCTCTCTGACATGCCCATTCTTTTCACAGGGTTAAAGCTTACTCTACATTTCCCAGTTTGAAAGTCGGCCTCTGAGGGTTCTGTGAAGGGATAGTAAGTGGCAACCGGAGGCCTGTGTCGAGCAAGGAAATGTCTCCCATCGAAAATTGGAGAGAAGCTTTCTGTGCAACTCTTTTGTGATGTTTGTGTTCATCTCAAAGAGTTAAATCATTCTTTGGATTGAGCAGTTTGAAATCACTGTTTCTGTGGAATCTGAGAAAGGACATTTGGAGACGCTCTTTAGAATATCCTGAAAAAGAAATAACCTCAGAGAGAAACCAGAAGGAATCTTTCTGTGAACCTGCTGTGTGTCACGTGAATTCCACTCACACAGTTAAGCTTCTCTTTTCATTGAGCAGTATCATAACACTGTTTTTGTTTAGACTGTGAAGGGATATTCAGGAGCAATTTGAGGATTACAGTGAAAAAAGAAATGTCTTCAGATAGAAACTGAAGAGAAGCTTTCTGAGGAGCTGCTTTGTGACGTGTGCATTCCACTCACAGAAATATACCTTTCTTCTCCTAGAGGATTCCAGAATCCCTTTTGGAGAAAAAGCTACCAAGAGACATTTGGGTGTATAGGGACGGCTATGGTGAAAAAGGAAATATCCTCAGACAAAACTGGAAAGAAGATTTCTGTGAAACTGCTTCGTGTTAGATATATCTTTTAATCTCGCATAGTTCAAACCTTTCTTATATTACACAGTTTGGAAACTCCGTCATGCACGAATCTGTGAAGGGACATTCGGGAGCACATTCAAACCTATGGTGAAAGAGGAGGTATCTTCAGATAAAAACTGGATAGAAGCTTTCTGAGAAACTACTTGTGATGTATGCATTCCGCTCAGGAGTTATACCTCTTTTCTCACAAAGCAGTGTTTAAACACTGTTCCTGTAAAACCAAAAGAGTGATATTCAGAGCACATTGAAGACTATGGCAAAAGTGAAATGTCGTCCAATAAAAACAGAAAGAAGCACTCGAAGAAACTGCTCTCTGACATGTCCATTCTTTTCACAGGGTTAAAGCTTACTCTACATTGCCCAGTTTCGAAATTCTGTCTTTGAAGAATCTGTGAAGGATATTTAGTGATGCCTGAGGCTTGTGGTGAGCAAGGAAACATCTTCCGATGAAACCTGCAGAGTAACTTTCTGAGCAACTGCTTTGCAATGTGTGTATTCTTCTCATAGATTTAAACCATTCTTTGGATTGAGCAGATTGAAATCACTGTTTTTGTGGAATCTGAGGAAGGATAGCTGGGAACGATCCTTAGAATATGGAGAAAGAAATATCCTCAGGTAAAATCCAGAAGGAAGCTTTCTGTGAAACTACTCTGTGTCGTCTTAATTCCTCTCACTCAGTTAAGCCTCTCCTTACATTGAGTAGTTTTATAACCCTGTGTATGTTTAGCGTGTGATGGGACATTTGGGAGCACTTTGAGGCTTATGGTGAAAAGGAAATATGTTCAGACCGAAACTGGAGAGAAGCTTTCCGAGGAACTGCTTTGTGACATGTGCATTCCACTCACAGTGTTATACCTCTCTTCTCATACAGCGTTGGGAAACCCTTTTGGAGAAACAGGTACCAAGAGATATTTGGGAGCATGTTGATGCCAATGATGAAAAGGGAAATAGCCTCAGACAAAACCTGGAAAGAAGCTTTCTAGGAAACTACTCTGTGATATCTGTAACCATCTCACAGAGATAAAGGTTTCCTTACATGACACAGCTTGAAAACTGTCATGGAAGGATCCACGAAGGAACTTTCATGAACACACTCAAGACTATGGTGAAAAAGGAAATATCTTCAGATAAAAATTGGAAAGAAGCTTTCTGTGAATCTGCTTTTTTCTATGTTTATTCTTCTCACATAGATGAAGCTTTCTTTACATTACACAACTTGAAACTACCTCGTGGATGGATCCACGAAGGATATTTGGGATCACATTCGGGCCTATGGTCAAATAGGAAATATAGTCAGATAAAAACTGGAGAGAAGCTTTCTGAGAAACTGCTTGGTGATGTGTGCATTCCACTCAGGGAGTTTTAATGTTCTTCTCATAAGGCACAGTTTGAACACTGTTCCTGTAAAACCAAAAGAGTGATATTCAGAGCACATTGAAGACTATGGCAAAAAGTGAAATGTCGTCCAATAAAAACAGAAACAAGCACTCGAAGAAACTGCTCTCTGACATGCCCATTATTTTCACAGGGTTAAAGCTTACTCTACATTTCCCAGTTTGAATGTCGGCTGCTGAGGGTTCTGCGAAGGGATACTATGTTGCAACCCGAGGCCTGTGTCATGCAGGGAAATGTCTCCCATCGAAAATTGGAGAGAAGCATTCTGTGCAACCCTTTTGTGATGTTTGTGTTCATCTCAAAGAGGTAAATCATTCTTTGGATTGAGTAGTTTGAAATCACTGTTTCTGTGGTATCTAAGAAAGGACATTTTGAGACGCTCTTTAAAATATCCTGAAAAAGACATAACCTAAGAAAGAAACCAGAAGGAATCTTTCTGTGAACCTGCTGTGTGTCACGTGAATTCCAATCACACATTTAAGCTTCTCTTTTCATTGAGCAGTATCATAGCACTGTTTTCGTTTAGACTGCAAAGGTATATTAAGGAGTGATTTGAGTGTTACAGTGAGAAAGGATATGTCTTCAGATAGAAATTGTAGAGAAGCTTTCTGAGGAGCTGCTTTGTGACGTGTGCATTTCACTCATGGAAATATATGTTTCTTCTCCTAGAGGATTCCGGAATCACTTTTGAAGAAAAAGCTACAAAGAGACATTCGGGAGTATAGGGATGGCTATGGTGAAAAAGGAAATATCCTCAGACAAAACTGGAAAGAAGATTTCTGTGAAACTGCTTCGTGTTAGATATACCTATTCATCTAGCATAGTTCAAACCTTTCTTATATTACACACTTTGGAAACTCCGTCAGGCACGGATCTGTTAAGGGGCATTTGGGAGCACATTCAGGCCTACGGTGAAAGAGAAGATATCTTCAGATAAAAATAGGATAGAAGCTTTCTGAGAAACTACTTGTGATCTATGCATTCTGCTCAGGGAGTTATACCTCTTTTCTCACATGGCTCTCTTTAAACACTGTTCCTGTGTAACTGAAAAACTGATATTTTGCAGTGCACTGAGGACTATGGGAAATAGTGAAATATACCGAAATAAAATCGAGAAAGAAGCGTTCAAAAAATCTGCTGTCTGATATGTGCATTGACTTCACAGAATTTATGCTTACTGTATGTTGCCCAGTTTCGAAATTCTGTCTTTTAAAATTCTGTGAAGAGATATTTAGTGACATCCGGAGGCTTGTGGTGACCAAGGAAACATCTTCCAATGAAACCAGCAGAGTAAATTTCTGAGCAACTACTTTGCAATGTGTGTATTTGTCTCATAGATTTAAACCGTTCTTTGGATTGTGCAGATTGAAATAACTGGTTTTGTGGAATCTGAGTAAGGACATTTGGGAAAGATCATTAGAGCATGGAGAAAGAAATATCCTCAGGTAAAATCCAGAATGAAGCTTTTTGTGAAACTACCCTGTGTCGTCTTTATTCCCCTCACTTAGTTAAGCCTCTCCTTACGTTGAGTAGTATTATAACCCTTTGTATGTTTAGCGTGTGATGGGACATTCAGGAGCACATTGAGGCTTATGGTGAAATAGGAAATATGTTCAGACCGAAAGTCAAGAGAAGCTTTCCAAGGAACTGCTCTGTGACATGTGCATTCCACTCAGTGTGTTACACCTCTATTCTCATACAGCATCAGGGAAACCCGTTGGGAGAAACAGGTACCAAGTGATACTTGGGAGCATGTTGATGCTGATGATGAAAAGGGAAACTGGGTGGAGCTCACAGCAGCTCAAGGAAACCTGCCTGTCTCTGCAGACTCCACCTCTGGGGACAGTGAACAGCTGAAAAACAACAGGGGAAGCAGAAGAGGCCTGTGCATGCCCGAATGACTCTGTCTGACAACTTTGAAGAGAGCAGTGGATCTCCCAACATGCAGGTTGAGATATGAGAACGGACAGACTGCATGCTCAAGTGGGTCCCTGAGCCCTGAGTAGCCTAATTGGGAGATATCCCCCACTAGGGGCAGTCTGACACCCCACATCTCACACGGTGGAGTACACCCATGAAAGGAAGCTTCCAAAGTAAGAATCAGACAGGTACACTCACTGTTCAGCAATATTCTATTTTCTACAACCTCTGCTGCTGATACCCAGGTAAACAGGGTCTGGTGTGGACCTCAAGCAATCTCCAACAGACCTACAGTTGAGGGTCTTGACTATTAGAAGGAAAATTATCAAAACAGGAAGAACACCTATACCAAAACCCCATCAGTACGTCACCATCATTAAAGACCAGAAGCAGATAAAACCACAAAGATGGGGAAGAAGCAGGGCAGAAAAGCTTGAAATCCAAAAAATAAGAGTGCATCTGCCCTGCGAAGGAGTGCAGCTCATTGCCAGCAACGGATCAAAGCTGGTCAGAGAATGACTTTGACAAGATGAGAGAAGAAGGCTTCAGTCCATCAAAGTTCTCACAGCTAAAGGATGAATTATGTACCTTGTGCAAAGAAACTAAAATCTTGAAAAAAGAGTGGAAGAATTAATAGCTAGAAAAATTAATGCAGAGAATGTCATAAATGAAATGACAGAGATGAAAACCATGACATGAGAAATACGTGACAAATCCACAAGCTTCAGTAACTGACTTGATCAACTGGAAGAAAGGGTATCAGCGACTGAGGATCAAATGAATGAAATGAAGCGAGAAGAGAAACCAAAAGAAAAAAGAAGAAGAAGAAATGAACAAAACCTGCAGGAAGTATGGGATTATGTAGAAAGACGAAATCTACATCTGATTGGGATGCCTGAAAGTGAGGGGGAAAATGGAACCAAGATGGAAAACACTCTTCAGGATATGATCCAGGAGAATTTCCCCAACCTAGTAGGGCAGGCCGACATTCAATTTCAGGACATGCAGAGAACACCACAAAGATACTCCTCGAGAAGAGCAACTCCAAGACACATAATTGCCAGATTCACCAAAGTTGAAATGAAGGAAAAAATCTTAAGGGCAGCCAGAGAGAAAGGTCGGGTTACCCACAAAGGGAAGCCCATCAGACTAACAGCAGATCTCTCGGCAGAAACTCTACAAGCCAGAAGAAAGTGGGGGCCAATATTCAACATTCATAAAGAAAATAATTTTAAATGCAGAATTTCAAATCCAGCCAAACTAAGTTTCGTAAGTGAAGGAGAAATAAAATCCTTTACAGATAAGCAAATGCTTAGAGATTTTATCACCACCAGGCCTGCCTTACAAGAGACCCTGAAGGAAGCCCTAAACATGGAAAGGAACAACCACTACCAGCCATTGCAAAAACATGCCAAAATGTAAAGACCATCGAGGCTAGGAAGAAACTACATCAACTAACGAGCAAAATAACCAGTTAATATCATAATGGCGGGATCAAGTTCACACATATCAATATTAACCTTAAATGTAAATGGACTAAATGCTCCAATTAAAAGAGACAGACTGGCAAACTGGATAAAGAGTCAAGACCCATCAGTCTGCTGTATTCAGGAGACCCATCTCACATGCAGAGACATACATAGGCTCAAAATAAAGGGATGGAAGAAGTTCTACCAAGCAAATGGAGAACAAAAAAAAGAAGGGGTTGCAATTCTAGTCTCTGAGTAAATAGATTTTAAGCCATCAAAATCAAAAGAGACAAAGAAGGCCATTACATAATGGTAAAGGGATCAATTCAACAGCAAGAGCTAACTATTCTAAATATATATGCACCCAATACAGGAGCACCAAATTCATAAAGCAAGTCCTTAGAGACTTACAAAGAGACTTAGACTCACATAAAATAATAATGGGAGACTTCAACACTCCACTGTCAACATTAGACAGATCAACGAGACAGAAAGTTAACAAGGATATCCAGGAATTGAACTCATCTCTGCACCAAGCAGACCTAATAGACATCTATAGAACTCTCCACCCCAAATCAACAGAATATACATTCTTCTCAGCACCACATCGCACTTATTCCAAAATTGACCACATAATTGGAAGTAAAGCACTCCTCAGCAAATGTCAAAGAACAGAAATTATAACAAACTGTCTCTCAGACCACAGTGCAATCAAACTAGAACTCAGGACAAAGCAATTCAATCAAAACCGCTCAACTACATGGAAACTGAACAACCTGCTCCTGAATGACTACTGGGTACATAACGAAATGAAGGCAGAAATAAAGATGTTCTTTGAAACTAATGACAACAAAGATACAACATGCCAGAATCTCTGGGACACATTTAAAGCAATGTGTAGAGGGAAATTTATAACACTAAATGCCCAGAAGAGAAAGCAGGAAAGACCTAAAGTTGACACTCTAACATCACAATTAAAAGAACTGGAGAACCAAGAGCAAATACATTCAAAATCTAGCAGAAGGCAAGAAATAACAAAGATCAGAGCAGAACTGAAGGAGATAGAGACACAAAAAACCCTCCAAAAAATCAATGAATCCAGGAGTTGGTTTTTTGAAAAGATCAACAAAATTGACAGACCGCTAGCAAGACTAATAAAGAAGAAAAGAGAGAGGAATCAAATAGATGCAATAAAAAATGATAAAGGGGATATCACCACTGACCCCACGGAAATACAAAGTACCATCAGAGAATACTATAATCACCTCTACACAAATAAACTAGAAAATCTAGAAGAAATGGATAATTTCCTGGACACTTACACTCTCCCAAGACTAAACCAGGAAGAAGCTAAATCCCTGAATAGACCAATAGCAGGCTCTGAAATTGAGGCAGTAATTAATAGCCTACCAACCAAAAAAGTCCAGGACCAGATGGATTCACAGCTGAATTCTACCAGAGGTACAAAGAGGAGCTGGTACCATTCCTTCTGAAACTATTCCAATCAATTCAAAAAGAGGGAATCCTCCCTAACTCATTTTATGAGGCCAACATCATCCTGATATCAAAGCCTGGCAGAGACACAACAAAGAAAGAAAATTTTAGACCAATCTCCCTGATGAACATCGATGAAAAAATCCTCAATAAAATACTGTCAAAACGGATTCAGCAGCACATCAAAAAGTTTATCCATCATGAGCAAGTGGGCTACATCACTGGGATGCAAGGCTGGTTCAACATTTGCAAATTAATAAACGTAATCCAGCATATACGTAGAACCAAAGACAAGAACCACATGATTACCTCAATAGATACAGAAAAGGTTTTTGACAAAATTCAACAGCCCTTCCTGCTACAAACGCTCAATAATTTCGGTATTGATGGAACGTACCTCAAAATAATAAGAGCTATTTATGACAAACCCACAGGCAATATCATACTGAATGGGCAAAAACTGGAAAAATTCCCTTTGAAAACTGACACAAGACAGGGATACCCTCTCTCACCACTCCTATTCAACAAAGTGTTGGAAGTTCTGGCTAGGGCAATCAGGCAAAGAAAGAAATAAAGGGTATCCAGTTAGGAAAAGAAGAAATCAAATTGTCCCTGTTTGCATATGACATGATTTTATACTTAGAAAACCCCATTGTCTCAGCCCAAAATCTCCTTAAGCTGATAAGCAACTTCAGCACAGTATCAGGATACAAACTTAATGTGCAAAAATCACAAGCATTCTTATACACCAGTAACAGACAGAGAGCCAAATCATGAATGAAATTCCATTCACAATTGCTTCAGTGAGAATAAAATACTTAGGAATCCAACTTACAAGGAATGTGAAGGACCTCTTCAAGGAGAACTACAAACCACTGCTCAGTGAAATCAAAGAGGACACTAACAAATGGAAGAACATACCATGCTCATGGATAGGAAGAATCAATATCGTAAAAATAGCCATACTGCCCAAAGTTATTTATAGATTCAGTGCTATCCCCATCAAGCTACCAATGAGTTTCTTCACAGAATTGGAAAAAAAGGCTTTAAAGTTCATATGGCCAAGACAATCCTAAGTCAAAAGAACAAAGCTGGAGGCATCACGCTACATGACTTCAAACTATACTACAAGGCTACAGTAACCAAAACAGCATGGTACTGGTACAAAAACAGAGATATAGACCAATGGAACAGAACAGAGTCCTCAGAAATAATACCACACATCTACAGCCATCTGATCTTTGACAAACCTGAGAGAAACAAGAAATGGGGAAATGATTCCCTATTTAATCAATGGTGCTGGGAAAATTTGCTAGCCATATGTAGAAAGCTGAAACTGGATCCTTTCCTTACTCCTTATACGAAAATTAATTCAAGATGGATTAGAGACTTAAATGTTAGACCTAATACCATAAAAACCCTAGAATAAAACCTAGGTGGTACCATTCAGGACATAGGCATTGGCAAGGACTCCATGTGAAAAACATCAAAAGCAACGGCAGCAAAAGCCAAAATTGACAAATGGGATATGATTAAACTAAAGTGCTTCTGCACAGCAAAAGAAACTACCATCAGAGTGAACAGGCAACCTACAGAATGGGAGAAAATTTTTGCAATCTACTCATCTGACAAAGGGCTAATATCCAGAATCTACAAAGAACTCAAACAAATTTACAAGACAAAAAAAAACAACCCCATCAAAAAGTGGGCAAAGTATATGGACAGACATTTCTCAAAAGAAGACATTCATACAGCCAAGAGACACATGAAAGAATGCTCATCATCCCTCGCCATCAGAGAAATGCAAATCAAAACCACAATGAGATATCATCTCACACCAGTTAGAATGGCAATCATTAAAAAGTCAGGAAACAACAGGTGCTACAGAGGATGTGGTGAAATAGGAACACTTTTACACTGTTGTTGGGATTTTAAACTAGTTCAACCATTTTGGAAAACAGTATGACGATTCCACAAGGGTCTAGATTAAGATGTACCATATGACCCAGCCATCCCACTACTGGGTAAATACCCAAAGGATTATAAATCATGCTGCTATAAAGACACATGCACACGTATGTTTATTGCAGCACTATTCACAATAGCAAAGACTTGGAATCAACCCAAATGTCCATCTGTGACACACTGGATTAAGAAAATGTGGCACATATACACCATGGAATATTATGCAGCCATAAAAAAGGATGAGTTTGCATCCTTTGTAGGGACATGGATGCAGCTGGAAATCATCATTCTTAGCAAACTATCACAAGAACAGAAAACCAAACACCACATGTTCTCACTCATATGTGGGAACTGAACAATGGCATCACTTGGACTTGGGAAGGGGAACATCACACATCGGGGCCTATCATGGTGGGGTAGTGGGGAGGGATTGCATTGGGAGTTATACCTGATATAAATGACGAATTGATGGGTGCTGACGAGTTGATGGGTGCAGCACACCAACATGGCACAAGTATACATATGTAACGAACCTGCACGTTATGCACATGTACCCTAGAACTTAAAGTATAATAATAATAATAATAATAAATCACTGTTTCTGTGGATTCTGAGAAAGGACATTTGGAGATGCTCCTTAGAATACCCTGAAAAAGAAATGACCTCAGAGAGAAACAAGAAGGAAGCTTTCTCTGAACCTGCTCTGTGTCACGTGAATACGCTCAAAGAGTTAAGCTTCCCTTTTCATTTAGCAGTATCATAAAACTGTTTTTATTTCGAATGCAAAGGAATATTCAGGAGCAATTTGATTGTTACAGTGAGAAAGGAAACGTCTTCAGATAGAAACTGGAGAGAAGCTTTCTGAGGAGCTGCTATGTGATGTGTGCATTCCACTCACAGAAATATACCTTTCTTCTCCTAGAGGATTCCGGAATCCCTTTTGGTGAAAAAGCTACCAAGAGACATTCAGAGTATAGGGACGGCTATGGTAAAAAAGGAAATATCCTCAGACAAAGCTGTAAAGAATATTTCTGTGAACCTGCTTCATGTTAGATATATCTACTCATCTCGCATAGTTCAAACGTTTCTTATATTGCACAGTTTGGAAATCCGTCATGCAGGAATACGCAAAGGGAGATTCGGGAGCACTTCAGGCCTATGGTGAATGAGGAGATATCTTCAGATAAAAACTGGATAGAAGCTTCCTGAGAAACTACTTGTGATGTATCCATTCCACTCAGGGATTTACACCACTTTTCTCACAAGGAAGTCTTTAAACACTGTGCCTGTGTAACCGAAAAAGTGATATTTTGGAGCACACCAAGGACTATGGCAAAGAGTGAAATGTACTGAAATAAAATAGAGAAAGAAACGTTCCAAGAATCTGCTCTCTGACACGTGCATTCACTTCACAGAATTTATGCTTACTCTATGATGCCCAGTTTGGAAATTCTGAATTTGAAGAATTTATGAAGGGATATTTAGTGAAGCCTGGAGGCTTGAGGGAGCATGGAAACATCTTCCGATGAAACCTGCAGAGTAAATTTCTGTGCAACTGCTTTGCAATGTGTGTATTCGCCTCATAGATTTAAACCGTTCTTTGGATTGAGCAGATTGAAATCACTGTTTTTGTGGAATCTGAGGAAGGAAATTTGGAAACGATCCTTACAACATGGAGAAAGAAATGTCCTCAGGCAAAATCCAGAAGGAAGCTTTCTGTGAAACTACTCTGTGTCATCTTAATTCCTCTCACTTAGTTAAGCCTCTCCTTACGTTGAGTAGTTTAATAACTCTGTGTATGTTTATCATGTGATGGGACATTCGGGAGCACTTTGAAGCTTACGGTCGAAAAGGAAATATGTTCAGACCGAAACTGAAGAGAAGCTTTCAGAGGAACTGCTTTGTGACGCGTGTATTCCACTCACAGAAATATACCTTTTTCTCCTAGAAGATTCCGGAATCCCTTTTGGAGGAAAAGCTACCAAGAGATTTTTGAGAGTACACCGACGGTTATGGTGAAAAAGGAAATATCCTTAGACAAACCTGGAGAGAAGTTTTCTGTATAACTGCTTCGTGTTAGATATAACTATTCATCTCGCATAGTTCAAAGCTTTCTTATATTACACAGTTTGGAAACTCTGTCATGCACGAATCCACGAAGTGACATTTGGGAGCAGATTCAGGCCTACGGTGAAAGAGGAGATATCTTCAGATAAAAATTGGATAGAAACTTTCTGAGAAATTAATTGTGATGTGTGCATTCCGTTCAGGGTGTTATATTTCTTTCCTCAAAAGACAGCGTTTAAATGCTGTTCCTGTATAACCCAAAAAGTGATATTTCGGAGCACATTGTGGACTATGGCAAATAGTGAAATATACTGAAATAATATCGAGAAAGAAGCATTCCAAGAACCTGCTCTCTGATATGTGCATTCACTTCACAGAATTGATGCTTACTCTATGTTGCCCAGTTTCGAAATTCTGTCTTTGAAGAATATGTGAAGGGATATTTAGTGATGCCCGTGGGCTTGTGGTGAGCAAGGAAACATCTTCCGATGAAACCTGCAGAGTAACTTTCTGAGCAACTGCTTTGGAATGTGTGTATTCGTCTCATAGATTTAAAACGTTCTTTGGATAGAGTAGATTGAAATCAATGTTTCTGTGGAATCTGAGGAAGGGCATTTGGAAACGATACTTAGAACACGGACAAAGGAATAGCCTCAGGCAAAATCCAGAAGGAAGATTTCTGTAACACTACTCTGTGCCGTCTTAATTTTTCTCACTTAGTTAAGCCTCTGCTTACACTGAGTAGTTTTATAACCCTTTGTATGTTTAGCGTGTGATGGGACATTCAGGAGCAGATTGAGGCTTACAGTGAAAAAGGAAATATGTTCAGAAAAAAAGTGGAGAGAAGCTTTCCAAGGAACTGCTTTCTGACGTGTGCATTCCACTCAGAGTGTTATACCTCTCTTCTCATACAGTGTCGGGGAATCCCTTTTGGAGAAGCAGGTACCAAGTGATATTCAGGAGCATGGGAATGCCAATAATGAAAAGGGAAATATCCTCAGACAAAACCTGGAAAGAGGAATTCTAGGAAAATGCTCTGTGATATGTGTAATCAACTCACAGAGATAAAGCTTTCCTTACATTACACAGCTTGAAAACCGTCATGGACGGATCCATGAAGGGACTTTTGGGCTCACACTAAGGACTATGGTGAAAAAGGAAATATCTTCAGATAAAAACCGGAAAGAAGATTTCTGTGAATCTGGTTCTCTCTATTTGTATTTTTCTCACATAGATGAAGCTTTCTTTACATTACGCAGCTTGGAAACTCCATCGTGGATCGATCCACGAAAGCATATTTGGGATCACCTTCGGGCCTATGGTTAAATAGGAAATATAGTCAGATAAAAACTGGAGAAAAGCTTTCTGAGAAACTGCTTGGTGATGTGTGCATTCCACTCAGGGAGTATTAATGTTCTTCTCATAAGGCACAGTTTGAACACTGTTGCTGTAAAACCAAAACAGTGATATTCGGAGCACATTGAAGATAATGGCAAATAGTGAAATGTCATCCAATATAAAACAGAAGGAAGCACTCAAGGACTATATCATAACACAGTTTTGAAATATACCTTTCTTCTCCTAGAAGATATCGGAATCCCTTTTGGAGAAAAAGCTACCAAGAGACATTTGGGAGTATAGGGATGGCTATGGTGAAAAAGAAAATATCCTCAGACAAAATTGGAAAGAAGATTTCTGTGAAACTGCTTCATGTTAGATATATCTATACATCTCACATAGTTCAAATCTTTCTTATATTATACCGTTTGGAAACCCCGTGACGCATGAATCCACGAAGGGACATTCGGGAGCACATTCAGGCCTTCAGTGAAAGAGGAGATATCATCAGATAAAAACTGGAAAGAAGCTTTCAGAGAAACTATTTTGTGATATATGCATGCCACTCAGGGAGTTATACCTCTGTTGTCACAAGGCAGGGATTGAACACTGTTTCTCTGAAACCGACAAAGTGATATTTTGAAGCACACTGAGGACTCTGACGAATAATGAAATATACTGCAATGAAATCGAGAAAGAAGCGTTCCAAGAATCTGCTCTCTGATATGTGCATTCACTTCACAGAATTTATGCTTACTCTATGTTGCCCAGTTTTGAAATTCTGTTTTAGAAGAATCTGTGAAAGGATATTTAGTGACGCCCAGAGGCTTGTGGTGAGCAAGGAAATATCTTCCAATGAAACCTGCAGAGTAACTTTCTGAGCAACTGCTTTGCGATGTGTGTATTCATCTCCTAGATTTAAACCGTCTTTTGGATTGAGCAGATTGATATCACTGTTTTTGTGGAATCTGAGGAAGGACAGTTAGGACCGATCCTTAGAACATGGAGAAAGAAATATCCTCAGGTAAAGTCCAGAAGGAAGCTTTCTGTGAAACTACTCTGTGTCATCTTAATTTCTCTCACTTATTTAAGCCTCGCCTTACTGATTTGTTTTTCTAAGACCACCAGAGCGAGCACAAAAGAACCAGTGATTAGGCAAGGGTAGGAGCAAAACTCCAAACTTATTTTTGGTCACCTAGCTTCAGGGAAGAAGGTGGGTAGGGAGAGGTCTCTCGGCCTCCGGCAAAGTAGGCCAAGAGAGTCACCCCGTGGAGCTCTCGGACAGAGATCCTAATACAGTCCTGACAGGAGTGGAGCTCTGGGAAGTCCACGCAAGACGCTCAACAAGAGCGGCTTTTCTATGAGACAGACAGCAATAGGCGGGGCACGGGCGTGTCGGCGGCGTTCCGTAGGTGCGACCAGTTAAATCTTAGTGTCTTCGAATTGACCTCACCTGGCGCATGCCTGGTTGGTCTGCAACTTCCCAGGCACTGGCTGCATATTCGCTCACGCGGGAAAAGTTGGTGATGAAGAACCAAGAAGTGCGCCATCTTGCCTCCGTTTATCCAAACAGTTACATTGAGTAATTTTATAACCCTGTGTATGTATAGCGTTTGATGGGAAATTCGGGAGCACTTTAAGGCTTATGGTGAAAAAGGAAATATGTTCAGACCGAAACTGGAGAGAAGCTTTCCGAGGAACTGCTTTGTGATGTGTGCATTCCGCTCACAGTGTTATACCTCTTTTCTCATACAGCGTCGGGGAAACCCTATTGGAGAAACACGTACCAAGTGATATTCAGGAGCATGTTGATGCCAATGATGAAAAGGGAAATAGCCTCAGACAAAACCTGGAAAGAGGCTTTCTAGGAAACTATTCTGTGATATCTGTAATCACCTCACATAGATAAAGGTTTCCTTACATGACACAGCTTGAAAACTGACATGTATGGATCCACGAAAAGACTTGCATGAACACACTCTAAACTATGGTAAAAAAGGAAATATATTCAGATCAAAACCGGAAAGAAGCTTTCTGTGAATCTCCTTTTTTCTTTGTTTATTCTTCTCACATAGCTGAAGCTTTCTTTACATTACACAACTGGGAAACTTCCTCATGGATGGATCCACGAAGGGATATTTGGGATCACATTCGGGCTTATGGTCAAATTGGAAATATAGTCAGATAAAAACTGGAGAGAAGATTTCTGAGAAACTGCTTGCTGATGTGTGCATTCCACTCAGGGAGTTTTAATATTCTTCTCACAAGGCACAGTTTGAACACTGTTCCTGTGAAACTAAAAGAGACATATTCACAGCACATTGAAGAATATGACAAAAAGTGAAATGTCGTCCATTAAAAACAAAAAGAAGCACTCGAAGAAATTGCTCTGTGACATATCCATTCTTTTCTCAGGGTTAAAACTTACTCTACATTTCCCAGTTTGAATTCAGCCTCTGAGGGTTATGAGAAGGGATAGTAAGTGGCAACCGGAGGCCTGTGTGGAGCAAGGAAATGTCTCCCATCGAAAATTGGAGAGAAGCTTTCCGCACAACTCTTTTGTGGTGTTTGTTTTCATCTCAAAGAGATATATCATTCTTTGGATTGAGCAGTTTGAAATCACTGTTTCTGGGAATCTGACAGAGGATATTTGGAGATGCTCTTCGAATATCCTGAAAAAGACATAACCTTTGAGAGAAACCAGAAGGAAGTTTTCTGAGAAACTGCTCTGTGTCACGTGAATCCTTCTCACACTTTTAAGCTTCTTTTTGATTGAGTAGTATCATAAAACTCTTTTTGTTTAGACTGTGAAGGGATATACAGGAGCAATCTGAGGGTTATGGTGAGAAAGGAAACATCTTCAGGTAGAAGCTGGAGGTAGATTTCTGAGGGTCCTTTGTGAGTGTATTCCACTCTCAGAAATATACCTTTTCTAGAGGATTGAGAAATCCCTGGAGCAAAAAACTACCAAGACATTTGGAGTACATGCAGTGGGGAAAGTTATGATGTGAAACTGAAATATCCTCAAACAAACCTGGAGGAAGATTTCCGTGAAACTGCTTCGTGTTAGATATATCTATTCATCTCACATAGTTCAAACCTTCCTTATATTATGCAGTTTGTAAACTCTGTCATGCACGAATGCGCGAAGGGATATTTGGGAGCACATTCAGGCAAACGGTGAAAGAGGAGAGATGTGGGTTGTAGTCGTCTGTTGGAGGAGGGTGTGCTAACTCAGCATGTTGTCTTAGGTGTTGTCTGAGAAGAGTGAGATATGGAAGGTAGTTCGCCAAAGGGGCGGGCAGGAAAGGTATTTGCTGGAGGGTTAGGGGCCATCCATAGACTAATTCGAACAGACTGAAGCCTGTTGGGCTTCGAGGTGCTGCCCACAGCTGGGTCAGGTCTAAGGGAAGGTGAGTTACCCACGACTGCCGGGTTTCGATTGAGAGTTTGGTGAGCTGTTGTTTGATGAGTCCGTTAGCCTTTTCCACCTTACCAGAAGACTGAGGCCTATGAGGGATGTGGAGTTTCCAGGTGATGTGTAGGAGGGCTGCCACCTGTTGGACTACCTTAGAGATGAATGCTGTATGGTTGTCGGATTGAAGAGTGACCAGGAGGCCAAACCTAGGGATAATATGTTCAGTGAGTATAGAGGCAACAATGTTAGCTTTCTCCTGTGGTAGGATAGGCCTACACTGAAAAGGTGTCCACAGTTAAGAGGAAATTTTTTATTCCTTGGCATATGTCTGAAATCAATTTGCCAATCTTCACATGGTTGGTGTCCTCTGAGTTGATGGCTGATGGATTGAATCTGAGAGATTTGCCTTTAGGCAGGTAGAGCCCTGCTGGTTGATTGTAAGTAAGTGTTTTGTAGTATTGGACAGTGGAGGAGGGTTTAGAAAATTGTATAAGGCTTTGGGTCCTATGTAAAAATTATATGTCTGTTAGAATGGATATGGAGTTGTGTTTCAGGAATGACTAATTTGTTATTAATATATATACACTCACCTGCAGTTAGTTTGCTATTGGTTTGTAATAGCTTAGCCTTTTCTTCCTGAGTGTAAAGGGCATACTGGGGGAGAAAACAGACAGAAGGAGGCTTGGGGTGGAAAATCTGGTGGCTGACTTGCAATGACGTCAGCGAAATTGTTCAGCTGCACATTAGATGACGTTTGGTGACCTTTACAATGTGTAAGCTACCTTGGAAGGTGCTGACAGTGCATCTAGTAGTTTGAGTATTTGGTTTTGTTAATAATAGGGGTACCAGTGGTTAAAACTCTCTCTTTCAGATGACTGAATGGGTGTGTGATTAGAAAAGCATATAGAATCTGTGTATTTTACTGTTTTTCTTTTGATAGTAGGAGTGCCTTAGTGCAGTGAGTTCTGCCTGCTGTGATGTGGTCCCTTGTGGTAGGGTTTTGCCTCTAAAACTGTGGAGGAGGTAACTACTGCATATCCTGTCTGTTTCCTTGAGGGTTGATAAAGGAGATGCCATCCACAAATAGGGTTTGTTGTGCATTCTGAAGGGCCGGTCATGCAAGTGTAGGTGGCTGGGGGTTGAGCCTCCAGGACCTCAGGACAGAATGTTTAGTATGGGGTGGTTTAAGAGGGTCTGCAGTAAAGTGGCTGGATTTAGACACTTCTAAAATAACAGTGTCTTCTGAAGAGATGAAAGTTGGAGCTTGGATGGAGTTAAGTGGCTAATACTTTTATAGAGATGAGATCCTGAAGATAGTTTGTGGAGAGGACTGTTAGGTTACTGCCTCTAATGAGCTTCTTCTTCCTGGGTCAGGCAGCTGCTGCTCATGCAGACAGGGTTTCAGATTGTGCAGTTAGTCTAGTTTTTGGATAGATAGCAGGCGGTGCTGCGACAGGCTGGGCTAAAGACCACTGCCACTTTCTGCCTTTCATCTGTAAAGAGTTGGAAGGACGCGGAAATCAGGCAGTGAGAAGTGGGGAGAGAGGCAAGCTTTTAAGCGGTGAAATGAGTCGAGATTAACTTGGGGTTGGACAAAGGCCCATGTGGGGTTTCTTTAACTGTGGCATATAAAGGTTTGGCTAAGATTCCAAAATTGGGGATCCAATGTCTGAAGAAGCCTATTAGACCTAGGAAGGATTGAATTTCTTTTGCATTTTGAGGGGAAGAAGGTTACGTATTAGGGCCTGTTTGATAGTTAGTGACCGGGTTGTTGGGGTGATTTCAATTCCTAACATATGACGGTTTGTAAGAAATTTGGGCCTTGTTTAGATACTCTATAACCTATGAGCCTAAATGGTTGAGGAGAGTTGCAGTGTCTAGAAAGTGTCTTTGAGGGCTACAGATTAGGAGATCATCTACATACTGCAGAACTTTGCTAGTGTGAGGGCAGGAAGGTCTTTTACAAAGGCCTGACCAAAGAAATGGGGCTGTCCGGAACCCTTGTGGGAGGACTGTCCACATCAGTTGAGAGGAGATATGTGTCTGGGTCCCCATGTGAAAGCAAAAGGAATTGGCAGTCTGTGTGTGGGGGTATGGTGAAAGCATCCTTATGATCTAGCAGTAAAATAAGTAGAATTGGTGGGGATATGGGACAGAAGGGTTTAAGGTTGGGAACTACAGGCTTGGATGGATAGCCTCATTGACTAGCGAAGATCCTGTACTAACCTATGTCCGTCTGCCTTCTTAACTGGAAGTATTGGAGTGTTACAGGGGAATGTGTGCGGACAAGAATATGTTGGCTAAGTCGCGTGATAATTGGCTTTAAACCTTGTAGATGTGTCAGAGAGAGAATTGGGGCATTTGGGAAACGGTGGATTGAGCTTGACAAGAACTGGTGGGTGGTGGGCAGCTATGACCGGGGTGGAAGTGTCCCACATTTGAGGTGTACAGAAATAGGGAAGATGGATGACATAGGACTTGCACCTGCACAAACATGAGCAACAGGTCGTGAGGGGTTGAAGGGAGTTTTGGTGGGAATGTATGGAGGCCTTTAAGGTGCTCAGGATGTCTCAACTAGTAATAGGGCATGGGGGTATAATGAGGAACTGCGTTGTTGGCCATCAGCAATTAATGAGTTTTTGTGAGTGGATGGCTTTCCGTCTACTCCTACTACAGAGATATTGGATGGAAGCTAGGTCCAGAGAAGGACAGCAAAACAGAATAGGTAGCCCACTGATTAAAATTAATTGTCTTACCCACTACCAGGAGAGTTACCACGGCAGTGTGAGGTCTGTCTCAACACCTTCAGTTGTCGTTGTCCAGATGTAGAGCTGGAAGGAGCTCCCAGGATCCTGGGAAAGGGGTCACGTGGAGGCGGCACCTTTTTCAGGGTGGGGCAATCAGACTTCCAGTGTCCTCCTGTTGGCAAGCAGGGGGGTTGCTGGTGGACGAGGTTAGGACATTCACTGGCCCAATGTCTGATGCCTTGCACTTATAAAGGCTGAGTTGGGGCTCAGGACCTCTGGACACCTGTTGGCATAGTGTCCTGCCTTGCAACACTTAGCTGCTTTTTCTTGGAGTCTGGGTGTGTCTCTGCCTGTTACGACTGTTTGTAAAGCCTGCTGGGAGCTGTGTGCTTTCTGTTCAAGCGTGTGCTTTGCTGTCTCCTCTCTGGAGTTATAGACCTTAAAGGCTAATTTTAGGTCTTGTATTGGTGAGGACCATCCTCTACCTTTTGAAGTTTTTGAATGTCAGGAGCTGATTGAAATGAAATAAGAGCCAATGGTGGCCTGTGAGGCGGATCTAACGGGTATATGGTTAGAACCTCAGTCAGCCTATTTAGAAATTTCTTCTGGATTTTGAAAATTTCTTTTAATTTGTTAAAATTTACAGTTTTGTTTGAAACTTGCATACCAGCCAACAAACACTGGACATGTCTCGCCTACAGTGCCCAGGCTGGCCTGTAATTTCCAATCTGGGTGTGCCGAGGGACTGCTTGCTCTAATTGGGATGGCAGCATCAGTTAAATGGTTGGTTGGCGTCCTGCCTGGCGGGGGATGTCTTGCTCCTCAGGGCTTAGGGTGGAGTTAGGATAACCTGGAGTCATGCCAAGTTAAGTCATAGGCCTGACAAATATCTAAATTCCTTATGTATATGGAGCTGAGAAATCACCTGCTTCTCAATTTTGGGATCGGTGAGAAAAAGGATATGTGTCTGACTAACCTCCGACCTCTTGCAAGGTGCTAACACTGTAGGAGGTGTGGGGCAGGAGTCATCAGCAGGGCACTTAGAGCAGGTGTGGGCAGACAGGAGACTCAAGAAGAGCCAGTTGGAGGCCCCAGGAGGCAGGGATAAATGGATTACTAGTAGATAAAGAGGAAGGAGGAGTCTGGACGGAAGGAGGAGAGTGTATGGCAGTGAAATGGTCCTCCAGCTTAGCAGAAAAAAGACTCCTCTTTCAGGTTCCTGTGAGAGCATCCTTTCTGATAACTGGACAAGAGCACCAGCTACACTGGTGAGACAAACGTGAAAGCCTTGTATGTAAGTAATTTGGGACCAGTTGCCTAGCAGCTGGCAGAAATTGCTGAGGTCATCAGAACATTGTGGTCTAAGTGCCCTCTGTGGCCACTGAGGCTGATGTCTAGTTCAGGCCACAATGGAAAGGAAAATTAACCTAAGGTCTTGTTCAAGCTGGTTTATAAATTGGAGGCACCTAAGGGTGCTCTTTGGAAATGGACTGGGGTTTCCATTTGTTTCCTCTTTAATTACACAGTGGACACAATGGAAATGGAGTGGATCTCTGCCTGGCTTCAAATCCTTTGGAACCATCAAAGACAGACTGAGGCTCTTGGAGCCAAGGTGGAGATTACCTTCAGGCGGACATCTCCATCCTGAACAGGTCTCCCATGTAGACACTTGTGGCTCAAAAGTGGGCCTCGGACCTGCATTTTGGCAGGAGGTAAGGAGACACTTACCCCAGAGAGGCCGTGAGAGTGAGGGTCTCAGGTCCTGTTCCGTCCATGGCGTGGAAGGAGGAGGAGACTCCTGGACCCTGGGGCCCTGAGAGACTCTGGTTGCACCAACTGATTTGTTTTCTAAGACCACCAGGCACAAAAGAACCAGTGAATAGCTAGGAGCAAAACTGCAAATTTTTGGTCACTTCAGAAGAAGTTAGGGAGAGATCTGTCAGCCTCTGGCAAGGAGGCCACAGTCTTCCTGTGGAGCTCGGAGAGATCCTAATGCAGTCCCGACAGGAGTGGGGGACTGGGAAGTCTGCGTGAGATGCTCACTGGGAGCTGCTTTTTTGGAGAGGAGAGCAATGTGGGATGTATCTGTGTCTGAAGGTGTGACAGATAAATCTTGGACTCTTTGAATTGATCACCTGACGCATGCCTGGTTGGTCTTCACCTTCCTGGGCGCCAGCTGCATTTTTGCGTGTGCAGGAAAAGTTGGTGATGAAGAACCCAGAAGTGCTCCATCTTGCCTGCGTTTATCAAACACTTACGTTGAGTAGTTTATAACCCTGTGTATTTAGAGGACATTCTGGAGCATGAGGCTGTGAAAAAGGAATATTCAGAAACTGGAGAAGCTTTCTGAGGAACTGCTTTGTGACATGTGCATTCCACTCACAGAAATATACCTTTCTTCTCCTAGAGGTTGAATCTTTTGGAGAAAAATCAAGAGACATTCAGGAGTACAGGGGCGGCTATGGTGAAAAATATCCTCAGACAAAACTGGAGAAGATTTCTGTGAAACTGCTTTGTTAAATATATCAATTCATCTCACATAGTTAAAACCTTTCTTATATTACACAGTTTGGAAACTCCTGTCATGCATGGATTCGTGAAGGGACATTTGGGATCACATTCAGGCCTACGGTGAAAAAGATATCTTCAGATAAAACTGGATAGAAGCTTTCTGAGAAACTGCTTGTGATGTATGCATTCCTCAGTTATACCTCTTTTCTCACAAGGCAGTGTTTAAACACTGTTCCTGACTAACTGAAAATACGACATTTCAAAGTTCATTGAGGACTATGGCAAATAGTGAAATATACTGAAATAAAATCGAGAAAGAAAGCGTTCAGAATCTGCTCTCTGATATGTGCATTCACTTCACAGAATTTATGCTTATGTTCAGTTTCAAATTCTGTCTTTGAAGAATCTGTGAAGGGATATTTAGTGATGCCGGAGGCTTGTGGTGAGCAAACATCTTCCAATGAAACCTGCAGAAACTTCTGAGCAACTGCTTTGCGATGTGTGTATTCCTGAATTTAAACCATTCTTTGGATTGAGCAGATTGAAATCACTGTTTTTGTGGAATCTGAGGAAGGACATTTGGAAGATCCTTTAGAATATGGAGAAAGAAATATCCTCAGGTAAAATCCAGAGGAAGCTTTCTGTGAAACTGCTCTGTGTGTCTTAATTCCTCTCACAGTTAAGCCTCTCTTTCATTGAGCAGTTTCTAACCTGTGTATGTTTAGCATGTGATGGGATTCAGGAGCACTTTGAGGCTTATGAAAAAAGGAAATATGTTCAGAGAAACTGGAGAAGCTTTCGAGGAACTGCTTTGTGACGTGTGCATTCCACACAGTGTTATACCTCTCTTCTCATACAGTGTCGGAAACCCTTTTGGAGAAACAGGTACCAAGTGATATTCAGGAGCATGTTGATGCCGGGTGAAAAGGAAATAGCCTCAGACAAAACTGGAAAGAAGCTTTCAGAAACTACTCTGTGATATGTGTAATCATCTCACATAGATAAAGCTTTCTTACATTATACTTGAAAACTGTCATGGAGGATCCGAAGGGACTTTGAGCACATTGGACTATGGTGAAAAGGAAATATCTTCAGATAAAAACTGGAAAGAAGCTTTCTGTGAATCTGCTTTTATGTTTATTCATCTCACATAGATGAAGCTTTACATTTTGCAGCTTGGCTCCTGGATGGATCCACGAAGGATATTTGGGATCACATTCGGGCCTAGGTGAAAAGAGGTATCTTCAGATAAAAACTGGATAGAAGCTTTCTGAGAAACTGCTTGTGATGTATCCATTCTCTCAGGATTTATACCACTTTCTCAAGGCAGTTTTAAACACTGTTCCTGTAACCAAAAGTGATATTTCAGCATTGAGGACTATGGCAAATAGTGAAATATACTGAAATAAAATCGAGAAAGAAGCAAGAATCTGCTCTCTGATATGTGCATTCTTCACAGAATTTATGCTTCCTATGCCCAGTTTGAAATTCTGTCTTTGAAGAATCTGTGAAGGGATATTTAGTGATGCCCGGAGGCTTGTGGTGAGCAAGGCATCTTCCAATGAAACCTGCAGAGTAACTTTCTGCAACTGCTTTGGATGTGTTGTGTATTCATCTCAGATTTAAACTTCTTTGGATTGATAGATTGAAATCACTGTTTTTGTGGAATCTGAGAAGGACATTTGGAGATCTTTAGAACATGGAGAAAGAAATATCCTCAGGTAAAATCCAGAAGGAAGCTTTCTGAAACTACTCTGTGTCTGAATTCTCACAGTTAAGTTTCCTCATTGAGTAGTTTATAACCCTGTATGTTTAGCATGTGATGGACATTCGGGAGCACTTTGAGGCTTATGAGAAAAAGGAAATATGTTCAGAGAAACTGGAGAGAAGCTTTCAAGAACTGCTTTGTGACGTGTGCATTCCACTCACACAGTATACCTCTCTTCTCATACAGGGGGAAACCCTTTTGGAGAAACAGGTACCAAGTGATATTCGGATGTTGATGCCGATGGTGAAAAGGAAATAGCCTCAGACAAAACCTGGAAAGAAGATTTTTTGAACTACTCTGTGATATGTGTAATCATCTCACATAGAAAAGGTTTACATTATACAGTTGAAAACTGTCATGTGGATCCAAGGACATTTGGAGCACTCAGGACTATGGTGAAAAGGAAATATCTTCAGATAAAACTGGAAGAAGCTTTCTGTGAATCTGCTTTTTATGTTTATTCTTCTCAGATGAAGCTTTCTTTTGCAGTTTGAAACTCATGGATGGATCCAGAAGGGATATTTGGGATCACATGGGCCTATGGTCAAATAGGAAATATAGTCAGATAAAAACTGGAGAAGCTTGAGAAACTGCTTGGTGATGCATTCCACTCAGATTTTATAATGTCCAGTTTGAACACTGTTCCAAACAGTGATATTCAGCATTGAAAAGTGAAATGTCCCCAATAAAAACAGAAGAATCAGAAACTGCTCTCTGACATGCCCATTCTTTCAGATTTCCTCATTTCCCAGTTTGAAAGTCGCCTGAGTTCTGGGGATAGTAGGAACTGACCTGTGAGCAAGGAAATGTCTCAGAGAAGCTTTCTGAGCAACTGCTTGTGATGTTTGTTCATCTCATAGAGTTAAATCATTCTTTGGATTGAGCAGTTTGAAATCACTGTTTCTGTGGAATCTGAGAAAGGACATTTGGAAGCTCTTTAGAATATGAAAGAAATAACCTCAGAGAGAAACCAGAAGGAAGCTTTCTGTGAAACTGCTCTGTGTGTGAATTCACTCACACAGTTAAGCTTCTCTTTTAATTGAGCAGTATCCCCTGTTTTGTTAGACTGTGAGGGATATTCAGGAGCATTTGAGATTACGGTGAAAAACGTCTTCAGATAGAAACTGGAAGCTTTCTGAGGACTGCTTTGTGATGTGCATTCTCACAATATACCTTTCTCTCCTAGGGTTCCAAATCCCTTTGGAGAAAAAGCTACCAAGAGATATTGGGAGTAGGGACAGCTATGGTGAAAAAATATCCTCAGACAAAACTGGAAAGATTTCTGTGAAACTGTTTCTGTATCTATTCATCTACATAGTTCAAACTTTCTTATATTAGTTTGAACTCTGTATCACGCAAGAATTGAAGGGACATTCAGCACATTCAGGCTATGGTGAAGAGAAATCTTCAGATAAAACTGGAGAAGCTTTCTGAGAAACTACTTGTGTATGCATTCCACAGGAGTTATACCTCTTTTCTCAAGGCAGTGTTTAAACACTGTTCCTGTGTAACCAAAAGTGATATTTGAGCATTGAGGACTATGGCAAAAGTGAAATATACTGAAATAAAATCAGAAAGAAGCGTTCCAAGAATCTGTCTCTGACATGCATTCACTTCACAGAATTTATGCTTACTCTATATTTAGTTTGAAATTCTCTTTGAAGAATCTGTGAAGGGATATTAAGTGGCCCAGAGGCTGTGGTGAGCAAGGAAACATCTTCATGAAACCTGAGAACTTTCTGAGAAACTGCTTTGATGTATGTATTCATCTCCAGATTTAAACTTCTTTGGATTGAGCAGATTGAAATCACTGTTTTGTGGAATCTGAGGAAGGACATTTGGGAACGATCCTTAGAACATGGAGAAGAAATATCCTCAGAGAAATCCAGAAGGAAGCTTTCTGTGAAACTGCTCTGTGTTCTTAATTCCTCTCACTTGTTAAGCTCTCCTTTTTGAGTAGTTTTATATACTGTTATGTTTTGTGATGGGACATTCAGGAGCACTTTGAGGTTATGGTGAAAAGGAAATATATTCAGATAAAACTGGAGAAGCTTTCAGGAACTGCTTTGTGATGTGTGCATTCCACTCAGAAATATACCTTTCTTCTTTAGAAAATTCTGAATCCTTTGGAGAAAAAGCTACCAGACATTTTGGGATTAGGGATGGCTATGGTGAAAAAATATCCTCAGACAAAACTGGAAGAAGATTTCTGAAACTGCTTTATTGTATCTATTCATCTCGCATAGTTAAACCTTTCTTATATTATGCAGTTTGAAACTCCATAATGCACATCAGAAGGACATTTGGGAGCACATTCAGGCCTATGGTGAAAGAGGAGATATCTTCAGATAAAACTGGAAAGCTTTCTGAGACTACTGTGATTTATGCATTCTCAGGTGTTATACCTCTTTTCTCACAAGTAGTGTTTAAACACTGTTCCTGTGTAACCAAAAAAATATTTGACACATTGAGGACTATGGCAAATAGTGAAATATATTGAAATAAAATCGAAAGAAGCTTTCCAGAACTGCTCTGATGTGCATTCACTCACAGAATTACCTCTGTTGCCCAGTTTGAAATTCTGTCTTTGAAGAATCTGTGAAGGATATTTAGTGACTCCGGAGGCTTGTGGTGAGCAAGGAAACATCTTCCATGAAACCTGCAGAGAACTTCTGAGCAACTGCTTTGTGATATGTGTATTCCTCATATTTAAACCTCTTTGGATTGAGCAGATTGAAATCACTGTGTGGAATCTGAGGAAGGACATTTGGGAAATCCTTATGGAGAAAGAAATATCCTCAGGAAAATCAGAAGCTTTCTGTGAAACTACTCTTTGTGTCTTAATTCTCTCACAGTTAAGTCTCTCCTTACTGATTTATTTCTGTGACCAGAGTGAGCACGGAACATAGGATAGCAAACTGAAAGATAATCAGAAAATTATAATCTGTGACTCTGGAAAGTAAGAATGCTACTCTCACAGAGATCCAATCACAGTTGACACTCTCTTGCATAGAATGACCTTTTCAGAAAACAAACTATTTGTCTTCTGATGTGAAAGGAAATAGTCTCAGACACTGGGAAGGAAGCTTAGGCACTGGTGATATTGTCAACAGAAAAGTTTATAAAAAATATCTTCTCCTTTTCAAACATTCATTTTTAACCCTGTATATTAGCATGTGATGGGACATTCGAGAGAACTTTGAGGCTATGGTGAAAAGGAAATATGTTCAGAGACTGGAAAGAAGCTTGAACTGCTGTGATGATTTCACTCACAGTGTTACCTTCTTCTCAGCGTTAAAAACCCTTTTGGAGAAACAGGTGAGTGATATTGGGAGCATGTTGATGGATGTGAAAGGAAATAATCAGACAAAACTGGGAAAAGCTTTCTGAAAACTGCTCTGTGATATGTGTAATCATCTCAGATAAAATTCCTCATTACACAGAAAACTGTCATGGAAATCTGAAGATTTTCAGGGAACATTCAGGACTGAAAAGAAATATCTTCAGATAAAACTGGAAAGAAGCTTTCTAATCTGCTTTCTCTATGTTTATTCTTCACATAATGCTTTCTTTACTGAGCAGAAATCCTGTGGATGGATCCAGAAGGATATTGGGATCACATTCAGGCCTATGTGAAAAGAATATCAGATAAAATTGGAGAGAATTTCTGAGAAAATGCTTGTGATGTGTGCATTCCACTCAGAGTTAATATTCTTCTCATAAGGCAGTTTGAATACTGTTTCTGTAAACCAAAGTGATATTCAGAACACATTGAGAATATGGAAAAAAGTGAAATGTCTCAAGAAAAAGAAAGAAGCACTCAGAAACTGCTCTCTGTATGCATTCTCACAGTTAAGCTTACTCTCATTTCCCAGTTTCAAAGTCTGAGTTCTGAGGATAGTAGTGGCAACTGAGGTGTGAAAAAAATCTTCATCGAAAAATTGGAAAAGCTTTCTGTGATGTTTGTATTCATCTCAAAGTTAAATCTTCTTTATTGAGCAGTTTGAATCACTGTTTCTGGAATCTGAAGGACATTTGGAAACGCTGTTTAGAATATGGAAGAAATATCCTCAGAGAAACCAGAAGGAAGCTTTTGAAACTGCTCTGTGTGTGGTTCACTCACAGTTAAGCTTCTCTTTTTATTTGCAGTATCATAACACTGTTTTTGTTTAGATGCAAGGGATATTCAGGACATTTGAGGTTGGTGAGAAAGGAAATCTTCAGATAAAACTGGAGAGAAGTTTTCTGAGGACTGCTGTGACGTGCATTCCACTCACAGAAATATACTCTTCTCCTAGAGGATTTGAACACTTTTGGAAAAAAGTACCAAGACATTCAGGATTATAGGGCGGCTATGGTGAAAAATATCCTCAGAAAAACTGAAAGAAGATTTCTGTGAAACTGCTTTGTTAGATATATCTATTCATCTCACAGTTAAAACTTTCTTATATTATGCAGTTTGAAACTCTCATGAATCCTGAAGGATATTTAGAGCACAGGCTATGGTGAAAGATATCTTCAGATAAAACTGGAGAAGCTTTCTGACTTCTTGTGATGTATGCATTCAAGAGTTATAATGTTTTCACAAGGAGTGTTTAAACACTGTCTGTGTAACCGAAAAAAGATATTGATGCATTGAGGACTATGGAAAAGTGAAATATCAAATAAAATAGAAGAAGTTCAGACTGCTCTCTGATATAGCATTCACTTCACAGAATTTTCTTACTCTATGAGCAGTTTGAAATCACTGTTTGTGGAATCTGAGGAGGACATTTGGGAGCATCCTTAGAACATGGAAAAGAAATCTCAGGTAAAACAGAAGAAGCTTTCTGTGAAACTACTCTGTGTCATCTAATTCTCTCTTAGTTCTCTCCATTGAGTAGTTTTATACCCTGTGTATGTTTAACTGTGATGGGACATTCAGAGCACTTTGAGGCTATGGTGAAAAAGGAATATGTTCAGAAAACTGGAGAGAAGCTTTCTGAGACTTTGTGATGTGTGCATTCCACTCACAGTATACCTTTCTTCTCCAGGATCGAACCCTTTGGAAAAGCTACCAGAGACATTCAGGAGTATAGGGATGGCTATGGTGAAAAATATCCTCAGACAAAACTGGAAGAAGCTTTCTGTGAAACTGCTTTGTGATATCATTCCTCACATAGTTAAACTTTTCTATATTACAGTTTGAAACTGTCATGAGATCTGAAGGACATTGGGCACATTCAGGCCTTGGTGAAAAGAGATATCTTCAGATAAAACTGGAAAGAAGCTTTCTGAGAAACTTTTGTGATGTATGCATTCACTCAGGAGTTATATCTTTTCTCACAAGGCAGATTTCACTGTTTCTGTAAAGTGATATTTTGGAGCACTGAAAATGGCAAATAGTGAAATACTGATAAAAGAGAAGCTTTCCAAGAACTGCTCTCTGATATGTTCATTCTCTCACAGTTATACTTCTCTATATTTGCCCAGTTTCAAAACTGTCTTTGAAGTCTCTGAAGGATATTAGTGGCCAGGCTTGGTGAGAAGGAAATATCTTCAGAAACTGAGAGAACTTTCTGAGCAACTGCTTTTGATATGTGTATTCTCTCCGATTAAACCTTTCTTTGGTTGAGCAGATTGAAATCACTGTTTTTCTGGAATCTGAGGAAGGACATTTGGGAACATTCTTAGATGAGAAAAGAAATATCCTCAGAAAACCAGAAGAAGCTTTCTGTGAAACTGCTCTGTGTCCTCTTAATTCCTCACTCAGTTAAGCTTTCTTATTGAGCAGTTTTATAATGACTGTGTATTTATGTGATATTCAGGAGCACTTGAGGCTTAGTGAAAAAGGAAATCTTCAGAAACTGGAGAAGCTTTCTGAGAACTGCTTTGTGATGTGCATTCACTCACAGTGTTATACTTTCTTCTCATACAGTGTCAAAACCCTTTTGGAGAAACAGGTGAAGTGATATTCAGGAGCATGTGATGTGAAAGTGAAAGGAAATAGCCTCAGACAAAACTGGAAAGAACTTTCTGAAACTGCTCTGTGATATGTGTAATCATCTCACAGAATAAATTTCTTATATACAGTTTGAAACTGTCATGGATGGATCCAGAGACATTGGAGCATAGGACTATGGTGAAAAGGAAATATCTTCAGATAAAAACTGGAAAAAGAAGCTTTCTGAAACTGTTTTCTCTATGTTTATTCTTCTCACATAGATGAACTTCTTTACATACAGTTTGAAACTCCCTGGATGGATCCTGAAATATTTGAGATAATTTTGGGCCTATGGTCAAATAGGAATATCTCAGATAAAAACTGGAAGAAGCTTTCTGAAACTGCTTGTGATGTGTGCATTCCACTCAGGGGTTTTAATGTTCTTCTCATAAGGCAGTTTGAACACTGTTCTGAAACCAAAGTGATATTTGCTATTGAAGACTATGGCAAAAGTGAAAATGTTCAATAAAAACAGAAAAAGCTCAAGAAACTGCTCTCTGACATGCATTCTTTTCACAGTTAAAGATTACTATTTCCCAGTTTGAAATCGGTCTGAGGAATCTGTGAAGGGATAATGGCAACCAGAGGCTGAGAAAAAATATCTCATGAAAATTGGAGGGCTTTCTGTCAACTGCTTTGTGATGTTTGTATTTGTCTCAAAGAGTTAAAGATTCTTTGGATTCAGCAGTTTGAAATCACTGTTTTGTGGAATCTGAGAAGGACATTTGGGCTCTTAGAATATCCTGAAAAGAAATATCCTCAGAGAGAAACAGAAGGAAGCTTTCTGTGAAACTGCTTCTGTGTTGTGAATTCACTCACACAGTTAGCTTCTCATTGAGCACTATAACCTGTTTTGTTTAGACATGAAGGGATATTCAGGAGCTTTGAGGGTTATGGTGAGAAAAAGTTCAGATAGAAACTGGAGAAGCTTTCTGAGGTGCTTTGTGATGTGCATTCCACTTACATATTTTCTCTCTAGAGGATTCGGAATCCTTTGAGAAAAAGCTACCAAGAGACATTCAAGACATGGACTATGGTGAAAAAATATCTCAGACAAAACTGGAGAAGATTTCTGTGAAACTGCTTTTACATATATCATTCATCTCGCATAGTTAACTTTCTTATATAGCATTTTAAACTCTGTCATGATCCAAGAGGGATATTTGAGCACCCTACTATGGTGAAAGGAGATATCTTCAGATAAAAATTGGAGAAGCTTTCTGAAACTACTTGATGTATGCATTCCTCAGGGTTTACTATTTTCTCACAGGCAGTTTAAACACTGTTTCCTGTAACTGAGAAAGTGATATTAAGGACTATGGCAAATAGTGAAATATACTGAAATAAAATCAGAAAGAAGTGTTCAGAACTGCTCTCTGATACATGCATTCAGATTATGCTTACTCTATGTTCCCAGTTTGAAATTCTGTCTTTGAAGAATCTGTGAAGGGATATTTAGTGAGCCCAGAGGCTGTGAGCAAGGAAACATCTTCAATGAAATGAAGAACTTTCTGAGCAACTGCTTTGTGTATTCATCTCATAGATTTAAACCTTCTTTGGATTGAGCAGTTTGAAATCACTGTTTTGTGGAATCTGAGAAGGACATTTGGAACATCCTTAGAACATGGAGAAAAATATCCTCAGGTAAAATCAGAAGGAAGCTTTCTGTGAAAGTCTGTGTCGTGAATTCCTCTTGCTCAATTTAAGCCTCTCTTATTGAGCAGTTTTCATAACCCTGTGTGTTTATGTGATGGGACATTCAGGAGAATTTGAGGCTTATGGTGAAAAGAAATATGTTCAGAGAAACTGGAGAGAAGCTTTCAGGAACTGCTTGTGACACATGTGCATTCCACTCACAGTGTTATACCTCTCTTCTCACACAGCGTCAGGAAAACCCTTTTGGAGAAAAGTACCAAGAGATATTCAGGAGCATGTTGATGCCAATGATTAGGAAATAATCAGACAAAACTGGAAAGAAGCTTTCTGTGAAACTACTCTGTGATATGTGTTAATCATCTCACATAATAAAGTTTCTTACATTATACAACAGAAAACTGTCACGGATCCATGAAGGACATCGGGGCATTCAGGACTATGTGAAAAGGAATATCTTCAGATAAAACTGGAAATAAGCTTTCTGTGAACTGCTTTTTCTATGTTTGTTCTTCTCACATAGATGAAGCTTTCTTTACATTACAGCTTGAAACTCCTGTGGATGGATCCAAAAGGGATATTTGGATCATTGAGGACTATGGTCAAATAGGAAATATAGTCAGATAAAACTGGAGAGAAGCTTTCAGAACTGCTTGATGTGCATTCCACTCAGGAGTTTAATGCTTCTCATGGCACAGTTTGAACACTGTTCCTGTAAAACCAAAAGATATTCAGCACATTGAAGATGGCAAAAGTGAAATGTCGTCCAATAAAAACAGAAAGAAACTGAAAACTGCTCTGACATGATTCTTTCACAGGGTTAAAGCTTACTCTTTTCCCAGTTTGAAATCAGCTTTTGAGGAAAAAGGAAGTAAGTGCAACGAACTGTGTCGAGGAAATGTCCCATCATTGGAAGAAGCTTTCTGAGCAACTCTTTTGTGATGTTTGTATTCATCTCATAGTTAAATCATTCTTTCAATTGAGCAGTTTGAAATCACTGTTTCTTTAGAATCTGAAAGGACATTTGGAACTTAGAATGAAAAAATAACCTCAGAGAAACAGAAGAAGCTTTCTGTGAAACTGCTCTGTGTCATGAATTCCTCACAGTTAAGCTTCTTTTCTCATTATCAACAGTGTTTTAGACTGTAGATATTCAGGAATGAATTGATATGAGAAAAAGGAAATCTTCAGATGAAACTGGAGAAGCTTTCTGAGGAGCTGCTTTGTGATATGTGCATTCCACTCACATAAATATACCTTTCTTCTCCTAGAGTTTGAATCCCTTTTGGAAAAAATCAGAGACATTCAGAGTATAGGGACATGGTGAAAAGGAAATATCCTCAGACAAAACTGGAAAGAAGATTTCTGTGAAACTGCTTTGTTAGAATATTCATCTCACATAGTTCTCTTTCTTATATGAGTTTGAAACTCCTCATGGATCCATGAAGGGACATTGGCACATTCAGGCCTATGGTGAAAGAATATCTTCAGATAAAAACTGGATAGAAGCTTTCTGAAACTACTTGTGATGTATGCATTCCTCAGGGAGTTATACCTCTTTTCTCACAAGGCAGTGTTTAAACACTGTTCCTGTAACAAAAGTGATATTTCCATGAGGACTATGGCAAATAGTGAAAATATGAAATAAAATCGAGAAAGAAGCGTTCTCAGAATGTGTTATCTGATAGTGCATTCACTTCACAGATTTATGCTTACTCTATGTTGCCCAGTTTGAAATCTGTCTTTGAAGAATCTGTGAAGGATATTTAGTGACATGAGGCTTGTGGTGAGCAAGGAAACATCTTCATGAAACCTGAGAGAACTTTCTGAGCAACT
Source organism: Colobus guereza (assembly GCA_030247045.1). Taxonomy (NCBI): domain Eukaryota; kingdom Metazoa; phylum Chordata; class Mammalia; order Primates; family Cercopithecidae; genus Colobus; species Colobus guereza. Next base: position 2,512,283 of record CM058079.1, on the reverse strand, counting down.
GCTGTGATGTATATTCATCTCATAGATTTAAACCATTCTTTGGATTGAGCAGATTGAAATCACTGTTTTTGTGGAATCTGAGAAGGACATTTGGAACGATCCTTAGAACATGGAGAAAGAAATATCCTCAGGTAAAACAGAAGGAAGCTTTCTGTGAAACTACTGTTGTCTTAATTCCCCTACAGTTAAGCCTTCTTCATTGAGTATTTATAACCTGTGTATGTTTAGCGTGTGATGGGACATTCGGGGATTTGAGGCTTACGGTGAAAGGAAATATGTTCAGATAGAAACTGGAGAGAAGCTTTCTGAGGAACTGCTTTGTGACGTGTGCATTCCACTCAGTGTTACCTCTCTTCTCATACAGTCTGAACCCTTTTGGAAACAGGCAACCAAGTGATATTCAGACATATTGATTGATGATGAAAATAGCCTCAGACAAAACTGGAAAAATTTCTGAAACTGCTCTTTGATATGTGTAATCATCACATATATAAGTTCTTACATTACAGCTTGAAAACTGTCATGGGCGGATCACGAAGGACTTTCGGGAGCACAGGACTATGGTGAAAAATATCTTCAGATAAAAACTGGAAAGAAGCTTTCTGTGAATCTGCTTTCATGTTTATTTTCTCACATAGATGAAGCTTTCTTTACATTACAGCTTGGAAACTCCTGTGATGGATCCAGAGGGATATTTGGGATCACATTCAGGCCTATGGTCAAATAGGATATAGTCAGATAAAAACTGGAGAAGTTTCTGAGAAACTGCTTGGTGTGCATTCACTCAGGAGTTTTAATTCTTCTCATAAGGCAGTTTGAACACTGTTCTGTAAAACCAAAAGAGTGATAGAGCACATTGAAGACTATGGCAAAAGTGAAATGTCGTCCAATAAAAACAGAAAGAAGCACTCAAAGAAACTGCTCTCTCTGATATGCATTCTTTTCACAGGTTAAAGCTTACTCTACATTTCCCAGTTTGTGCCTCTGAGTTCTGAAGGGATAGTAATGGCAACTGGAGGTGTTGAGCAAGGAAATGTCTCCCATCGAAAATTGGAGAAGCTTTTCAACTCTTTTTTGATGTTTGTATTCATCTCAAGTTAAATCATTCTTTGGATTGAACAGTTTGAAATCACTGTTTCTGTGGAATCTGAGAAGGACATTTGAGAACTCTTAGAATATCCTGAAAAAGAAATAACCTCAGAGAGAAACCAGAAGGAAGCTTTCTGTGAAACTGCTCTGTCATGAATTCACTCACAGTTAAGCTTCTCTTTCATTGAGCAGTATCATAACACTGTTTTTTGTTTAGACTGAAAGGATATTCAGGAGAGATTTGAGGTTATGGTGAGAAAGGAAAACATATAGAAACTGGAGAAGCTTTCTGAGGAGCTGCTTTGTGACATGCATTCCACTCACAGAAATATACCTTTCTTCTCTAGAGGATTCAGAACCTTTTGGAGAAAAGCTACCAAGAGACATTCAGGATATAGGACGGCTGGTGAAAAGGAAATATCCTCAGACAAAACTGGAAAGAAGATTTCTGTGAAACTGCTTGTATTAGATATATCTATTCATCTCGCATAGTTCAAACTTTCTTATATTACAGTTTGGAAACTCCGTCATGCACAATCCATGAAGGGACATTTGGGAGGACATTCAGGCCTATGGTGAAGAGATATCTTCAGATAAAAACTGGATAGAAGCTTTCTGAGAAACTGCTTGTGATGTGCATTCTGCTCAGGAGTTCCTCTTTCTCACAAGGCAGTGTTTAAACACTGTTCTGTAAAACGAAAAGTGATATTTCAGAGCGCACTGAGGACTATGGCAAAAGTGAAATATACTGCAATAAAATCGAGAAAGAAGTTCAGAATCTGCTCTCTGATATGTGCATTCATTTCACAGAAATGCTTACTCTATGTTGCCCAGTTTGAAATCTGTCTTTGAAGAAACTGTGAAGGGATATTTATTTCAGAGGCTTGTGGTGAGCACATCTTCCATGAAACCTGCAGAGTAACTTTCTGAGCAACTGCTTGTGATGTGTATTCATCTCATAGATTTAAACCATTCTTGAGCAGATTGCACTGTTTTTGTGGAATCTGAGAAGGACATTTGGAATGATCCTAGAACATGGAAAAATATCCTCAGGTAAAATCCAGAAGGAAGCTTTCTGTGAAACTACTGTCATCTTAATTCCTCACAGTTAAGCCTCTCCTTCATTGAGTAGTTTTATAACCCTATGTTTATCATCTGATGGGATAAGCACTTTGAGGCTTACGGTGAAAAGGAAATATGTTCAGAAAAACTGGAGAGAAACTTTCCAGGAACTGCTTTGTGACGTGTGCATTCCACTCACAGAAATATACCTTTCTTCTCTAGAATTCGGAATCCCTTTTGGAGAAAAGCTACCAAGAGACATTCAGGATATAGGGACACTATGGTGAAAATATCCTCAGACAAAACTGGAAAGATTTCTGTGAAACTGCTTGTGTTAGATATCTATTCATCTCTCATAGTTAAACTTTCTTATATTATGCAGTTTGGAAACTCTCATCATGATCATGAAGGGACATTTGGGAGCATTCAGGCCTAAGGTGAAAGAGGAGATATCTTCAGATAAAAACTGGATAGAAGCTTTCTGAAACTACTTGTGATGATGCATTCCACTCAGAGTTTCCTCTTTTCTCACAAGGCAGTGTTTAAACACTGTTCCTGTGAAAAGTGATATTTCAGCGCACAAGGACTATGGCAAATAGTGAAATATACTGAAATAAAATCGAGAAGAAAGTTCAAGATATTTTCTCATATGTGCATTCACTTCACAGAATGTTGCTTACTCTATGTTGCCCAGTTTCAAAATCTGTCTTTGAAGAAACTGTGAAGGATATTGTGAGGAAACATCTTGATGAAACCTACAGAACTTTCTGAGCAACTGCTTTGTGATGTGTGTATTCATCTCATAGATTTAAACCATTCTTTGGATTGAGCATATTGAAATCACTGTTTTGTGGAATCTGAGGAAGGACATTTGGAATGATCCTTAGAACATGGAGAAATAAATATCCTCAGGTAAAATCCAGAAGGAAGCTTTCTGTGAAACTCTGTGTCATCTTAATTCCTCTCGCAGTTAAGCCTCTCTTCATTGAGTAGTTTTATAACCCTGTGTATTTTCTGATGGGACATTGGGAGCACTTTGAGCTTCTGTGAAGGAAATATGTTCAGACCAAAATTGGAAGAAACTTTGGAACTGCTGTGACGTGTGCATTCCACTCACAGAAATATACCTTTTTCTCCTAGAAGATTCAGAACCCTTTTGGAGAAAAGCTACCAAGAGATATTTGAGTACACCAAGTTATGGTGAAAAGGAAATATCAGTAGACAAACTGGAAGAAGTTTTCTGTGAAACTGCTTCTGTTGTATATCATCTCACATAGTTCAAGCTTTCTTATATTACACAGTTTGGAAACTCTCATGGATCCACAGACATTTGGGAACATTCAGGCCTATGGTGAAGAGGAATATCTTCAGATAAAAATTGGACAGAAAGCTTTCTGAGAAACTGTTGTGATGTGCATTCCACTCAAGTTGTTTCTTTCCTCAAAGGCAGTGTTTAACACTGTTCCTGTGTAACCGAAAAGTGATATTTGGAGCACATTGTGGACTATGGCAAATACACTGAAATAAAATCAGAAGAACTTTCCAAAAACTCTCTGATATGTGCATTCATCACAGAATTTGCTTACTCTATGTTGCCAGTTTGAAATTCTGTCTTTGAAGAATCTGTGAAGGGATATTTAGTGACAGAGGCTTGTGGTGAGCAAGGAAACACCTTCCATGAAACCTGCAGAGTTCATCTCGCATAGTTCAAACCTTTCTTTTATTACGCAGTTTGGAAATTCCGTCATGCATGAATCCACAAAAGGACCTAAGGTAGCACATTCAGGCCTATGGTGAAAGAGGAG